>OZ025299.1:118929653-119429917 GCA_964019185.1 Maratus speculifer | reverse complement strand
TTTTTTTACATGGTAACTTCTTCAGACAAGATCCGCCACTTCGAAAAGCTAGCGCATTCATGAAATCTTAAAGCCTGCATCGAATCCTATGGTCTTCGAAAGTGGGTATCGAAAGGTGATAATCTATCAAGTAAAGTGTCCTTACACATAAGATCGTGACATAGTGCTTCCATATATGAGCACGCAGCAAAATGACTTCATATACATATAGTATTAATGTATAGTAAAATGCTTTTCTAGTGTAGTCAGTCAAAAGTACTCTTCCTTTAATAAGAAAAAGGAAAAAGAAAGATTTTAGCAAAAATCGCACTATGCTTCAATCGATAAGCAGCAACAATCTAATACCTATACAGGCAGTAATGGCATCGGAAATGAGCGGTGGTAATTCGACGAGGAATCTGAAACTCATAACCAATACCTGGCTGCCTCTATAAGAGAGTAACAGCATTTGATTCCCAAATATTTCTTTAACAGACGCTTTTGTCCCAACTACACTGTTAAAAATTTGAAACTTTTGCTGTATCGTCACTCCACCGCTTATATAGAAAACGATTAGTTAAATGTATTATGAAGGATTCTCATTAGTCAAAATAAAGATATTCTATAAAAGCGATGAAGTGACAGCAAAAGTTTCAAATTTTTAACAATGCATTGCAATGCCAGGCATTTTTTATTATAGAATTTGACGAAGATTTTCTGGAAGAATTCGATTGTACGCGTATGCGACGTTAACAAGATTGACGAAAATTGCCCGCTGAACAAGATGCTTGGTGACTCGTTTTTGTCCAGAATCGTTTCAACCAATTATATACTGTGCTCCATGTGTCGTCATATTCATATCGAGGAATCCTACACTGTACAAAGTTTGACCCTTTTGCTGCATCATCACTCTATTGCTTTTATAGAAAACGATTACTTCACCCAATTATGAAGCATTCTCAAGGGTCAAAAGAGAGATATTCTACAAAAGCAGGGGAGTGACGTTGCACCAAAAGGGTCACATTTTTTACAGTGACACTGTAATCGGAAATGAGCGGTGGCGTATTCGACGAGGAATCTGAAACTCATAACCTATACCTGGCTGCCTCTATAAGAGAGTGACACCATTTGATTTCCAAATATTTCTTTTACAGACGCTTTTGTCCCAACTACACTACAAAAACTTTGACCCTTTTGCTGCATCATCACTCCAGCGCTTTTATAGAAAATGATTACTTTACTGTGTTATGGAGCATTCTCATTGGTCATAAAAAACATATTCTATAAAAGCTGTAGTGTGACGCTGCATCAAATGGGTCAAATTTTTAACAGTGTATCATGGAGCATTCGCATGGGTCAAACGAGAGATATTCTATAAAAGCGGGGGAGTGACGATACAGCAAAAGGATCAAATTTTTTTGCAGTGTACAATGTACAAAGTTTGTCCCTTTTGCTGTATCGTCACTCCACTGTTTTTTAGAAAACGATTACTTCAGCCTACACTGTTAAAAATCTGCTGATTTTGCTGCAACGCACTCCACCGCTTGTATATAATATCTCTATTCCAACCAATGAGAAAGCTCCATTTCACGGCCAAGTAACCGTTTTCTATACAAGCAAGGGAGTGCGTTGCAGCAAAATGCAGCAGATTTTTAACAGTGTATTGTGGAGAATTCTCATGGGTCAAGAGAGAGATATTATATAAAAACGGGAGCTGGTGATGCAGCAAAAGGGTCAATTTTTTTACAGTGCACACTGTTGAAAAATGTGACCCTTGTCCAGTTAGAGTTTCACTCTTTGAAAAGATCGTGTGTCTATGTAAGTGTAACATAAAAGAATGAAAAATGAACGTTTCTAATTGGTCGATTGCTTCGAAAAGATATTGAATTTTAATGTTTTAATTTTTTTTAAAGTTCTAATCAACAGATTTTTTTGAAATTCGAATGGGACCACATGGGCCCCATACGCTTTCAAACAAAAAAAGAATTATCAAAATCGGTTCATATTTACGAAAGTTATGCGTGAACAACAAATACATACAGGTCGAAATCATAACCTCCTCCTTGAAGTCGGTTAAAAATGACTTCAGTCTTTCATTCGACACGTGGTTAGATGTAATAAACAACAAAAGAACTCATGACTGCATTAAGTGTTTATATCTAACAAATTAAACATTTTTAAATTGATATTTATAAGCCAACAATAACAAGCTACTGTTTTTTTGTTTATATTTAACAATTATTTTCTTATAAAATAAAAGAGATCTAGAAAGTATATTGTTGTTTATAGTATAATATTTACCAAATTCAGACTATGATTTATCAGAAAATGTGCTATTTCAATCCCGATTTAACTTAGATTTGTCAGGAGTAATGTACATTTTATAATGTAATTGTATTTAGTAAATTTAGTTTTATATTGATCGGAAAATACACCGGTTCAATTCCTATTTAATTGAAATTGGACACGATTAAAAGTGTTTTACAGTGTAATTAACTACTAATCTTCATTGTCACTAACTTAAATTTTTCATTGATAAAAAAATACATTTTCCAATCCCAATATAATTGAAATTAGTCACCATTAATAAAATTAGTTTTATATCACATGCTTTTGTGTCCCTATACCTGTATTGCATGTCAACATAGTTCTCTTTGTGTTGTGTATAAACGTAGGGATTTAGCTTCCATTTTGTATCACTTCCGACCTACAATCAGCACAAACACTCTGTGGAAATGAAAATGTGCTGTATAAAACTAGCCATTATTTTTCAACATTTTCAAAGATTATAATTTGCTTTCAATGTTATATTAATGTTTAGTTACTTTAAATGCCATGAAACATTTATTTTTCCAACAATTCTAGAGTAGCAGTTCATTTCATATATTCGCTATTACAGGCGAACAATCGTCATAACATAACTAGACGAGCTGTTCCTTCCTGCAGATGTCCCGCTAATGTCACTGCAGCAATCACTGCAGCAAATGTGAGTTTAAATGACATAACTCCGTCCAACAATCCCTCCTCCTTTAAGTTTACTAGACAAAAATGCCTTAAATGCTAGTCTTTGCTTTCATAGTGAATTCCTTACTCTTCTGTATCTTTTTTCTCATGTAAAATTAAAGCTCATAACATATATTATGGTATTTTTATCTTAAATACGCTCTGCAGTTTTACAGAATATGCATGATATAGCAATGAGAACTATTTTTTTTATTAATAGGAATAAAAAATAGATGTAGGATCCTAAAGTTTTTCTTCTATACTTGTGAAAAGAATTTAAGTTGCACGAAGCCAATTCAATATATGTTCCAAAAAAACATTAATTGCTGAAACTGATAGAATAGTAAAAACTAGAGTAAAACAAAACAGTATCGAAATGAGAGTGTTATTATGTTCCTTAATATAATTATGAAAAATAACAGAATAAATATAACGATTAATTATACTATTTTTTTATTTATACCTGTCAAAATACTTTTTATCTGACGACGTCAAGATAGACTATCATGTATATTTATTTATCATTATAAGCTCATAGATTTTTAAAAAAAGAAAAGAAGCAACATTAGAGTTAGTCTTTGATTTCTTACTGGATGCATTATTATCCTCTCTCTATATACTTTTTTTCATGAAAAATTAAAACATATTTCTTATATGATGAAAAATAATGTTCGTCAGTTTTTTAAATGATGTATGGCATAGTACTGAGAATTATAATCCCTTTCATTAGTAAGTGTAAAATAATCTGCATGTAGCCTTCCTATAACGGATAATTATAATCTTGTCTCGTTGCAGTTAAATTCATCTGAGCGAAAATTTTTACAATTCCTAAAAAAATCTAAACTTAAGAAATGTATAACAAATTAAACCTACTGGATAACATTATTGCAAGCTTAATGAATATATATAATTAATATTCATCAAACAATCATATTTATTTTTTTTATTTTGCATTATAAGTTCTTCGCATTTAACAAATCTACAAAAAATATATTAAAAAAATAGAATGTTCAATTATAGCAAATTTTATTATAGCAAATAAATATCGACGGTACTCTGAAGTTTCTTCTGGTGGAATTCAACTTTGTACTAAAGTTTAATTTTTATACTTGAAAAAAAACAGTTTTATTTGAATAACACCAATATATACGATGATATATATGCTAAATAAACATTAATATGGGAAGCTTATAGAATGATAAAGTAAAAAAATAGCAAAACAAACGTTTAGGAAGTTTTAAGAAATATATTATGAAGCTGTCAAAAAGACAGAAAATTTTGAAGCAGGCAATGCTAGCAATCAGAACAGTTATTTTCTATTAATAGTTTTTTAAAAAGATGTAGGATCTTTATAAAAAAGTCTTATTGTAAAAGTTTTCTTTCATACTTCTTAAAATCATTTTAATAATCTGAAGACATTTTAGACCATTATATAGGTGCCAAACAAAGATTAATATAATAAAATTGACAAATGCATAAAAAATCGAAAGAAAGAGAAGTTTAAGAAGTTGCTGCATGAATTAAAATAAAATTAAATATCAGTAGATGTTCGAATTTGGTAAACACATTCAGAAAACTTGAAACAGGAGTGTAGGTAATCACTAATATGAAAGAAATTAGATGTACAGTTTTTATGCCAGTATAATTAAACTATAAGAGTTTTTGTTATAGTCGTAAAAATAATTTGAACTGTTTGACACGAATCTAGATCATGATATAGAACCAAATAACATTAATATCCCAAACTTAATAATTAATAAAAAAGCACGAAGAAAACAAAATCAGTATATAAAAAACTACTACAATAATTAAAAAAATAATTGAGTTGTACCAAAATTGTGAAATATACAGAAAAAGTTGAAAGAGATGCACAAATATAAACTGCAAAATAATTCTAATTAGAGATTAACACAAGCTACAAGAAGTTAAAAATGCATTCATATTATTTATTTAGAAGTTTTCAAACATAAAATAACACATACAGCGATACAAATTGGAAAAGCGAAGCTTATGGGGTTGTTAAAGTGATAACACCAATATTCTATCGTATATCTTGGTGATAATACGAAAAACATTATAACAATCAACAGAACATTTTGAAATTTAGAATTTAGCAATGGCCATATTGCAGCAATTCACATTACACAATGTGATTTACAATTCAAAATAGAAATTGAATTTGACGAAAATTATAAATTTTCAGATAAAATCAAAAGGATATGTAAAATTTTTCTCTTGACAAATACTTCTTCGGGACGTACAAAACTTCTTTCTGGCTTCATAACGAAGAAATGGGTTTTTTTGGGTTAAACATTTTGTAAAAATTGTAAGTAAACTTGTTAACAACAATCATAATAAATTTTATTTTCATGATATTTTGGCAACTGCAGTTTTTGTTTTAACCCTTGAATTGAAACTTTTAAATGCAATACTTTTTTTTTAATTCGCACATTTAATAATATAATAATTGTAATAATACCATAAGAATTGTAAGAATATATCATTTCACGTTTTAGTCCATGATACTCAAAAACATCTTGTACAGTTATAAAAAATTATATAGTATGAATAAAATTTTCAAAACTCATCATTCTAAAAAATCCCAGAAATTTTCACGTATTTTAAATGTATTTCTATGAATATGTTACAAAATAGATATAAACTTTTTTATCCCTATACATTTCTTTATCTGGTATCTGTATGATGAATGCCATGAAAGTATGATGAAGAAACTACTTTAATAATTCATAAGGGCAAATAAAAATATATGGTTCAAGTATACAAAAAGCTATAAAATATAACATAAAAATACATAAGAGGGGTTATTGCTATTACCTATGAAATATAGAACAAAGAAACAGCTGCTATAAATGTTTTTACGATAGTTAATTAATTGTACTTAATGTTTCAAAATCAAGGATTCTGATCTTGGGGTCACAAAAAGGTTATGAACCACAAGTGTGTGGACTTGAATTGGAATTGTTCTAATATTTATCTTTAGTAATGAATTTCTACAATTATATGTTACTAAAAAGACAAAAACAAAACAGAGTATTGTTGTATTCTAATACAAGCGCAAAAATTCTCAGCGGATCCAGGTATCACTGTCCCTATTTTATAAGATTTAATAACAGTTAAATTAAAAGAAACTGTACTTTATAATTAAAAAACGAGAAAATTTGATTTTAATAATGGTTTATGTATTTAATAGAATTAACTGTAACATCATTAGCGAATACGGAATTAACAATCTTTAATATTTTATCCACTTTCGTGTGAAAAATTTATATTCAAATTTTAAAATAAATGGTTTATATCGAAAACTATTTGAAAAATCTATGAAATTTAAAAAGTAAACGTATTAGCAAGATGGTATTTGGCCAGTATTATTTATATTGGACATACTTTAACTACATTATTAGAATGAAGTATTAAAACAAAATTCAGATATTAATATTTTGTCAATATCAGGTGACTAATTTACTTATTTGTTTATTTATTTATTTATTTTACTGTTTTACCTATCTTTTTTGTAACAAAAGTAATTTTCCTAAAAAATTAGCTGAAGTCTACCAAAATGATTTTTATTTTCAAACTGTTGTAAGCAGAAATAGTCGCTAGTGGTAATGCTGCAATAAGAGCCAATATTCAAAAGAAATATTAAGATAACATTGCCAACGAAATCCAGTATTCATGCAATATTGGCCTTTTTGCAAACATTTCCAGTACAAAACGAATATTCTTGCAATAATAATACTTCCCTCTAAATACGTTCAATATGTTTGACCAATATTTTTTTTCGTTGGTTCCATTTTAGCTACATATGGAATTCTATTGACAATATTGCAATGGCATACTGCTACAATGCCAGAGTATTTATGTTTTGCTAATATGTATCAATTTTGGAAGATATTTTCCTATTTCGTTCATAATACTTCTAATGATAAAGCATAAATACTGTATACTAATATATTGCAATATTGGGGTTTTACAACATTGACACAATACTAACCTCTATATAACCAATGTTTGTTTTCTTCTAGGTAAACAACATTTTTAAAAAGATCCTGACTTTTGTGAAAGTTTTTCATGACAATCATGCTCTTAAATGAAATGTTTGCTTTAAATACATTTTTAAAAATTATTTTTCAAAAACTGATAATATTTAAAAGATAATAACTAGATACAAAAATTTAAAAACAAATTTCTTCATAATAACAATGTATTTTATGTTGTACTTTAAAATAATACTTGTTTCAGACTAAATAAACAAGTACATAAAATGCAATTACTTAAAGAACGATTTTTATCAAACACAAATTTATTATGACAGAAAATCACTTTTGATTATAAAAAAATGCAAGAAAATCAAAATAATAAAGAAATATCCCGCTAAGAAAAGACTTAAAAACGTAGGAAAGAAAATTAATTCAATTATTTTTTTCAACAACGACTCGTAAGATTTTAATATAATTTTATCAGTATTTTATTTTTAAGATAATTTTCTCGCGTTTTCATGGAACTATGTAACAAGAAAATAACTGTAATATTGTTATTATTAATAGACACAGAAGAATGCTCGTCCATAAACTATGTAATTATTTCGTTATATATTATTTAACCCTTTCAGTTGCAAAGTACTTGCATTCGTAAAGGGCTGAAATGATTGAGGGCACAAGAATTTAAAAATATAAGTTATTTGAAAATAAGTAAAAGCATTTCTTTCCGTACCTTACAAAAACGAGTTTTTCATTCGAAAATGATAGTGCAAGTTGTCACATAGAAATTAAAATTAAGTGTTGTAGAAATGCATCACAGCCCTCCAAGGGGTTAACCCTTTGAGCTCTGATGGTAGAATTTTCTACCACAAAATTTTAATTCCGAAATGTCACAACGACACCAGAAAATTCGACCGAATTCATTTGAAAAAGGTTTAATGCATTTTTTCGTGTATATGGTTAACCGTTTTTTTAATTTGCAAAATACTGGTGCCAATGTGACATTTGGAATTTTGAAGAAATTTACCCACCAGAGCTCAAAGGTTTAAAGCTATAAAAATGATACAGCTAGTTATAAAAAGAAATACTTTTTTTAAATCAGCAAATTATAATTATTTTATTTTAAACTATAAATTTTGAATAATACTGAATATTTACATATGTCCAGCTTCTGAGAAAAGTAGTTGTTAGAAATATTTTGTTACAATCAAAAGAAGATCAGTAAATATGACAAAAAAGTTTATTTTCCAACTCATCTATCAAGCTGAAATTTGATGAGAACTAATTCGAATTATCTTATATATTTTACCATATTTTAAAACAGCTTGTTTCACACCACCTTTAATAAAGACAGCTATTGTTTCATAAAGAAAAATGATTCAAAACGATAAAATTTAATTTAACAGTTTGTATGTCTTCAATTATAAATATTGTACGGGAACGATGTTAATTATATTTTATTATACTCGCATTAAAATTTATAAATGGTAAGCCCCAGCTAAAATGATAATATCTAGACACTTTATTCTCAGCATATCTCACATACGCAGCACATATTTATTAGTAAATACTGGGTTATTCAAAATTATATGGAAATACTTGGAAAATAGATTATGGAAAATATGATACTTACTCTCACAATAAAATTTATAGTTCAATACGTCATTAAAAGACTTACACTGGACGAAATATCAATCTACTTAATGTACGTTTCCTTTAACTTACACAAACTGCAGTAGAGTTCCGGTATCTGAGTTAATAGACACCAAGCTCACATCGAATATGTAAAAATCTCAGAAAAGTGGAATTAACATAAATTATCACTAATGAGATGAAATTTAAATTTAAACACAGTTTATTAATTTTTTAAAGCACTTAGTCTTCTTGTGATGTATATTTCCAATACTTTTATAACAGTCGGAAATTAAATTATTCATTTGAAAGGGACTTGATAATGTTTTGTTTGTTGGTTGATAAAAGTTTATTTGCTGCACTGTTACGCCATTGTATCCGTATCATCAGAATCTCGGGTGCAGCTTCTCCTGGCTCTCTACTCAAGGTATTCAATAATTTTTCAATCAAACTTATATCTTTGGTATGCGTGATTTTCTTCTGGCAGACATTGTTTTCTTCAACACAGTATTGTTCAGCCATGTCTACAATCACATCATTTGTAATTCATTTTAAAACCCCGGTGCCCAATGACACAGAATATATATATAAATACAGTGCTCAGCAAAAGTTTAGACACTGGTGATATTTAACCTTTAAGTAAAAAATACGAACTCTTGGGTTATAAAAAAGGCTATACTTATTTTTAAATATATTTTAAACATTTCAGAACGAAAAAAAATGGTTTAATATGAGATAATATTTTATTTTACTAAAAAAGGTGAAATTCGAGTATTGCTAAAGTTTAGAGACTTTCCTCAGTTTTGACATCTGTTTACGGAACAATGCAAATTTTAAACTTATCGAGTCACATGCGTGAAGTATCTAAGTGCGTCTCTCAATAGCATCGGTAATTGAAGATTCTGGGAGCTAGAAATATTCGGTCAGATAAAGTAATTGAAGTATGGAAGCTAAAATCGAAAGGGAAGGGTGTTGCAGAAATTTAGGTTGATTTGAATCGTCCAAAAAAGTCTGTCTTAGTGTCTAAGGGTGATGCTTTCAAAGCAAAACAGAGATCGGGAAGGCCTCGTGTGACCAGAAAAGGAGATGATAGAAGTATCCATAAACTGGCATCTAAACAAATGATGTTCGCCAATCACATTAAAAATGAGTCAGGACTATCTGTATCAACGGAAACGATTCGTAGATGAATTAAAGAAAGAGAAAAATTAGTTTACATGAAGATGATAAAACAACCAGCTTTGAAATCTCACAACAAATTGCTGCCAATGCAGTGGGTTCGCAAACATATGTCATATGGATACAAGTGGTGTACTGTGATGTGATATTGAATAAAAGGAGCGAAATTTGGATAATCCACATGGGTAGGCATGCTATAAGAGCCTCGGGCTTTCTTTAGTCATCAACAAAGATGTGCCTTTTTATCGATTTGGACCTCACTTTGCTTTAATGTTCAAGCATCTCTAGAGTTCCTATATGGTCGAAAAACAGCGCAAGACTACATAGATACATTGGAGAACAATTTACAGCCATTTGGTGACCGTTTAACTGGCCAAAAGTATATACTTAAGCAAGATAATGCGTCCATTCATCTTGCATACAAAACAAAAACTTTGTTAACTCCCAAAATATTAATCTTTTTGATTGGCCGGTGTGTATATCTGATTTGAACCCAATCGAAAACCTTTGGAGCATCATATCTCGTAAGGTTTACGCTAATTTTTGACAATATTCTTCTGATTCTTCTGGGAATAAACTTCCAGCTACTGTTGAACGTGTTTCGTACAAAATATAGCCTTAAATGATCCAGCATTTATTTTCTAAGATGAAAAATTCTATATTTTCACTCACTTCAAACGATGTGGGTGCAATTCAATTTTAATTTATGGTTATTTTCCTGTAAACATATAAATTGTCTATACTTTTCTCACAATGTTAATTTTGATTTTTTATCATTATATGTTATGCACAGTGTATAATTTAAAATTTATTGCTTACGATTAAAGGATAAGTCACAAGTAATACGTGATACTTGAATTACAACAGTTCGTTACATTCTTCTCAGTACAGATGCATAATCGATCATTGTCTAAACTTTTGCTGAGCACTGTATATTACCTAAAAGGTTGAAAATCTATTTTAAATGTGAACTATGTTAAAACACCTCTTTTGTTAATTTAAAACTCTATAAAATAAAATTGGAGTATATTTTTTATTACCTCCATTCTTTATATATTTTTTAAATCCTATTTATATTCATTTTATATATAAAATGGATCAATATTACTCTTTTTACCGTGCATACTTTCATTACGTTGTGTTAAAATTTGTTATAGATTCATTAGTTTAATAAAAATGCATCAATGATGCATATAAATATATATTAATTACTAAATTCAATTTTCCTGTCTATATTCATTAAGCTAATCATTATGGATCTATATTTTAATTACAGATATTTTAAATACGAAATGTGTTGCAAAAAAAATTTAAATTATATTTAGTATTATCGTGTAATATCGCATGTTAAAATTTTGAAGCGTCAAAAATCCCATCAATTATCAACATGCGCTGTTTCATTTTTTTTATCTAATGGAACAACAATGTTTATAATATAATTCTTTAGTTACCGAAGCTTGTGTGTGAAAAGAAAAAAAAATATCCATGATGCAAAATAAGTAAAATATTTTGGTAAAGTGATTGAAAAGCCATACATTTCTTATTTTGAGATTAACATTAAGGCTGACAAATGAAGATTATATATTTATTTTTCGCTAATTGAAATTAACGATAATGCTTTGTATAAATATTATATTTTATTTATTTAAATAATTATTTAATGAGTCAGTTACTTTGAAATAGACCAAAAAATTAAAAAAAGATATTCTTCCATATTAAGATTTCATCATTTTTTAATAATATAAATAAACAAAACCGCATATAAAATTATACATTATAACAAAAGTTGTTGTAAAAAGTATGCCAAATATCTCCATATCTGGCACACAGGAAATTTGCGCACGACTTCACAAAAATAACTAATCAAATCATCATGAAATTTTTAAATCTAGCACAGTGAAAAAAAATTGTGGAACCATTCATCATTCAGTGCAGTCGTTAATGATGACTGCACTGATGGCCAAATGGCGTGTAAGCGATGCATGACGTGAAGTGATCAAATCCACATACACATCAGGGGGTCTGGCACATTTGAATTTGTGTAAAAAAGGTATTAAAGGGCACATGGCCTTTGAAACAACTATATGTATGGTGTGAGTTTATGAAAGTTATAAGAGACTTTGTGGATTATGCTATATGTATCCCTGCTGTTGCTTGAATCATTCCAATAGTCCTGCCATTCGGATGAGATCCTAACCTCCAGAATCCTCTTAGTGAAAAGTTGTGTATTAGGATGTGTTGATTAATTGTGAGTTTTGAATGAGTAGAGGGGCCAAATATTTCTTTTGTTAGATGGTCGAATCTGTTTTCACGAGAAGCTTCACCTGTTTGAAAATTAAGACGAACTTCATGTGGGATAAAAATTGCCAGTGAAGAAATGTTACGTATTGCAAAATTGGTCGGAACCAATACTAAAGATCTTTTCCCATTTTGCACATCTCACCGTTTTGATATTGCGCTTGTAGAGTGCTGAAAGTTATATGATATATGAAGTGGCTTTATGATATATGAAGTAATATATCATAAAGCCTGTCTGCAACGCACAGCTCCTACAGATTTTATTTCTGAAGACTGGATCATGCAGCCAGAAAAATATCAGCTTTCTCCAGATCTTTTTGAGATAATTTCCTTGTTTATTAAGATCGCGAGACTAGAAGGAGAATGTCCCTGATTTACGAACAGACTCTAGTCTAAAATAAGTTTTTGCAGTTCTGTGAATTATAGCAAATAGATTAGCTATAAAAATATTTTATCTGTTCTGAGGTAGTTAATAGAAGTTGTTTGTTGAGTAAGAGCTTATTTACTGCATTTTATTAAGTTGTTTAACTTGTGAAAGTTGCCCTCGCTGAATTAAAGTGTCATCTGTGTATAAACCATATGTATTTGTTATCGGAGCAGCTATGAGTATATGAAACACAGCAAAATGAATGCTGTGAAGAGATAATTGTTGAGCATGATTAAATCCGGCCAAACAAATTTCCAATCGTGTTTCCAGAGTCCTCTTTTATAATATGGTATCAGTGTTATGTATATTTATGAATGCAACAATATTAACTATTGTATGTCCAATAAGAGACTCATCCCCGGAATCTTTATCCCCGTGACTCATTCTTGAGCCATAATGGTAATGAAATCACAATTAGTATAAAAGTAGAGATAGAATTTGGCAAAGGCATCGATCCGGACAACGACATGCTCTTTACTGTTAGAAATGGAAAAATCGGGCCAATTTTTGAGAAGCTGATCAGTTTGCCCACTTTTATCGTAATGAGCATCTTGAAGCCAAGCTATGTCTATGAAGTAATATATCATAAAGTGTTTGGCATTTCCACTGGCAGCTTTACAACAGTTACGATTGATCTCGAGTAATTTTAGAAGACCTAGTGGTGAGAGTTCGGGAGAAGTAGATATCTCCTGACTCTTCTACTGAGGTTCCAGTAAATAAATTTCTTATTGTAAAAGGAGAGCTGACCTGATATGTGTTCGTTGCCCGAACAATACTCTTGTGGATGGTTTTGAGGCTATTAGTGTTGTGTTTGTGGAGTAAAAGTTGTCTGTGCGGTTGTAACCGTCAAACTGACAAATGGCTTTATATAAAGCCTGAAATAAAGGTTTGAGTGAATTCAGCAGTTCTAGATGTTAAAATTGCTTTCGGTCTAGGGATGACATTAGCTTCTCATGACAAAAGTTTTAATTTGGTTTTTTCCGAAAATTCTGCACTCTTACTAGTGGTTTTGGGAAATATCTTAAGATGAAGATTTCATTAATCATGTTATTTCCCGTCTCGTAGGCCTCTGTAGAAGGTACATCCTAATGAGGAGCCTTTTTGTTTGGTTTTATAGCGTGCACCGTGTTCTTTATTGTTGTATATGCTGTTGATGTAATTGATGCTATGATAAAAATTTTACATCCATACGTACCTTGTCTATCGCAGCAGTTCTCAAACAACTTGAGATTCGGACATAACTTGGCTTGTTGATAAAGGCATTGGTAATGTATGCAGCACTTCACATTTGTGTAGGCGCAGCTTACAGTTAGCAGCTAGGTCCATCGTAATGCCGCTGTCTTCAAATAATGTTTTCGCCATGGAATCGATATAACCAAATGATCCATTTTCCAAGCAAGGACTGACTTCCGTCTTCAGGATTAACAAATCGTTCTATTATGTACTTTCACTTTTAGTGTAAATAGTATGGGTTCTTCGTCGAAGGAATCCGTGATGCCACCAGAATGATCTGGATGTGAAGGTTAGTCTTCGGATGAGATATTTGTTCAGCTTCAGTGCTATCATTAACATATCCTTGTTCATAACTCCTCTACAAATGATATCCAAAAGATTGTTATATTGACTAAAGCTTTCTAAAGAATGTCTAACGAATGCTATTATATTCTGGATTCCATTACCTCTCATCTTACTGGGTTCGAACTTCCTTTTTTTCAAAACAGTGGTCCTTCATTGCGAGGGATGTATATATTCTATAATGATTTCTCAATTATGACTTTTGATATGCTGTGTATTTCTATAATATATTTTTGCTGCATTTGAATTCTATTGGAAGGGTTTCTCGTGTTCTCCTTTCTCTACAGAACCCACGGTTGGCGGCTGAAGTTCTGATATCCTCCATATGATGCCATCAATGTGTTTAGTTAATACTGAATCGATTCTTCTGCCTGTTTGTACCGCACTCGGTACCTTATCACTGACATTATTCAAGAACGTCTTGTACTCTTCTGCACGATATTCTATTTCCTTCAGATTGACATCTGCGTGGGATTTTCGCTGTTTAAGTATTGTTGCTAGAATTCTATTTTTAGTATGCTAAGTTTTAATTTCCTCAGATTATTTTGTGCTCCTTTTCTGAACTGGTAATTGGAAACAATGTGTTTTGCATTCATTGGCTGTTTCTGCAAGCGTTTGTGGGTTTGATTCATCACCCAAAAATAGAGATCTTATGATTTCATTTCTTGTGAGATGCGACCCATTTCCCTTTTGAAAGATGAGAACATTGATTGCTTGAAGTTATCTGAAATTGCCCTTATGAAATTAGTAAATTGGTGCAGAATAGATCCAAAAACATCTTATGCATTTTTTATTATGATGATCTAGAATAAACCGCAGGAAACTATGTCCACGCCATGTCTGCGAATATGAGAAACTTCCGGATAGAATTTTCGTATTTCGAATTCAAACTGGTGGAAGTAGAAAGCTGACGCTGCTTGTGCTATGGTGACTTCTGGATTTGCCTTTTCTCGTTTAGTGGAATGGGTAATAAGGTTAGTTGGTTTAAGCATTAAAGGCCATACCTCAGGGATAAGATTAGATTTATAAATTAAGCAAGATATACTTATTATTTTGGTATGAGAAAAACAGTTCTAAAAACAACTACCACATGTGCAGCAGCAGAAGGAGCCTCTTGAGACGAAAAGAAATAGAGTTGGGAGGACCGGTGGAAAGGCCAATGGAAATCATAGACCAATGGATTTTCCAGGCCAATGGAAATCATATATTAAAGATGCGGTGTTGCATCAGCTTCTCACAGGACTTGTCAGTTGCTGCGTTTGGTCCCCGAATGCCTATAAAGAGAAAAAGCCATAATGGATAAAAGTAAATTATTAATTTTAATAATTTCATTTGAATCCCATTTCGGATTTTCATGATAAGTTTCGAAAAATAAAATGCTTTTGAAAAAATAAAAAGAGTAAAAACTATTAATATTAAATTTTGCTAAATTATGTTGAAATAAAAAGCTTCAAAAATGATTTTAAAAAATGTTAAATGCTTCCTTTGTAATTGTAAAATAAAAATAAAATGTTGCGTTTTTAAATTTTCTAAATTCATATTTTGCTCAAAAAAGTTACAGTTTAATTTCCTTTAAAATTTGGCTCCTTTTTTACGAAAACGATATTAATATTGTTCAATTTTTCGAATAATTTTGTTATTTCCTTGAAAACATTTTTAATTGTTAGGAATTGTTCAGAAAATTTTAACAAATCATCTAAATTAAATTTGACTCATATATATATAAGCACCAAAATGGCGATTAAGATAAATAGAGGGTAATTAGGTTAGAGAGATGATACACTGCTCAACAGTTAGTACACAACACCATTCCGCAAGACAACTAATATTAAATTGGAAAGAGAGCCTATAATTCTACAAGTCCAGATTTCAAAAATTACAAGGTCACGTGACTGTATCTCTCGACAAGCAACGCTGTTACAGGAAATAAACATAGCGGATGTTTCTGTTCTAAAATGTAACACAAAAAGGTATGAATATTTCTGGACAAAAATTAACTTTAAGCTTTAATATTTTTACTATATGTTTATTAGAATACATATTGTTTCGATAGATACATATCGGTACATACTCGTTTGTGTATACTGTAATTAATATATAAATTAATTACTTTTAATAAAGATTTAAAACTGATAATCTTGATACACAATTGTAATTTCTTAAGTTGATGATAAATCAATATAAAATTTTTCGCATTTATGTAAAAAAATTCAAAATTTAATCTCGAGAAAATGAGAAAAATTTCAAAAAAATTTATTCAGGAACAATAATGGTAAACTGATATTTACATGCATTCTTTCATATTTATTTATATTCATTTTCCTCAAAATAATTTAATACCAATGGTTTAAATTCTACATGTAAATAAAGCACAAATAAAGATTTCTGTATCAGTATTAATTGAGCAAGTTAGATTATACTAATTAAATAACTTCATGTGTGTTTTAAACGACCATTTATAAGCTAGATCTACAAATTATGAAAAAAATAAATGCTTGTTATTATTATCGTGATTATTGAAAGATTGATGACTTTTAAATAATTATATTACATATTTTTAAACTTTTATTTTTAAAAAAATGTATTATTGCTTTGAATCTTAAGCAAGAAAACTATAAATTGAGAATTTTTATCAAATATTAATGAATATTTTATATTATTGCTTTGAATCTTAAACAAACAAAGTAGAAATTGTAAATTTTTATCAAATATTAATTAATATTTTATATCATTACTTTAAATTTCAAACAAGTGAAGTATAAATTGAAGGTTTTTATTAATTATTAATAAAGGATGTAAAAGCGTTGTAATTAAATAAATTCATGCATATATTTAACATTAATTTATATACATTTTTCACAAATTTCCTTTTATATATTATTTCGATAAGGATGTTTTTTATTTACAACTATAATTATGCTAAATTTTTTAAAGCATTTTTAGCGTTTTACACTATTTTTGAGTCATTAGCAAACAAAGTATAAATTAGTTTTTTTTTCAGATATTAATGGACCAAGTAAAATAATATCAATCATAAAATAACAGTTCTATGTATATATTTTTTGCATTCTTTTCATATTTTTAAGGATTTATATCATTCCATCGAGTCTTAAAGAAATAAAGCAGAAATTAATAGGTATTTTAGAGATCATTAAAACAAGATAAACGATTAAAATGATAAATAATAACTCCATGTATGTTTTTGCATACATTAATATACACACAATTTGCAAAGATTTCAAAAACTTGTATACATAATATCTATACTGATCCATATGCAAAACATTTCCTTAACCCTTTCCGGCCCGGACAAATTCTGTTCATGAAATGAGAAATTGTTGACTGACATCGGAATTTGCAAAAGACTTTTTTAGAAATTAAGAATTCACTGGTTTAAGCTGCCATTTTAAACGTAAAATTTTACTAAAATGTTATTGGTGCCGTTTGTAAATTTGGAATTAAAATTAGGTGTTGCCGGAGTGGTAACACTGCGCCGGAAAGGGTTAAACAATTTGTCTTAAAAACTTGAGTAGTATTAATCATACTTATAATTATCCGCTATTTGATTCTGTTTGAATCTTAATTCTTCCGAAATGATGACATTTTTATGAACTGGAAAATAAAGCTATATAATTTTTTTCAACTTAAGCTATTCCATAATTTAAATATTTAAATCAAATTTCAGAAATAGCAAATCCCTCTAATCATTTCTTCTTATCACGTGCCAAATCAGTTCTAATCTTGAATTAAAATTTCTATAATAAAACAAATAAAAAAAACTAAAAAATGCCTTCGTCTGATTTCATTATGCATACCAACGATTTTAATAGTCTTTTCAAATCTAAATATTTGAGCTCTACAACAATGAAGTGTACTATAGGAAATTTAGATACGATGTAATACAATATAGTAATACCTACCATCATTGGTTAGTAATATTTCCTGCTTATGCAATTCCTAGAATTTATCGATTGCCTCGACATACTGCAATCATTATGATGGAGATATGTGAAATAATCACCAAATGACACGGAACACAGTTACACAAATACACAGATACAAGCTTCGATACTTTGAATATAATACATACATTATTGTGAAATTGGTTTTACAGAATAATTAAATCTGGCAAAAATACAAAATCAAATTACTAATTCTTTTCTAAGTATACATTATTATCATAAATACGAAATCTGATTTAAGCAGGAAATAAATTTTATATAATATAAAAGTAAACGAAAAAGCCGCCCTTCGTTTTATACAGGGTGTCAACTTTCAAGGTTTCCAATGGCTAATATCTGAACTGTTAGTTATAGACATATAGTTTCAAATTATGTAAATAAGTATTTTTAAAGTGATTTGGAGCAACAAAGACATTTCTTAGAAAATTATAAAATGCAAATTATTATACGGTTCAACGGTTCCACAAGCTATATGTAAAAACATTCTATTGCAGTTAGAAGTAAGACAATAAAGTCCCATAATTTATAAAGTAATGGTTGTTTAACTACATAACTGATCAATATTTTTGAAAAAACTTTCTAATAAGGCCAATTTTTTCATGTCTTTTACAGATTTTTTAATAGTTTGTCACCAGTTTTTTAAAACTGAATTTTTGGCCTATTGAATCAGATAAATCCTCGAAATGAAAAATACAAAATTTACAATAAAAATTTACTGTTGAGAATAATAAATCGTTATTGGAATATGGATACCCGTACGCATATTTCAGATGTGTATATTGCTGGGACGATTACTGTTTCTAAACCAATAGGAGACCGTCATTATCACGGTCAAGTACACGCCCACACAGTTTGATTGACATTAACTCGTGGACAATTGATCGTGTGTGTTTATTATTTATTTGTACTCGGATTGTTTGAATTTGTACTCGGTAATTAAAAATTAAAGGTACGAAAGATTTTTTTTTTTTCAAAATGACTGAATTTTATTTACTTCAATTAGAAATTATACTTCCTCTGATCCTGAAATAAATAAATAAATAAATAAATAAAAATTAAAGTAAGAATTTTGCTTATACGGATATTTTCGCAGAATACTTTTCTTCCCATTTGTTTAATATATATATAAATCATTTTGGAACGATATTTAGAATATTAAAAGGGTTTGAAATATTTTTTTAAATGTCTTATTTATTAATAAAAGACAGCCTCCAATAATTTAAAAAAAAAATCACCAACGGACTCTCGGCCCGCGATGGACTCGAACCCATATCCTCCGGTTTCAAGCTCGACGCTCTAACCATTCAGCCAGTCAGCTCACTTTCATCCGCAACAGATTATCGTTATAATAAGCACCGTCAATTGTCCACGAGTTCCTGTCAATCAAACTGTGTGGGCGTGTACTTGACCGTGATAATGACGCTCTCCTATTGGTTTAGAAACAGTAATCGTCCCAGCAATACACACATCTGAAATATGCTACCCGTACGTGGTATGGGCGAATCAAGATTGGCAAAAAACACATTGCTCGCATAACGTACGGGCAAATGAGGGAAGCGGTTAAAATTGAAGCATTTTTTTTTTTTTTTTTTTTTTTTTTTTTTTTTTTTTTTTTTTGGTGCTAAATAGG
Organism: Maratus speculifer; assembly: GCA_964019185.1. Taxonomy (NCBI): domain Eukaryota; kingdom Metazoa; phylum Arthropoda; class Arachnida; order Araneae; family Salticidae; genus Maratus; species Maratus speculifer. Next base: position 119,410,234 of record OZ025299.1, on the reverse strand, counting down.
GGTCATTCACAACTCTTGAAATATAAATAATCGCTATGTTAGATATGTTAGATATAAAAGTAAAGTTGAGAGTAAAGTCAGCATTAAAATATTAATTTGAAATCATTTAAATACATTTTGGCAATTGAAACTATGTGTCTATGACTAAAGGTTTAGAAATTAGCCATTGGGGGACGTTGAGAATGGACAAACTGTATTAGTATTTATTCCATTTTTAAAGTCAAATAATAACAAAATATTTGTACTCTGTAAAAGTTATTTATGCAACAGAAAATTTAAACATGATTTAATATGTTGACTGCGAAATTTAACTTAAGCATTCATATTTAACATACGAAATTTTGTCACTTTTAAATAAAGCAATCAGCTTGCGATGTTTTTCAACGTTTGTATATGTGTAATTCAAAAATGTACGATCCAGAGCCTAGTGCTGTTTCCCGACTCGTTGTTTCGTTATTTTTATCAGTATGTTTTTAGTTGTAAATCAAAGTATATATATTATGATGCAATATTTAAAATATTTTTAGTTTTGATGAATAAAAGAATTAAAAAATAAATTAAATTTGATTCATTTATTTCCCACATTAGCAGAAATGCATCGCGTCTGTTAGTAGTGAAAATGAATGTTTTAATTATACTGCTAACGATTCGGATCCACTTGCAAGTATTAAGGTATGTCAAAATGATTTAATGAGCCATATATGTGATAGTCATTTTTATAGCCATATAGACTTTTTCTTGTATGAAAACCAGGCCCCGTGTTGCTCATGACTATAGATAATTTTTCGCAGTCAACATGTCAACATATTACCTTAATATTTGTCATTATTATTAAGTTGCATTTAGCGCTTACATAACTTCAACTTGCTATTAATTACATTAGACTATTTTAGTCATTATGAGTCAGAAAACTATGTGAAATAATCATCATACGGAACGAAACGCAGCTACACATATACGGTTGACAAATTTTAAACATATATTTAAGTTATTAATTACAAATCTGCCTACAAATCCTTTTAGCTTTGTTTTATAAGCCTGGTATTGCAAATATAAACTACTAATTATCATGAAACCTTTTAATGTTAATTGCCTTAAAACAATAGATTTGTGTAATAAATTCTCATTTAAACAGGGCCTCTAAATATCGTAATTCAAACTAAGTACTTTGATTTAATATTCTTTGTGCAATCTCTAATAATCGTTTCAAATAATCATACAGCATACTTTTATTTAGATAATGAACATAATAATGAAACAGAATTGTTATCATAATGGTTCAGAAAGTAAAATAGAAAATATATATACACAAGGTTATCAAAATATCACATAAACAGTCCGTCTAATTTAATGCCGTGATTGAAACAACGTACTTAGATTTATAACACTTTGAAGAATTTCTTATTAGCAATTTCAAATAATAATGTAACCTAGAATTGCCAAGGTATTGCCACAGCCTAACTTCCTTAAGAGAGCAGAGGGAATCTTCCACAATTATTTTTTCATAGTAATCGTCGCCTTCTTCAAAATCAGAATTTCTGTCTTAAATAAAGCTGAAATTGCATTACGGCATACATGGTATAAAGTTTACTCGTGTCGAAATGATGTTAAAGTTACTGCTACACCATGAATCCCTCCCCTACTGAATATTACAAATAAATATTATATAAAATCAGCAAACTACGATTTTTAAGTATCTTTGATGATATCACAATTTCTTAAAAAATAAAATTAAATAAAAGCAAAAAATTACAAGTCACGATTAAGGAATCACAATAAGTAACATAAAAAATTAAAGATAAGGAAACATAGATTGTACACGAAATATATTTAAAATTGAAGAAATTTGATTTGCTTTAAAAGTTATTTATTTTTCGTTAAAAGTTATTAATTTTTAGTTAAAAGTTATTAGTTTTTCGTTCTTTGAGTTAAGATGTTTCAAGAAGTTCTTTATCATACACTGGTCACACGAAGATACAATCTAATTTCAAAAGAATGATAGCTTGTATTTAATGCTCTTGTTTACGGGGTTTTGTTTATGCTACTTTAGAAAATGAAACTATTGTCATAAAATGAAAAGTGCAACCAAATTCAAAAACGTAAAAAGTACCCGGTTAGAGCTTGACCTCGAAATGCTAAGGCTTTTACAATAATTAAGCAGATAGTCCGAAATTTATTAAAAAAGTATGTTTAGACCCTGTGCATCGTAACTAAATATAGAATTTTTAATATGTTTAGTAATTTAAAATTCATAATCTTGTTATTTTCCCACCTTCTTTTCATATACATTCACTATTTTTCCCCTGCTAATCTAATGGATTCATCAAAAATCCGATACTTAGATTTATAGAATAAAGTAGTATAAATAAAGAATAAAAATACCTATTTCCATTCATAAAAAATGAAAATGAAGAAATTTTTTTTTAAATTATTAAACTTTAAAAAAAATTACGGTTTTAATAAAGTTATTGCTATATTGCAAATTTAACACTTTTCATGATCTATTATGACTGTGCTGTATTTAAACATGAACCTAAAAATGTAATATAATTTACAGTTACAATATATGTATTTTAACGAGTCTTAATTTTATTTTATAGCTAAAAATGTAATTAGTTTTCATTACTTATGGTATCGTTATGGCTTCAATGAAACATGTAAAATATTTCCTTATTTTTCCTTTGTTTTTAAATAATACTCTTTTTTGCGATTTAAAAAAATATATAAATAATTAGTCATTATAACAATGTTTTTGATTAACATTAATGTTTTTAATTGTAACTCAGCAACAGACCTAGGATTGCGCTTTGAAGGGGGAATATTTCCCTTTACTATTCCCCAATTTTTTATATTGTTTTTATAATTTTAGTCAAGAGTATAAAATGTTTCTTTATTCTCCTTTCCTTTTTTTTTTTTTTTTTTTTTTTTTTTTTTTTTTTTTTTTAAATAACTCATGTATTTTATTGTGGAAAAAAAATAACAATGACTGTTATTTTTCGTATTAATGTTAATATGTTAAAATGTTATTCAAGACATGCTAAGCATAAATCAAGCCACGTCACAAACAAAAATAACTTAATCGTTGAAAAAGACTAAAAATAAATTATTTCGTTAATTTGTTGGAAAATTTGTAAAGCTACTTTTATGAAAATATTTAAAACGACTTAAAAGCAACAAATAGCTGATAAATATACAATAATTTTTGTCTTGAAAAAAATTCATGGAAATAAAATTTGAAAATTCCTTTTAAAAAATCCTATAGCTCTGTATTTAATCCTCATCAAGTTTGTTCCCAGCTACGTCATCACCCCTAACTTCCGTCGGCACTTTCTACTCTCTCGTGAACCAGCCCTTCTTATTCTATAGTCCTGCCTGAGAACACTAGTAGTTAGTGAGAAACCCCTCTCGAGTCAAAAGGACTAATTAGTTTTTCTGTTGAAATATTTGTGACTGCTGATGGTAATTCATCTTTTTTGAATATGTGTAGGTTCACCTACAGACGTTACTTTAACCTTTTACATGTTGCAACTTTTCTCACACATATACAAAATATTTGCATTCATACAATTAGTACTCTATGCATGTAAATACTTCGATTACAAAATATATCATTATTAAATTATAAATTATTTTTATGTAAATTCGAACACAGAGAAACTTTTTGTTAAATGATCTAATGAAAACTACTCAACACGAATTTCTTAACACATTTCTGAGCACCTGTTTATATCTTTTTAACCATAAACCCTGCATATCTCTTTCATGTTGTATTATTTAACAAGGGATTTTCTACATTCATGTTTATATGACAAATGGTTATAAATATAATAATGTGGCTGTTTCTATGCGATGTGTTTATATATATTGAACATTATATATATTTAATGCAAATACTGTGTGTATTTTTATAAAAAAAAAACAAAATACATAAAAATTAAAAATAACGTCCATAAGAGGAGATATAGGTTATACAAAAGACGGAAATGTACGCCAGTGGTCGCGAATGTGTCAAGATAAAATAAAATAATAATCGCTCAAAAAATTGTCATCTAACTATTTACCTTGTATCGGTAAAATTTCCTGTTTCTATAGTAACATACTTATTTTACCTCCTATAACAATACTATAATTTTTAATAAATATTATCATATCTCAAAAACTTTGGTACATGATTATTTAAAAGCTTTTTTTTATTGCAACGTTCTTTTACACATTTAGAACTTTTTGTATTTGAGTTAAATTTTTCCCACCTGAAGAGGTGTATATGTATATCTATTTCTTGTTCTGAATTTAGGAATAAAAACGATATTTTTGGAATTCAAATCTATTCGAAGAAATATTGTGTCTGGTTCATAAGATTTAAAACAGTAATTCGTTCTTTTATAATTATGAAAGCAAAACTCATATTCTTTTCGAATCCCATCAATAATCCAAATTAAAATCTCAAAATAAATTTTCAGCTTCTGTTTAGATCCAAGCAATTAATGTATTCATTAGTGAAAATTCCCAAATCTAGAAATACAGATATTAATTGAAATGGAAATCCATTTTCTTTAATTAGTAGTAGAAATTATGAGTACTTCGGAAGCTTTTCCCTGTAGATTTATTTAATTAATTACTATCTGAAGACTAAAGACACTACTGGCCATTTGAAAAAAGATCATAATTCTGAAATTCTAGAAGTTCAGATTTCTGAACAAATAAGTTAATTGAAGTTTTATTAAATTTATCAGGGAGAATATTTTGTAAAAAAAGAGAAACAAAGAGAGAATTTATTGATTGAAAGTCGTTTCTGAAGAGAGTTTTCTGAAAGTTTTCGGATTCATTCTCTCATTTTGGCCGTAGTGTAAATTTGTAAGCAATTACTTACATAAATTGCAATTTTAGACGTCCAAAAAATGTAATTTTATTTTTCTAAAATGCTTTTGATGTTACTATTAAATTTTATTTCTTTCTTTTAAAGATATGATGTGATGATTTTTTAACTTTTTGCTCGGAGCATTTCCTTTATATAATTCTTTTACGCAGAAGTTTTTTCATCCGCTGTGTATTAACCATGGGGCGAATACTGACCATTCTCTTTAAAACATTGCAATATTTTAAACTATCATAAACTTCGTTATTTCCTTCCATGTGTTTTCTTTTCTGGCCTTCTTAACAATGTTACACACATGAGAAATTAATATGTGTTTGTCTTCAGTAAAATTTTCGATGCTTTGCAGATTGAAATCACATTTACCCTATGTAATCTGTGTATAAAAAGTTGTGCTCTACACTTCAATATTTTGTGATCTGAAGATCGTAAAACCTGGAAAGGATTGGTCTTTTATTTCATAGAGGGTAAATATGATTCAAAAAACAATAAAAACTGTTCAGGAAACAAGAGCTGGTTATTATATGAGTTATTTATTAAACTCATATCTTCCCTCATATGAACTGTGGCAGCTCAAAAATTAACATTCATACCTATTGATATTCATTCAATAATGTAATAAAAACGCATGTACTGATCGATTTTTAAGCTCACCCATCTTATATTAGGGAAGAAATGAAATTTTTAATGCCTTGATCACATATAAATTGAGTACGTGTGCAACATTATTAGGAGAAGTTAAATTGAAAAACGCAGAAGGATATAACATTATAAAAAAAATAGTTCATACTAATTAAAAAAATTTCATGTTTTAAAGACGGCTGGAGTCAGATATATCCCATGGTACTACAGGAGAATTAAATTTTATTTTATTTAATGACCGAATATAATAATTGTCGAATATAGTATTTATACAATGTATTAAAGGTTCATCTATATATAGACAACTGAAGAAAATATTAACATTATTTGAACATTCTTTTTTTAATTTTTAATTTTAAAGAATTTCTCGAACTATGCTTACTAATTTTTTTTAGAAAATTAAACTTTGTACACGAATAAATTTTTCACTCTTCATTCTCGCTTATAAGTTTCATTACATTATAATCAAACTACTTAATGTTTTTTTTTCTGACATTTCTATCCGACTTTTATTTTATTGGATTAAATAACATTCTTATTTATTCCTTGGTGAACGAATTACGCTTCGCTGAATAGTAAATTTTGTGTTTTAACATTTAGTTTTTTTATTTAATCGTTTAATTGTACTGTCAAAAGAATAGCATTTAAGGCATGCAAAATTCCCAAATGAACGATTTTGGTACGCCGTGAAAGTTTTTTTTTTCAAACATTTTGCATAGTGGGGCTTATTTGAAATGTGCGGCGTAATATAGCGAACGAAGAACATATATTTTCTTTTATTCGACGTCAATTTTTCTCGTAAGTCCATTTTTGGCCAAAGTGAGAAAATGATAATCTATCAAAATCTGATAAACTATATTCACCATTTGTTTATTGGACTTACGATAATATTGATTGCAAAAGTAAGGACGATAACTTTTTTCAAATGGCTTTAAGCAGAAAACTATTTAAACTAGATTAATTTTAAACAGCATAAATTTTAATTGGTTTAATAGATAGCGACATAAATTTAAATAGATATTTTAGAACTGATTTTACATTTAAAAATATATCGTTACGAATCGTTATTTTTTAAACCCGATTTGAAATGTTGTTTCTGCTATATTTTTCTTTGATAACTCTGTCATAAAATTCCCTTAGTTTATATTGCTAATTCAAAAGCTGGCTGCATTCTTTTAGATTACCTCTCCTGCATGTTTCAGCTAGATTGTATAACACTAGAATCCTGCTTTACGTCTTGTGGTTGACCCCTCCCCCCCCCCTTGCATGCAGTCCCTCAATACATTTTCATGTTGCTATTTGTAAAACTTGGTGCAGTAAACTCTCGACATCGAATGAACATTTTACGTATAAGAATTGACATTGGATTTCTTGGGTTGTACATTTTATGTAAGAATAGCTTTACCATTTTACGAGTAAGAATGCTTATAAAATTTCTTACGTCGATCATATTATACATATGATTAAAAAATGTATGTTTCTCAGGTTAACCACCATATGCATAATTATAAATGTAATTTATTAGGTTTATCATTTCATGTCTCATAACATATTTAATTTCAATGAAATATTTCAACATACGCTGAGAAAAAATTATTAATTAAAATCAAACTTAAATACTCATCAACGTATAATATGGATAAAGACAATATTAATCACACATAATCATGTTTACACCCAAAATTTCGAACTCATTCTAACGAGTCATCTTCAGGGGATTTACCACCTGAAGATTAAAATCCCCTGAAGATGATTCGTTAGACTGAGTTCTAAACGTTTTTTTTTTTTAATATGTGATTAATATTGTTTTTATCTGTATTGTACGCTGATGATTAATGAAGTTTGCTTTTAAATAATATTTAATATCTTACGATAACCATCAAACATTTAATAACAAATGCTGATTTTTTTATATTTATTATTTTATGTATGATAGTAAATATTTTGTTTCTTAAGTTACTGTTACAAGGATTCACACGGGTCACGTTATTGTCTATGTGAAACACCAGTATTTTTAACTAAAAAAAAATAAACCTAGTTTAAGCGTGCAAAATTTCGCCCTATTTAAGGAGAGATTTTCTATAAGAAAATACTGGTACCGAAGCATTTTCTCGTCGAGAAATTTCAAGACCCGTATGAGCCCTGATTACAAAATACCTTAAGAAAGTATGCTAAAATTGGTAATGTGATGTGACATAATTTAAATTTGCTCGGGTTGAAATATAAGAAACTTAACTAAAAGTTTAACTATAGTTTCAGAGAACTTTTAACATTGTGTGCTCATGAAGACGGTTCCATCTACTGCTGCGAATTGCAGCCTTGCCAACATATGAAGTGAAAAATGCTAATTCATTGTCCTCGTAGCTCGAGCACTTGGAGCGCTATTTCAAGGGTTTCAAGTTCGATCCCCGGCGTGGACAAAAATGTCCATCACTCCTCTAAGCTGGATTATATATTCTTAAAATAATCAAATCTCGCGTTAACTGATCACTAAAAGAGCAAAGCAAAAATGTGATATTCTATGGTGTTTGGAGAGTGACGAGAATAAAAAAATAAAAACTGTTTAGTTAGCATGCTCATGTACAATAATATACTGCCACTCTAGTATAAAATTATAATTTTCAATTAATATATGACTTCAAAAACTTTTTTGTCAATGTCATATTTCTTTTTTTTTTAATGAACCGCCTAATAAATGACAACATTTCAACTCTGTCTTTTGTGCAAGATTCGTAGAGAAGCGAGTGAAAAACAAAATAACATTCTTTTCTTGTACCTAGTTTCAAGAAAACTAAAATCAAATTCATGGTTTAAAAATTCCCTTCAACTCATCTAAGCTGAATGAAATATTTTTAAAAGAAACAAATCTCGCGTTAACTGATCACTAAAAGAGCAAAGCAAAATGTGATATTCTATAATGTTTAGAGAGTGACGAGGATAAAAAAAAATAAAAACTGTTTAGATAGTGTGCTCATATGCAACAATATACTGTCACTCTAGTATAAAAAATATAATTTTCAGTTAATATTTAACTTCAAAAATACTATTTTTGTCAATATAATTTTTTTAAATGAACTATCTAATGAACGACATTTCAACTCTGTCTTTTGTGCAAGATTCGGAGAGAAGCAAATGAAAAACAAAATAACATTCTTTTCTTTTACCTAGTGTCAAGAAAACTAAAATCAAATTCATGGTTTAAAAATTCCCTTCAACTCCTCTAAGCTGAATTAAATATTCTTAAAATAAACAAATCTCGCGTTAACTGATCACTAAAAGAGCAAAGCAAAAATGTGATATTTCTATGGTGTTTGGAGAGTGACGAAAATAAAAAAGGAAAAACTGTTTATATAGTATGCTTGAATTCATTTATTTTTAATACGAGTACTTGAGTTAGCGGTTGAAGTACGAAATAGTAGTGTAGAAATATGCGGATTTTGTTTTATTCATAAGTTTTTCAAGACTTTTTTTTGTTCAGTATAAAAGAAGATAGTTTCACATTTCTCGAGAGTCTTATGATTTATTTATGTATTTAATGAAGCATTCTGATACAAGAACAAAATTTAATTCATGCGCTCCCTCTTGTATTTTGTTTATGTATACAGTGAAGGAGTTTTATACAAGAATAAACTGGAATAAATAACAAACAAATATATTTTCGTTCAGATAGTAAATAAACTCGTCGAACTTTATTTACACATTTGAAAAGCTTTAAGAAAACTGTATTTTAAAATTTATATTTACAAATCTTTGAATAAAAAATATTTAGTGACATAATGTTATCATAGGCCAAAAATATCATAAAAAATTATATTTCTGAATGTAATCGTGTTTTCAAACTGGCTGCAAACTAAAAAAAATAGATATTGAGAAAAAAACATTATTTTAATAATGTATAAAAATATGTAATTACAATTTAAAAGCGGTTTTATGTTTAAAATTCTAAAGGCTGAAAGCCATTTAAAAATTGACATAAACAGAATTTACATTTTTTTTCTTACAATTATGTATTAAAAAATATCAAGAACACTGTTTCTTCTTTTAATAAAACGCGCATAGGAAGAACTTTAATTCATCTTAATGAATATTAAAAAAAATAGTTTAAACATTTTTTAATAAAAAGATTTTGTCATGTTTTAAAAAGAAATATATATAATTTATATTTTTAAAGTGTTTTAAAAATTACAATGAATTATTGGAAATTTAATTTTTATTAATTATTTAAAAAAATTTCAATAATACACAAAAATGTAGTTTAATAACAACAGAAATATTGAAAATGATCATAATCGAATATACACGTTCATTATTACGGGAGATTGTGGGCTAATGGACATAAAGGATAAGAAGACAAGTCGATTTTCTCATAAAATAAATAGATCAAAGGATCTGATTATCAATACATAACAATAATACAACATACATACATACAAGCACATACATTGAACATTCATTTACTATTAGTTGGTTGCAAAATATGAAAGAAAAAATATCCCTAAGCGTAACCAGGGTTTTATTTTAAGTTTAATAAATAGTTGTTTTAATAAAACATTAACGTTGTTTTACAATATTACGTGTGATTATGAATCTTTTAATCAATGCTATTTGCAATAATTATTTTGTGTTAGTGATAAATATTTAATTTACAATAAGCGTAAACGCAGTTCGAGAAAGTTAAATGACTAATAGAATATTTCAGATTGGAGAATCGTAAAAAGCTTATAGGGTGACCCCGCGAGTAATTTATATATTTCAAGTAGTTTATGAAATTTTTGAATAACAAGGTGTTCCAAAAAAAGCGATCGATTTGTATGGAAACATTAATTTATTGATTTCTTTCACAGGTGTTTGAAGAAATTCTCTCCTTGGAAGAAAGAATAGCCACCATTTCCTGAAAACTGGTTGATAAAACATATGAAGAGGTGCGTCAACTGTACCATCGAAAATACAGAAAACAGCCACCGCAAGGGCCAATATCAGGCTACTTGTGAATGTGAGCTCTTTCTAACTACCTCACAAATGCTCTTGACGGTATCACCAGATGTTGATAGTCGTCCAGGACGTTTTTCATCCGTCAAGCTACCAGTTCGTTTGAATTTGTTCACAAGTAGCCTGTTATTGTTCCTTATTTGTGGCTGTTTTCTGTATTTTCTATGCTACAGCTGACACACGTCTTCATGTGTTTTATCAGCGAGTTTTTAGAAAACAATGGCTATTCTTTCTTCTAAGGAGAGCATTTCTTCAAACTCATGTGAAAGAAATACATTGGTGTTTTCATAGAAATGGATCGTTATTTATAAAATACCCTACATTGCAACATTTCAAGCGGAATGAGTTTTATACGAGGCACTAGACATAGAATTTTTGTTTGAATATTAGTGAACCTGTTGTAACATTGTTGTCAGCTGTCTGCTGTCTGTAACTGAAGTCATTTTGTTATTTTTTTTATTAGGAAGCGTAAACATTTAGTTTCTTTTTAGTTCGAGATAATTACTATAACAACAAATATTTTTATAAAAATTATTGTTAATCACAGCACACGGAGGAGATTTTTAGATTTTCGATTGACTTTTTCGTCTGATAAACCACTGGGAAAATAACAATTACAAAAACTATTTATCTATAATTTTGTTGCTGTTTAATTTCAGCGGATTCAATTTTGCCCATTATAAGACATTCATTAAACTCTTTACTCCCAGGACGTACACTGCTTATGTCCTCTTATTTCAGTAATCGGCGACCAGGACGTGCGCTCCACGCGTCATTTTATTTCAGTAATTTCACAGCTTGGTATATAGACATTCACCAGCGAAATTAAGCCTTTTGAATGTTAAGCGATTAAGGGTTGTACCAGCCATGCTAGTTAACTTCTAAAACGTGAAAGAAAGAAAATCTGATAAAAAAAATCCGTAGAACAGACTTTATTTCATCAACTATTGTCTTGGTCACCCTATAAAGATAAAAATAGTCGTTTAATTGCATCTAAAATTTATTTTAAAGCATACATTTTGTGTACAAAAAGCTTAATTTACATTATTCTTTTATATCTGTTAAAATTAATTTTACAAAGTTAATGTTCAATGTAATTATAACAAAGTAATAGAGACTTTAATTTATTTCCCTTTAACTCTTTGTGGTTCAACATCTCCGATTTTTAAAATATTTATTGAGATGTTAGAATATTTATTTTAAAGCATACATTTTGTGTACAAAAAGTTTAATTTACATTATTCTTTTATATCTGTTAAAATTAATTTTACAAAATTAATTTTCAATGTAATTATAACAAAGCAGTAGAGAATTCAATTTATTTCCCTATAACTCTTTGTGGTTCAACATCTCCGATTTTTAAAATATTTATTGAGATGTTAGAATATACTTCTTAAGTGCATCAAAAATGATTAAAAATATTTAGAATCTAAAAATAAAACAACATTGCATAAAGGCACTTTTCCACATCTGCCATAAACAGAAAAATAAATATTTTTCTTAAATATTGTCAATTTTCTAATAGAGACTTAAGTGTACGAATTTACTAAAATGTTATACCTACGAATTCACTTAAATTTAATAAAATATTTATTTTAGGTGTTTATATTTTGAAAAAAAATTGGAAGTTTATTTTGGCAATAACGTGAAACGGCTTAAATGATAAACAAAACTTCGGCATGAAAAATTAATTCACTATCGCCGCGTGTTGAGAATTCTATTAACAGTTTATATTAACTGCTTTGTTGGAATATATCAATAATAATTAAAATAGTCTTAAAATCCACAATTTTTAAAAACAGAGATTCCATAGAAATTCAACGCGGTAGTGCAAAGGGTTAACATAATTTATAAAGCTAGAAAATTTATTTTTTTAAGTAATATTTTGTCGTTGAGTTTTTAACACTGCTGATACAATTCTTATACAAAAGAATCGCGTTACAACGAATGTCACTTTAACGAAATTTTCCTTTTAACGAATATAATTTTAATTTTTAAAAAATCCTTTTATCCTATTTCCTTATAAAAATGTTCATTTTAATTAATTTTTCAGTATAACGAATTTAAACAGGACTTACAGAGATTCGTTGTAACAAGATTTTACAGTATCTACCCTTTTAGGAAACATTTATTGAATCCTCGTTAGACCACTGAGTCGGAGATCTAATAGGACAAAATTTCTTTTTGTAAAATAAGAATATTTCTATTTCTACAATTAAGTTATGGCCAATACTTTTTATGTATTAATAGAAAACTGCTTAAAGAGACAGGTATCTTTCAAGCTGACAAATTGCATGAAAATAAGATCCTGATATCGATGGCTATAGGTCCATATCTGATTAACTTTCGGTATGAAATTTTAAACATACATTAAAAGAGCTAATAGTAAATGTTCTAAAAAATTTCAGATGCATATAAAGTTTTTTTATTTCTTTTTGAATTTAATATTTTAGTTTTCTTAATAAACGAATTCCCACAATATGAATTGCGCGCATGATTTCCCATAACTGATTTCTCGCAGTGAGGCAAAAAAAAAAAAATATTGAGTAGCGATATAAATGACCCTACACTAGAAAATAAAGTATTATTACTTCTTGACAAAACAAACACAAAATCCAAAATATCATTTTTTTTTTTTAATAAAAGATAGCCATAATTTCTGTATTTTTTACCTTATAAACAAAATAGTATGTAATTTAGTGCATCTACGAGGTTTAAAAATATCATTAAATTCTACCCAGTTTTAGAAATCATGCGCTAAAAATATGACTAAAATCACTGTTTGAGAAAATATAGTTTAAAGATCTAATTATTTCCTTGATAATATGAATGAAGCTCAAAATTACAATCCCGTTTATCAAGCCAAATTACAATCTAGCCTTAAAAATCATGCGCTAAAATCGCTGGTTAAAATCACCATTTTGAGAAAACTGACTTTAACAACTCATGCATATATTATTTTTCATTAGTCAAAGAATCTTTCCTTTAGCGATAAATGAGAACCCATTATGAAATAATCTTATTATTGTGCTGCACGCTAGCTATTAGCTGTCCACAAATCCGATCTCAATAAATGAATGCTCATTTTTTTCCTTAGTAATGTAATAATTATATGTCGTATTATGCGAATTTTGTAACTCATCAGATAAGGCCCATTTGCATGAGAGGGTTAAAGATCGAACTATACCCTTGAATAAAACTCAAGCAGTTTTAGTCATAATTTCCTTTTTAAAGCGAATTTTCTTTTAAAAGTTTTGTTATCAATGAAATTTTAATATAAGCTGTTAAATAAAAAAACGAATTTTGGATATTTTCAAAGTTACCTGATCTTTAAAATAATATATAAAATATCTTCGAAGTTATAAAATATCTACGAATTTTATAACTTACATTTTTTAAGTACAGAATACAAAACTAATCCGATCAGCCCACAGTCTCCCCTACTTATAAATATGTAAAGAACGTTAAAAGTTCTTATTACCAAAGATTATTTTTTAGAGCAGTGAGTGTTTAAATTAATTGTTGAAAATTAGGATTTTTAATAATGTATAAAAAGATAGTCACATTTTATTAAATGCATTATGTTAAAAATGCTAAACACCGTAAAACTTTTGAAAATGCATATAACAAGAATTTCGAGAAAGTTTTTTTTTCTTGCAAAAATGTAAAGAATTTAGAACTTTTTCATTAACAATGTTTCTTTCATTAAACTAGAATAGATGGAACGCCTTGTTACACCTCTTAATGAATATTAAAACGGAAGATTTAAGTATGCTTTAGTAAAATAATTTTATCATAGTTTAAAGATAATCCAAATAGATTTTAATATATTTTAAGGGGAGTTAGTACTTTTCGGGACCCAATTTCTCATAATAAACTTTTATTTGATTTAACATAAATAAGTTTTGCATATTTTGGAGTGAGATTTTTAAAGGTTCAAGAATAATATCCTAGCTCTGAAAAATTACAACAACGTTTAAAATTTAAGTAATATATATATATTTAACAACATATATTGTATGTACGAAAGAAAATTAAAAATTATATACTTCCCTATACTTCTTACAATATAACTTTTGTAAATTACACACGAGAAACTAAACTTTTTGTATCAAATTGAAGCTAAATATCACCTTTATAATGTAAACCTAAGACACTAAACGTATCAATTGTTTTGTAATATAATAAAATTACAAAGTATGCATTTTTTTTATTTTGAGCATTTATCATGCTACAAATTAAAACTTTTGACCCGACTTACATAACTGAAGTTCACACAATTACAATTCATGAATAGAAATACATTTAAAACATTATAAATCAGCCGTCATAAGTTTTTTTTTTTAATCTTGCAGGAAAATATGAAAAAAAGAAACTGAGAAAATCAAATTTAAATATAAAGAGATTTAAATGGCAAGTCACTCTTTACATCTATGTTTCTCTATTACATCTCTCTATTACATCTAGCGTAATTTTTGTGTGACTTCGATGCGATTTATTTTAAAATGTTCAAGATAATCTGAATTTTTTTAACAATCTCTATTTTGAATGTTCAAAGGTACCAACTCTCCTTAAAATATTGAAATGAACTGCTGATAATTCATCACAAAAAATTTATAAAGTATAAAAAGATAAATAAATGAAACCGTTAAAAATTCTAAAGGATTTAAGGATTTAAAAATGTGCTTAATCACAGTTAACTGAACTTATTTTTCCTTCAAATATATGAATAATTTAAATCTTTCATCGACATTGTTCCTTCTTTTATGAAAAGTGTGTCAAACTGTGGCATACTGGATACCACTAAAATTTTACAGACTATCTTATATGGTCGTCGAATCTCTGCGATTCATAATGTCCACTATTTCTTTAAAGAAATAGTGGTATTCGGCGGGCCACAGTTTGACATTCCTGCTTTTGGCTATCATAGATCGCAAACCTTTTGATACGTCTTGAATATTAAAAAAGAAGGTTAAACATGTTTTAGCAAAATAATATTATCATTTTCTATAGATACACTAAGCATGCTTTAAAACATTACATAAAGACGCGCTGAAAATTTAAGATACAGTGAAATAAATCAGTAATGTATAAAAAAAAAAGTCTTGAAAATTCTTAATGATGTAAGATTTTTAAAATATCAGCAACTACTGAATTTACATTTTTTTCCTTGTAAATAATCCGGGACTTTTTAAGCTATTGCATAGATTTTATCGCGGGCTTTGAGCGCAGTGACCGAATCTAGAAATTCCGTAACGAGAAAACCTAACACTTCCGTAACGAAAAAAACCTAACACTTCGGCTAACGTCGTTTCAGTTCGGTAAACTTCGGCACGGTATCCTTCGGTAGACTTCGGCAGACATTGACGCGGTATTTTTCGGATATTAGGATATCAAGTTTCAAACTTATGTTTCTTATGATCTAATTTTCATAGCGCGGCCAAATTTTGTTTGGTAATTTATTATGAGACATTGTTAATTTTTGGTGACAGGAGACCCCCCACGGCGAGGGTCGAAAAATTTAAAGTGCTCATAACTCGCGATCTAAATTTCGTAGCGCGGCCAAATTTTTTTTGCCAATTTATTATGAGACATTGTTAATTTTTGGTGACAGGAGACACCCCACGGTGAGGGTCGAAAAATTTTAAGTGCTCATAACTCGCGATCTAATTTTCGTAGCGCGGCCAAATTTTGTTTGGCAATTTATTATGAGACATTGTTAATTTTTGGTGACAGGAAACACCCCACGGTGAGGGTCGAAAAATTAAAAATGCTTATAACTCGCGATTTATTTATAGTAGCTTGGCAAAATATTGTTTGGTAATTTATTATGAGACAGTGTTCATTTTTGGTGATAGGAGACCCCCTAAGGTGAGGGTAGAAAAATTTAAAATGCTTATAACTCGCGATCTAATTTTCGTAGCGCGGCCAAATTTTGTTTGGTAATTTATTATGAGGCAGTGTTAATTTTTGGTGACAGGAAACCTCCACGGTGAGGGTCGGAAAATTTAAAATGTTTATAACTCGCGATCTAATTTTTGTAGCGCGGCCAAATTTTGTTTGGTAATTTATTATGAGGCAGTGTTAATTTTTGGTGACAGGAGACCCCCGAAGTTGGGGGTCGAAAAATTTAAAATGCTTATAACTCGCGATCAAATTTTCGTAGCGCGACCAAATTTTGTTTGGTAATTTATTATGAAACAGTGTTAATGTTTGATGACAGGAGACCCTACCCACCTTGAGGGTCGAAAAATTTAAAATGCTTATGCCTCGCGATCTAATTTTCGTAGCGCGACCAAATTTTGTTTGGTAATTTATTAAGCTATTGCATAGCTTTTATCGCGGGCTTTGAGCGCGGCGACCGAATCTAGGAATTCTGTAACGAGAAAAAATCCTAACACTCCGGCTAACGACGTTTCAGTTCGGCAGACTTCGGCACGGTATCCTTCGATAGACTTCGGCAGACATTGACGCGGTATTTTTGCATAAGTTGATAAAAAATGCTATGCAATAGCTTTACCGCGGCAGTCCCCGAGTGCCACACACATTTTTTTTTATAATAATGTTACTTCTCTCTGAAAAGAGTAAATGTAAAACACTTGACTCAATCCTGTTTTAAAACATTCCATTTAACTTGAAAAAATTTAACATTCGCAAGATATCCTTTTTAATAATGTACAAAAAATACAGCTAAATTATATTAACTTTATTATAATAAAGTTCCTAAAAGCTTAAAAAGACTTTATAAAATCAACACAACCAAATGTACATACTTTTTCTTTTCCATTTTCTTTCAAATATAGGAAAACCCTTGAATCTGAGCACAATCATATTTTTAAAACATTCCACTGCGCTAGAAAAAAAATTAAGATTAGCAATATATAATTTTTCATAATGTATAAAACATACAGCTAAATTATATTAACTTTATTATAATACAGATTCTAAAGGCTTAGAAAGACTTTTTAAAATCCACATAACCAAATTTACACAGTTTTTCTTTTCTATTTTTTTTACAAATATATAAAGAACTTTTTCACTTACGATGTTTATTTTTTCGAATAATGTCTATAGGAAACACTTTAATTTTTTTTCTTTTTTCTTGTTAATAATTTGAGACTATTTCTATTACAATGTTATTTCTTTTTAAAAAGAGTAAATGGAAAACACTTGAATCTGAGCACAATCTTATTTTAAAGCACTCCATTTCGCTAGAAAAAAAATAGGCAAAGATTCGCAAAAGAAATAAATTCGCAAGGCATCATTTTTAATAATCTAAAAAGCATACAGCTTAATTACATTAATTTTATTATAATAAAATTTTAAAAGCTTAGAAAGACTTTATAAAATCAACAGAACCAAATTGACAGTTTTTCTTTTCTATTTCCTTACAAATATATAAAGAACTTAAAACCGTTTCATTAACAATGTTTATTTTTTAGAATAGCGTCTATGGGAAGCACTTTACATTTCATTTTTTTATGATAATAATTCGGGACTTTTTTTATAGCAGTGTTACTTACCTCTGAAATGAGTAAATGGAAAACACTTGAATCTGAGAATAATCCTGTTTTAAAACATTCCACCTCCCAGGAAAAAAATTAAGGTTCGTAAGGCATCATTTTTAATAATGTACAAAATATACAGATAAATTATATTAACTTTATTATGATAAAGATTCTAAAAGCTTAAAAAGACTTTATAAAATCAACACAAACAAATTTACATAGTTTTTCTTTTCTTTTTCCTTACAAATATAGGAAAGCACTTGAATCTGAATACAATCCTGTTTTAAAACATTTTACTTCACTAAAAAAAATTAAGATTCGCAAGGCATCATTTTTAGTAATCTACAAAACATAGAGCTAAATTATAATAATTTTATTATAATAAAGATTTTAAAAGCTTAGAAAGAATTTACAAAATCAACACAACCAAATTTACACAGTTTTTCTTTTCTATTTCCTTACAAATATAAAGAATTTAAAGCTTTTCATTAACAATGTCTATTTTTTAGAATTGCGTCCTTGGGAAGCACTTGAATACATCTTAATGAATAATAAAATTGTGGAAATGTCATTCCAGTCGAGAGTTTACTGCTTTTAGAAACTAGCTAATTTAGTGTTTTGAAGTAAATAAACTATTCTGTGTCTTTATGTTCTTTTTATTCATAGTACTTGCTTCTTTCAGAGTAGCATCCAGGGATTAACAGGAAAAGTTAAATTTGACGAACAAGGTTTCCGATCTGAATTTGTCCTAGATTTAATATATTTAACAAAAGACGGATTAGAAAAAGTACGTATGTGTATTTTATGGGAATTATATAACACAGTTTATATTTTCTTTCTCTTTTTTTTTAAGATAAACATGTTGAAAAATGCATTTCCTGTTTTGTGATGTTTCATTTGTACCACATTTAAATTTAAATAATTTCAAATTTAATTCAGGATCTTTCTGGCGTATTCCCAAAGAAGTTTTTCGTTAGAAAATAGTACACATGTCTAGATGTGCCTGCAAAATAATATTCTGCAGCACCTAAATATGCATATACAATTTATATATTTATGTATGAAAATTAATTTTCATGCATAAGGCATTCATATACAAGAAAATTAAACAGATCTTCCATTTTAAAAGAAAGGCAGAGGATCTTTCAAAACATAGTATCAATTTTGGTGTTTTTAACCAATATTCTAGAAGTGTAGCTGACGCGAAAAGTTTGTCATAGAGGATCAACCGATTGTAATTCAAAATTTATCGTATTTGCTGCTAAAATAAAATTCAGTAATCCTTAAGTATGTGTATAAAATTTATAAATTTACGTATGTAAATTACTTCATGTATATGCTATAAAGATTAGTGATGCTGGACGATATAAATAAAATTTGAAATAACAAATGAGATATGCTAACCAATTTTTAACATACATATAAACATTCGGTTTAAAATTATATTCATAATTATTTCCCTCTTATCATCTTTAAATTATTTTATGTTTACTTAGTACTTCTTTTACACTTGCTTTTTAGTGCATTTTTTTCGTGCACAATGCAGAATTTCCTTTTAAATAGCTGAATGAGAAATGTAGAAATAAAATTGGAAATAAGTAGTAAGTGGCATTTATACCGGATAAAATTGTCACTTATTATACATTATGTATTTGCATATAAAAGCATAAATTAAATAACAGTATATTTATAAATTAAGCAGTTGTTGGTTTCAATCATGAAGGTGTTTTTAAAACGCACAGAATAAAATACTAATGAATAAAATTTCTGATATGAACATAGTTTAAACCACAATGTTTTAATCTCTTAAATAACCCAAATGTTTGGTATTAGAAGAAATTAAGTGCTTGCTCTGATTCAAAAGAAAACTGTACCTGATGCTAAAATCACTGTTATGTTAACTGAGTTAATAGACTTCTGATATCCCCATTGTTAATACTAATGAGTGTTTTTCTCACTTTTCAGATTGGAACCTGGGCACCGGGGAAAGGAATTAATATTACAAAAAACATGTCAAATGAATACGACACCCTTTTACTGCAAAATAAAACGCTCATCGTAACAACATATGTAGTAAGTATATTTATTCATCTTCTAGAAATGCACTGTTAGCAGAGACAAAAAGACAGTTCTTTCACAGGATTAAGGGTTAACTTCTTGCATCTGAGGGACAGAAAACAATGATTCATTAGATGTGATAAAGATGACTTAAATAATAAGAAAAGTGCTTTACACCTCCTACAGACTGATAAGTGTTCCTCAACTTGCTCTTTATTGGTGATGATAATTGGCGATGTAGGGAATGGCAATTATTTTTAATAAGCTATTTTTAATTATTCTCTATTGAAAAATACTTTTAGAAATTTTTCAGACATCGAATAAGCAAACTTTTACTCAATTAGTGTTTGGATTTTTTTTTCTGAAATAATGTGTTTACAGAACTGGGATTCAAACTGGTGTCAAAATAGTGTCATTGTTTGATAATTTGTTATCAGTTAAATTATCAAGATGACGTTAATTCTTAAAGTCTTTATTAGGAGAGTTTAGTGTGTAGTTTTTGTTGTTGTTGCTGTTGTTCGCGGGTTTTAGATCAACCTTAGAAAAGTTTTACTAAAGAAATTTAAGCATCTACATAAATAGTATAAAAAGCTGTATAATACACTACTTTACAGTGATTGTTGCCATGACAACTATTTAAATACATATTTAAAAGTATAAACCTTTTACAGTACCTCTTTTTTCAATCTTTTACTATTTTAATGAAGTTTAATGTTTTTTAATGTCGTCGAATCGAGATTTCGCTTCAAAAATATTTATTTCATCTTCCCATTCCGTAACTCCAACACCTAGTTTAATTCCATAGTCTGAATCATTTGGTTACTTCAGTTATTCTTTTTTTTTACATTATATGTGCTATTTTGATGATATCCCTTGTTTT
The DNA here is from genome assembly GCA_964019185.1 of Maratus speculifer. Lineage (NCBI taxonomy): Eukaryota > Metazoa > Arthropoda > Arachnida > Araneae > Salticidae > Maratus > Maratus speculifer. The sequence continues at coordinate 119,389,284 of OZ025299.1, read as the reverse complement.
TGTGTACACAATAAAAAAAATTACAAACAAAATCCTTTTAATTTTTTCACACTTGTGTACAATTAATAGAAAATGAGTAATTTATATTACAAAATATTGAAAAATATATTATTAAAATATTGTTAAATACCTCGCATAGGTTGAATTTACGCTCTGTTATGAAAACGGTTTTAAAAATTACATCTGCACTAATGCGGTTTTTACACAACATATTGCACATGACTTTATAAAATTTATATTACGCATGTGTAGGATATAAAACTTTTATATAGGTACAACCTCAATATATTACTGAAAAATTCATGAAATGAGTCAATTCATCATTCTACATTTCACTTTTACTCTAAGCGGATATTTTTGCTTTTAAGTTTGTATGGTTAGTTTAATATCATTCATTTTAACTTTTTTAAGTGCTAAAGTGTTTTACTTCAAAAAAACAGGTCTTTACATTGAAAATTATTAAATGAGGCATGTAATCTATATTTATTCCAGCACAAGCACCAGTTACAAATAATGCAGTGGGTCCCTTTAGCATGGAATGCTAAAAGCATCTCTAAGTCTTTAAGTGCTATAAATTAATACTTGTGAATTTCTGTTCATCAGGATTAGATGATAGGAAGATAGATAGACCCTTTCCTTGTAAAACTTGTAACAAATGTTGTAGAAAAGTACAGTTTTAAATGAGCTTTGATAAAGCATTCAGGCAAAATATATTTCGTAAGATATGCGTGAAAAAGCATTTAATCTCATAGTAGCCATAATCATAAATATAAATTACTATTAAGATTCAAACTCTTTTCATGTAACATTTACAACAAGCATTTGCTCAAATTTTTTTCTTTGAAAATTCATCCATACAATCTTCATCAGCATATTCGTAACAGATGCAGTAAATTGTTCTCATTTAAGGGGGTCCGGGACACATTTTAAAATAATTTTTATTTCTTGAATTAGAATTTTGAATTTTTTATGGTTAACCATGTTATTTTTAAACAAAATCACATGATAAACCTTCTCTTAATTTGTCTAAAAAAATTTTTAATTTAGAATTTATTTTAAAAAATGGGGTAATTTAAAATTGTTATAACTCAAAATATTATTTATAGTATTTCAATTTTTTTACATTTAAATTAACAGAAATATCCAAATTTTAATTTCAATTCAGCATTTAAAAAATATATATTAATAAAAAATAAAAATCAAATCATTTAAACTAATAATTTGAAAAAAATGATGTAACTTTTATTTAAAATATCATATTTTCAAAAGTAAATATTTTTTTTTTTAATTTCCTGAATTACAATTAAAGTAAAACAGTCAAAAAAGACATGTTTTGATTTTGAAGCATTTACCTTTAACGGTTATTGAGTTATAACAATTTAATCCCTTAACGCGCAGTGTTGCCGGGTCGGCAACACCTAAAGTTTCCCCTGTTTAGAGACACAAAAACTCCGTGAATATTTTAAAAACTACTCTAATGGCTACTTTAAATCTTTCTTATGAGTTCTAGATGGCAGCACCACAGAGATCAAACTCTACTGTTTTTAAATAACAGGTAAAATATTTTACTGTAATACGCGCTTCACAGCAATGCTCTTCTCACTGCGCTTATCAATGCTTAACTTATGGGAGGTTACCACATCAGAAACAGCTGTATAATTAAAATGGTTAGTGCAATCTTTACGAAACAATACCTGTGTACTCCTCGAGGCCTAAATAGATTGCCTAATTTTTTTCCCCTTTAAATTCCAACTTTAAAGAGTAGTGCGCCGGAAAGGGTTAAACCCGCGAAATTGTGAAACAATCCATCCTGAAGAAAAACGCATTTTCTCAAAAAGTCATTTCTTCACAACTATTGCTTGAGAGCTAGATTTTGAAAACATATCAAAACAAAAAATTAATATTTTCTCTTCTAATTAAGGTAGAAGCATGATTTAAACGTCATTTTAAGCATAAAAAAACAGAGACATTTTTAATGCAATAAAATTTTTTTTAGGAAATTTGAATATTTTTGTGTCCTGGACCCCTTTAAGTGAATTTAAAAAATTTAAAGAAATTGAATAATGCGATAATATTAATTTTAAACATCACTTTAAAAATATGAAGATATATTTAAAGAACCCTGTGGGAAAATATTATCAGTGAGAATGAAAAAAAAATTATTTTAATTCACTGCAGTAAAATGACACCTGCTTCCAAATTCAGATGAAAAGATCTTTGCCTGTGATATGTATAAAAAAGTATTTAATTTTATATCAGACTTAATTTTATTTATATAAATATATATATATATATATCTTTCAAAATCTTTTCATGTGACATTTACAACAAGCGTTCATTCAAAAATCTGATGTTTGCATCCAAACAAACTTCAGCAGCATTTTTATAACTCATAACTTAAATTGTTTTCATCATTGATATTTTCCAAACGTCTCTCAAAACTCTTCCTTAACCTATTATCATATCAATATGAGTTGATAACACACAAAATAAGTACATTCGTGAGATTTAAGACAATGTGATAATTTTTAAACTTCAGTAAGCGTATTTGGATAGCTATGATTATTGTTATATCACTAAAAATCATTTTGTCACTATCATTTTGTTTTAAAAATGGAAAAAAAAAAATTCGGACCCAGAAGTATTAAAAAATATTTTACTTGCACTTTGACAAAACGCGCAACAGAAATTCACTAAAAAATATACTTTTAAAATATAGTGGTGAAAATAAAATTTAAAACTAGAGCAGTGTATGGATGGTTATTTGCCGATACTCTACAGCAAAGGGTTAAAACTGACATTCGACAATTTTCAATTCTAAAAAGAAATTTTTGCTTTTAAAATCTATATATAAAAAACAATTATGGCCTTTATATCTTTCAAAATGCATACTTTTTAAAACTTACTTGGCAATACCTTTAAAATAAAAGATTATTTGTTCCACATTTCATCAGCCTTTCTTTTTTTTTTTATCAAAAAATAAAAATGCTTTTACAATGATAATCAAAATTTAATGATTTAAAATCATCATTTTTATTTTAAATGTGTCCTTTAAAAGTAGGCTATCATTTTAAACTCGTTTTTAAATAAGATATTTAAAAATAATTAATGCTACAAAAAAATTTTAGGTTAGTAAGAAAATACGCAGACCTTTAATGCTCGTAAACAATTCTTAAAAAAGCCAATTTTTCCTTTTTTTTAAAAAAAACTTTTATAAATAATGATAACAGATATCAAATTTTTGCTTTTATTTTTAGTTTGTTTACTAACAATTATCACTGGTATCATTTTGTTTTATTTTTAAAGTTATTTATAGATAATGAGTGTTTTTTTTTCTTTTTAAACCTATAATAAATGAATAATAATAAATCATTTAAGACATCTACAGGTTTTATGAATACATAAAAGAAAAATACACGCATACACATTTGTATTGAATGAGACAAAACCAGACAAAATTTAAAATTATGAGAAATTGTTTACATTTCTTCTGAAGAAATGTAGAAAATTTACCTAATCAATTAAAATTTCATGAAATTAATATGGAAAGGCTTTTTAAAACTTTCGTTACATTTAAGTTTATATAAAACTGTTTGACGATTGAAATCAAAAGTTCCTTGTTAAGTGCGTGTAAAGAATTGTGTCGATATTGATACCTGGGATTTATAGATCTCAGTGTAGACTTGTGGGTCTATATTGAAACCCCTTCATAACATAGGACTGAATTTTGTTAACTATGAAATAAAAAAATTATATTTAGCAGATTTAATGCTCTGTTTATCCTAATTTTGATAGCACGTGTGTTTCCCATGTCTTTACTCCCACAGGTATCAAATTTTCAGCCACAACAGTTGCTTGATCCAGTTACTACATTCACTTATTATTAAAAAGGAAAATTATTTTGTTTATTTATTTATTTGCATAGGATAACCTAAGAGCTATATGCATTTTTGTTTGTTTGAAGTTTTTTTTTTTCTAACTGGTTCTAAAAGTGAAAGTATCCGCAATTTTAATGAAAACAGTAATGAAAATCGAAAAAGTAAAATCTACGATGTTAAAGATAGACCTTGAGTATCTTATGCAAAAAAATTATTTAAAATATATTAAAACGCAAGAGAGAGATTTGAAAATAATTTCCACGTAGACTTAACATTAGCGTTCTCGTTTCTTCCCTTGACTAGTCTAGAGTCCTGAGATCTTTCACTAGTCACGTGAGAAACTCGAACGTTAACATTAAACGTATAGAAGAAATTTTCATAATTTCTAGCTTGTATTTCAATATTTTAAAATGATTTTGCATATGTATACCTGAAATTGATACCTATTGTTGTGCGTTTGTATTTTTTCCGTTTTTAGTCAGTTTCTTTTTTTATGTGCGGGTACTTTTACTTTTGAAACTGGTTGGCATCGGTTCGCTAAGTAAAATTATTTTCTTATAAGAAAACTGTAGCCAAAAGCAAAAAAGTACAAGCGCACAAAAAACAATATAGAGCTAAAGTATCCTATGCAAGAAAAATATTAAAATAAAAGAGCCAAATCAATACAGATTTCAGCCATTTCACCAACATCTTGATGAATAGGGAATCCTCTCATTATTCGAAATCGATACTTTTACTTGCATTAATATGGATTTAATGTCTTGTTCCTTAATTCCAGATGAAAAGATTTGCTTTTAGGAATAGGTACTTAAGCCTTAGTTAACTTAGAATGCATATTTGAATGCAAACTAACCATAAAGACTTAAACAGAAATACGAAACTGTGTAGCAAATACAGAATTATTTACACAAAATAAAAGCATAAAGCAGAATAAAGTTTCACTTGCATCATCAAAATTTATATAAGTTATCATGTGAGTGTGTGTATAAAAAAATTACGCGTATGTTGTACGCAGAGTACACTGTATAGACAAAGGTAACCGGCCACTTTCGATTTTTGACGTTTTGTTAAATATCTACAAAAATACATGAGGAATTATAATGAAACTCCAGGTGTGTAAACATAATAGTACAGATCATTTATTTCCGTGAAGATTTTTTCCCAAAATGCCATAGGAGACCAACAGCAAATTGAAAAGAACGAATATTTTTGGGGTAACCCTGCCAAAACTAATGTATCAAAAGCGATCAAACTATAGATTATGATTAAGTACATTATTGTAATAAAGCGCGTTCACTTTTATGAAGATAACATGTATACCCTAATTTCCTGCCTATAATCCGCGGATCAAACAATTCTTTTTCGACCCAGAAATTTTATTTTGTAATTTAAGGCAAATATTTACGGCGATCTGAAAAGTTATATTTTATTTAATAAAATTTCTGGGTCGAAAAATGATTGTTTGATCCGCGGATTATACGCAGGAAATTAGGGTACTCGTAGAGAAATTAAGGTTTAAATAAAAACAATCCCAAATTTTACCAAGTTTTTTGCTTATAATTTGCAGAGCTCTTAATATAAAAAATGTTCGTTCCAGAAAGAATGACAAACAACATAGCACACAATACTCTGCAATCAGAATTAAAAATAATAAAAATTGTAAATGAATAATGAGTCGGTTTACTAAATATTTTTTTCACTGCAAATGCGTGAAAGGAATCAAAATATAATTTGCAAAATGTGTTAGCTAAATGTATAGAGAAATTTTTGTAAAAGTCTCGAAAACATAGCCTGAAAATTCTGAAAATTATCGTCGATATAATAAACTCCAAATCCGTTCATCTCAAAAGGAAGCAAAAGATGAAGGGCTGTATCCAAATATAGTAGTACGTGTAGCGTTGTCTATGCTATATTTGACACTAATAAATGGATATGCTTATACAGCCCCTCACCTATTCTTTCATTTAGGGAAGAACGGATTTCAGTTTATTCTCTCGACGATAGTTTTTAGAATATCCATGTTATGTTTTTGAGACTTTCACAATAGATGCTCTATACATTTAACTAACACATTATGCAAATTATATTTCCATTGCCACGCATGCGCAGTGAAAAATTATTTATTAAACCTGCTTATTATTCGTATAATTTTTATTATCTTTCAATTATGATTACAGAGTACTGTGTACAATGTTGTATGTCATATTTTCTGAAAAGAACATCTTTTTATATTAAGAACTCTGCTAATTATAAGCAAAAAACTTGGTAAAATTTGGGACTGTTTTTATTAAAATCTCAATTTGTCTACGAATGTACATGCTATCCTCATAAAAAGGAACACATGTTATTACAATAAGTCATTCAATTATAATCCACAATATATAACTTAACGTTTTAACGCAAAAATCACGTAAAACACCCCCCCCCCCAAAGAATCACATACGCCGTTTCGAGGATGCCTCGATCCCTTTCCTCAGTGCAAAAAAACAAAATATATAGATGAAATGTATTCAAAGCCCCCCCCTCTCTCTCGGCTATAGCCCCGAGTACTGGTTGAGGAATGATTGAAAATGTATCAGCCAGGAGTTAAAATACTTTAAAGAAATTACGTAACTGACCGGAAATAGCTAAAAGCAGGAGACATTACGCAGGATTTCTCCACAGTTGTGAAAGAAAAGGTGTGCAGGACATATCATTAACTAAAGTAGGAGTATGTTTATGAATATTATAAGCTTCGTAAAAGTGTAAATCCAAAATTGAACTACTTTTTTGAATTAACTTAGCTTCTTTATAATTAAGTGATGGTTGAAATTCCAGCAATGTTTAACTATTGCAGATTTCTCACATTTTTGTTTCAAGACATAACTGATGTTCTTTAAGTCTAATTCTTAGTGAACACTACTGTCTGCCCAATGTAAGAAAGGCCACACTAACAAAAGAATTTGTAAATGCCCCAATTATTATGTAGTAGCTTTCATTACAAAAAGTAAAAAGCTACCTATTGCAGCCGTCCGGAAAGCACTTCCGGAAAATTTTTCGTATATTTTCACCGATCATGACCCCCAGACGCCCCAAAAAACGCTCCGCCCAAATGTTGACATATATATATATCCATATATTTATATATATATCGGATTTTTGTCATACTGTAACTATCGTATTTATTAACCGATTTGAATGAAACTTGGTATGTACATAGAACATACAAATGTCTCGACCGAGTTCGTTTGCCAGCATCATGCGCCATCTTGTGTCAAAATGTCGGCCATTTAATTTGTTTTTAATTTAAAATTTAAAATTAAATGCGAAAAAATTAAAAGGTGAAAATATTTTTCATTTATATGTTAGAACTTAAAACAACGATTCCAGAACACTTTTTATTTCGTCTATATCTTTAAAAATGACTGAGTTATAGCACTTTAAATTTTCAGTATGGCTGATATTTTGAAATGATCTGATTTTTGTCACGTCATAACACACGTATTTATAAATCGATTTGGATGTAACTTGGTATGTACATAGTACGTACTGAGGCCTGAACCGAGTTCATTAGCCAGTTCCGTCCGCCATCTTGTATCAAAATGGCGGCCATTTAATTTTTTTTAATTTAAATTTTAAAATTAGGTGCAAAAAAGTAAGAAATTTAAAAAGGTTTTCCTTTTGTGTATTTTACCTTAATACAAAGATTCCACAGCATTTTTTGTTTCATCTATATCTTGAAAAATGGCTGGGTTATAGCACTTTCAATTTCCAGTGTGGTTGACATTTTGAAACGGTCTGAAATATGTCCCGCAATAGTACTCATATTTATAAACTGATTTCGATATAACTCCGTGTGTACATAGTACATACCAATCTCTTGACCGAGTTAACTGGCCAATTTAGTCTGCCATCTTGTTTCAAAATGTCATCCATTTAAATTTATCGAAAATATTTTAAATGTATAATGATGTACAAACAAAAAATTAGAAATTGAAAAAAGGTTCTTCCTAAAGTGTTTGGTCTTAATAATGAATTAATGGAGTATTTTTTGCTTTGTCTTTACCTTAAATAACGCCTGAGGTATAGCAGTTTGAATTTCTAATGTGGGTAACATTTTTCAAAAAATTAATTTGCCCGCAACAGCACTCGTATATATTAATCGATTTCGATGTGTGTATGCATATGCACATGAATTAATATTTCGACCAAGCTCATTGGTTTGTTTTATCCATCATGTTGTTTTAAAATGGCATACTCGTCATGATAAAGTGGAATTTGGCGACCCTATAAATCGCTTAAATAAAACTAGCTTGAATAAAAGATGACTAATTTCTAAAAATTCCCATTCATATTCAGTATTGACAAAAACTAGTATTCAATCTTATATGATCGGGTTCCACTAATTTGAGCTTTGTATGTTTGGATAACATAACTTAATTTAAAATGTAAATAAATAAATAATGTATATGAAAGCTACCTCTTCTTCCCGATGCTGCCGGGAAGAAGAGGTAGCAATCTTTATTTATTGTAGCAGAATCAGTGACAATCGGAGGCTTGGATAAAATAGGGTTAATGATATTTAAACTTATTTCATGATCGATGGCAATTGCTTTAATATAGTTACGTTCACAATTAAATAATTCAGTTTTTGAAACAAATTTGCGGGCACGGAAAATAGGTGTATTGAGAGATGCATGTTTCTGGTGGAAGGGGGGAATGATTAGAATTATAGTTAAAGAAATCAAGTTATCTATTTTGTAATGAAAATAAGGAAACTTATTTAATCTCTGTCTCAAACAATCCGGTTTTTTTTTCTTGCACTGAGGAAGGGGATCGAAACATCCTTGAAACATCGTATGTGATTCTTTGGGGGGGGGGGGTGTATTTTACGTGATTTGTGCGTTAAAACGTTGTAGTTTCTAACTTATGTATTGAAATTCGAACAAAGTTTTTCAATTTTGCTTATAATCCACAATTTGAACACGTTTGCTACATTAGTTTAGACAGGGTTAGCCAATAGATATTCATTTTTTTTTAACTTGTTGACGGTCCCCTATGGAGTTTCGGGAAACAAATCTTTGCGGAAATATATGACTTGTACTATTTTGTTTATACACCAGGAGTTTCAGGATAATTCCTCGTGTATTTTTCTAAATATCTAACAAAACATCTAAAATCGCAACTAACCGGTCATCTTTGGCCATATAGTGTATGTGTACAGACATGTGTCAATGTGCCATTATTATGTAAGTAGAAAGCATATCTGTAAATTTCTTAACAGTGCAAATGTAATCACTTGAGGGACGATGGGATATATTATATCCCACCTAATTTTAACTAAGATTTCCACCAAAAACTTCTAATTAAGCTTTACATTCATAACTTTTGAGAGAAAAAAAATCTGAAAAATTCCTTTTCTGTATTTTGAAATAAAATTTTTATAAACTTCCGGCGGAAATTAAACATCAGAAAAACACAATTTCTTGCCCCTCAAAAAGTTAATAGTTATAAGGTAGGCCTATCAGGATGGAAATTCAACCTATTTGAGGCGTTTATTAGTATATGTTTATAATGGTTATCTGTAAAAGTAAATTACAATTTTCAAATAACTGTTTAAAAGGGAAAAATATTTAAACCTATGTTTAAAAAAATTGCATTGATGGAATTGTCTAAGATTAAACTTAGAACAGTGTACCTGAATATCCGAAGGTATTAGACGCTAAAATTTTGTGTTTACGGTTTCGAAGCTTGAAAGGTAATTCTATAATTAATTTTAAAAACAATTTCCCTAGTAGATCGCACTAAAAATTTACTAAAATCCATTAAAAGTAGGATAGTAGTATAATATTAAAAAATGGGTATTATTAAGAATTTTATGTTTTTAAAACTTTCTAAATAGCATTAATATCTATTTAAAATGGTACCCATTGTTTCATTAAAAGAGTATGTATAACTATCCATACTAATTATGCGAGATGGTTAAAATTATCTATTAAACTTTTTCCGAGGTCCTTCTGAAGCTCATTCGCAAGAAAGATAAACACACTTTAAACTATATTTTAAGACATAGCCTGATGGCTTTGTTATCTAAATCGACCTTATATCCTCAAACCATAATGCTATTCTGTCAAATCAAATACCCGACAAAAATACATTATTTAATCGCCAAAAAAATTCAGGTATGAAAACCTGATGAAACATCCTTTTTTCTGTTGAATGTCTATAAACTTTTTAAGTTGAATTTTAAACAGAAAAAAAAATTAAGTTTTGGAATTTAAGATATACCAATTTTGCTTATCGCCAATCCCCATCTTCAATAACGAACAAGCTGTAGGAGGACAATTAAAAGGAAAAAAATAACGTTTATAAATGTACAAATACGAATATGAAAAAAGCTGCCAACAGCTGATTTGAATCCCCAATCGAGATTCTTTTTCAGTGCAAGGCACAGTAAGCTAGAAAAATCAAGGTTCCTGCAGGAAATCAAGGCAGGAAATCCAAAGTTGCTCAGACTTATTTTTTCTGGCATATACTTGAACCTTGCACTGAAGAAGAGTCACGAGTATGGATTCAAAACGGCTGTTTTGTGCTTTTTGCATATTACTTTTACATTTTTTAACATTCTTTTTAATTTCAATGTTCTTGCACAAACTTAATTTGCTATTCTTGTGTAGTAGGAGTATGAATTCACGTTTTTTATCAGTTGAATCACAACTATTACTCCCGCTGAGTCATTTTTATCAGTCCCATGAAAGACGTAGGTTAGTATATAATACTACTGTTGCAGGTTAACTCTCTTTTTTTCTCTACTACTATTATTTTTGTATAAAATTTTTAAACACCGAGAAAAGAAATTACTATTATAAAGCATTTTTCAAATGAATGCAAAATAAAGAACTCTAACTACTAAAATATTTAATAATTTATAAGTAAATAATTTCGATCTTATTTACAAAGATGTCAGTTATTTTGTATTTTTTAATTATTGAAGTTTATGAATTACTGCATTTTAATGTTTAGGATTCCTTTTTGGAACCTTCTGTATGATTATTATAACATTATAAAATTTTCTTCAGTTTGCATCTTTCTTTCTTAATTGCTATAGTGGTTGAAAGAAAGGGACAGAACAAAATTTAAATTATTATATTTAAAATATTGCAAAATTGTTGTAACCTTGTGTATTTCTACAAATGAGATACTCTTAAAAATCTTCATTACATCAAACATTCTGCAAAAAATTACATAGTTTTATTTGTATTTTTCCTATTATATTCGTAAAAAAATTAAGCTAGAAAGGAATAGAGTGGCATTCTGATAAAATAAAGCTAGTAATTTTTAAAAAATTACGAAAGTTTTAATCAATTATATGATTCTGAATGCCAAAGAATATTTTAAGAGTTTTTACTGGAATATTTTTAGAGGATGTTAGCTCTTCTTTGTTAGCATAACGCTTATCTTTTGTGTAAATATATCTCATTAATATTCCCCAAAGTTTTTCTACTAGATTCATGTTAAGCTTTGCGTTGGCCAATCCAGTAATAAGACCTCATTTTCTTAACACTATGTTTTTACAGATGATGATGAGACATGGATTGGGATATTATACTGCTGAAAATGTATTGTTTATGTATAATATGAGATGTTTACTGAAACGAGTTTTTTTATAAAAAATAATTTGATATTCTTTATTATATATGTATTTTTTTTTCATACTATTGGAATTTTTATGCTACATTCAAAATCACCCACCAAGTTTCTTGACCTAATCGAGCTAAATTTGCTAAAATGCAAGTAAAAAGATGCGTTTTTTCACAAACGAGATGAAAATCAATTTAAATGAACCGAAGGATTTCCGAAAACTGTTATGATCGTTTGTGTCTAAAAACAATCTTCTTAAAACGGTAGTCCGGATATGGGAGTAAGCTTGTTTGTAGACAATTTTGAATACAATAACACAATTACTATAGCGTTTTTAAATAATAAAATAAATTCTGAATCATACCAATGTATTCTTCTTGACAATTTCTGACAGAAACATTTCTCATTACGCAAAAAAAAACTTTTTTAATAGCATAATGTTTGAATACATGCATCATTATCATCAAAACCATATTTTAAAGCTCATTGCTGTACGGACTATCATAGAACTTCACATTAATCCAGTAGAAACTCTGTGGAGAATATAAGTGTGATATATTTACACAAAGGGCAAGTGCTATGCTAGTAAAGAAAAACAACAAGTGGGTAAGCGGGATCAAGATCACGCAGAGGGTTTCGTTTAATATTCCTTCCAAAATGGATGGATCGAAATGAATGCTTAATAATGTATAGACCAAGAGCTTTAAAAGATATACCACATGAAAAAATCCATGTATGCTCCCCCTCCAGGGGGAAAGCTCTTAATTGCCTGGGATCGAAAGGAAATTGAAAGAGTGTCTAGAGGTACTCTTTCGGCCAAACCTTCAAAAAGGGTTCGTATAACGCCGTAGTTTAATTAGGGGCTGAGTTAGAAAAATTGCATATATAAGTTAGATCCCGAATATATAAAAAATAACTTAGAAATTAAGGGATGTACATAATATCAAACAATAGTCAAAGAGCTTTCCGATGATGTATCACATGAAGGGGTTCGGAAACATTTAAGAACCCCGTCTGTCGGATGTGGTCCACTCTCCCACAAATGGATTTCACCCAACGCATCTTTGAAAATTTTATATTTAATAAATAATATTTATCAGAGTTCCCTATTTGAAAAAAATAACATTATATTTATAAAAATTATTTTTAATGTACAAAACGCTACGATTTTAAAAATTTGTTTGCACGCACTCCAACCCCTAAAATTCAAATCTCTTATCTTTGTTTCATATTTTTAAGTGTTATAAAATGTCTGAAACTTTAAAATCGATTAAAAAAATCCGACGAAAAGAAATAATAATTACTGAAGAAATGATTTTAAATTTAAATAATATCTAGTTAGCAAAATCTTCATTTTTTCTTTTTAAAAATCGATTTTTTCATAAAATAAGAAGTTTTTGATTGATTTAAAAAAAATAGATATTTTTATCACCATTGAAAAATATGTGTAGATGCATAAGTTTAAAATCTGAAAATGTATTTTTTTCAGAAATTTTATGCGCCCCTAAAAATTTTTAATTATATGTGGTTTTACCAATGACAGTCGTCTGAACATGAAATATACTGACGGGAAAAAAAATTCCAGCACCAAGAAAAAAATATTGTAGCGTACTGAAATTTAGAAACCTCATTTGTCTAGTTAAAATGTTTAATTTATTAGATTTTCAAGATCACAGGTTAATTTAAGCTCAGTAAAGTGCATTTCAAATGTGAAATGCTGCTACATTAATAGCCAGTATAACTTCCAGAATTTTGAATACAAGCATGCATTGTGTCGTACAGGTGCCGAATGTCACTTTGTGGTATGGAGTTCCATGCTTTTTGTACTTGTTGTGTGAATACTGTGACGGTCAGTACTGGCTGTGATTGATGCTGGAATTGTCTTCCAATGGTATCCCATACGTGCTCAATGGGAGACAGATCTGGTGATCTCGCAGGCCAAGATAACATGTCGACATTCTGTAGAGCACGTTGCGTTACAACAGCGGTATGAAGGCGGGGGTTATCGTGTTGGAAAACTCCCCCTTTAATGCTATTCATGAATGCAACACTACAGGTTGAATTATCAGACTGGCATACAAATTTGCAATCACCGTGTTTGGGATCACCACGAGAGTCATAGGAAATTGCACCCCAGAACATGACTCCAGGTGTAGTGCCAGTGTGTCTAGGCCCAGACAGTTTGGTTGCAGGGGCTCCCCGGGCCTCCATCTGACCAAAACACGACCATTACTGGCACAAGGGCAGAACTTGCTTTCATCAGAAAATACAAGAGATCTCCACTCCATCCGCCAATGAGCTCTGGCTTGACGCCATTGGCGCTGCAAACGGCAATGGCTTGGAGTCAATGAAATGCACACTACAGGACTTCTGGCTCGGAGTTGGCCTTGAAGTAACCGATTTATAACAGTTCGTTGTCTCAAACTTCTGCCGCAAACGAAGTAGGATGCGCCATAGCCGTACGCTGAATACGGAGGTCTTCCCTCTCAGTAGTACCGTGCTGTCGCCTTGAACCCGGTCTTCTTGAGGCAGTAGCATCCCTTGACTACTGCTTCCAACAATCATACACAGTGGATGCATTCCGTTCAAATCTTTCTGCAATATCGCGGAAAGAATTTGCGCATTCTCTTAGCCCTATTATTCGACCTCGTTCCAACTCGGTGAATGTTGATAATAGCTTCTTCGTCTTCTTAAAGGCGTTCTTGCCTAACATCAACGCAATTCGTAAAATTTCGAAGATAAATGATGCTCACGAATTTTACAGCACGCTTTTGTTTCAACCCTGATAAGAAAGTTGTGAGTGGCGCTACTAGCGCCACACGATTCGCGAAACTTGAATTCATGTCATTTTTCTGATGTATAAACACAACTACAAAATTTCGTTTAACACAATTCTTTCTTGGTGATGGGAATTTCTTTTTCACCATTGTACTTCTCCAACACGAGTATCTTTGACGGGAAATAAAATCAGCGAATATAAATCGACTTTTAATGGATTTTTCCACTTCTAGGGGAATTTTCGAAAAAGTATGAATTTTGAAAGAAAAAATAAATTTGCGCCTGCGTGCGTAATTTTTAAAGTTCTTTGGTCCGGTAGATTATAAAATTGAAACGTCTTTCAAAATACGCAGTACATTATTCTTCTTTGGTCCCCTTCTAAATTATTGCACCCTTTTGACAGCAAATCGTCGCGGTTTGCTTAAAATCAATGCTTTTGTTGAATTATGAACATTTTCTATTCTTTTAATTGGGGTTTTTAAATAATATCATGTATTAATCAAGACTTTTCAAAGATATATAATAATAATCAAAATAATAATAACATATAATAACGTATAATAATAACATAAAATAATCAAAATAATAATAACAACAATAGCTGCGCTGCTGGCTATAACACATTTTGTCCAGTCTAAAACGCGTGATCAATATTATATTTATTTTTTAAAAAAACTTAATATTCTTATATTACATTAAAACAGGTGATACAGATTTGAATATTAATTTATGTACGTAGGTAATGTATGAATAAATCAGCACCAGAAAGTGATAAAATCGAACATTACGCACAGGATTAAATATTTCTTCCCAAGTTCTTCTAAAAGTTTTTTAAAAAAGGAGTGCATGTGTTGCTGCATTTTAATCATTAGCAAAACAGAGCAATTCGTCTCATTAATTAAATGGTTTTAATCATTAAAATTATTTAAAATGTTTTATTCATTTAAATTACATAAAATACCTTATTTAAATATATCCTTTTTATATTTGTAAGCATGTTTTCAGTCTTCTAACATGGATTCATAATTAAAAATCAGCATTTTTCTCGGCGCGAAATGCTTTAATTCATTTTCTGAACTGTTCTTTTCATGATGTTTTAATGGATTCTTATCGTGATGAATACACATGTTACTGCATTGTAATCATTAACAAAATACTTTTTTCTCCTGTTTTTTAACGAGGAAAACACTTAACAGAAAAAAAATGTTTTCATCGTAATAAAAATAAACTTATGATTAGTATTCCCATAAACGATGTAAATGAAATTACTTATACCTTAAAGAAATTATTTAAGGAAAAGATTAGTTTAAGAAAAGAGAAAAATAGTAAGTCAATTTTTATCAATCAACATTGTCTTCCCTCAAGCTAAATCTGACAGATATGAAACTATATTATTTGCATTTCACGAATTAATGTTTGGAAGTGTTGCTTTATTGATTTTTGCAATTAACTGATAAGGAAATTGATAACATTATCTAGCGTTAACATAGTAAATGTTTTGTTTTGAATACTTTAGCTTTAAAACATCATTAACAAATAATGCTCATTTGATTTCATGATTTTCGGCAATTAACGATTTTTTTTTTTCGGAATTTTTTTTCTGATATACGAGAAAATAAATAAGTAAAAAATAAATTTGTGAAGCATTTATAAAAACGTTCGAGTTAAATTATTTCAAAATGGATAAATATTTAAATACTGTCAACCGGAGCTGCTTTGGTAATCCCATAAAAAAATTTTATTTTTTGTATTGAATAAACAATACAAGATAGTTTTGGATTTTTGCCCTTGAAAATTATTTTATACCCTACTATAGGGTATTTGGATAGTTTGGAGGTAATTTAAATTTCTTTTAGTGGCAAAACTGGATGTGTTTGTAAACAAATGTTTTCTGGTGTACATTTTAAACCTCCAAACTTCCAATAGTGAAACAAACTTTCAAGAGCTACATATAAAGTAAGAGTCAAAATATTATCTTTAGTAATCTGTAACTCATGTGTGATCATAGTATTTCGTTAACTTTTTGTTTTGACAGGAAATGTTAACGTTTTCATAAAGCTAACATAAAAGCTAGTATTTCGGGGCTACTTTCTTCCAAGTCTTTTTTGGTCCGAAAATAGTCCCAATTTCTTAGAAATACCTTTTATACAAACAAATCTCTTAAAAAATGTTTTATATATAAAAAAAATTTCAAATGTCACTATAGTAAAATGTTACATTAATTGTTTTTATTCCAATTGCTGAGGATAACATGACGAAAATTGTTTCTTGTTCCTATAATATGAACTATTGGTTTATTACTAAATAAATAAACAACATTAAAGAGCACAAATATTATAAAATAAAAGATGTTAAAAGCATACATGTTTCGGGACTTCTTAAGTCCCATCATCAGTGCTAAAAAGTGTAAAACGTAAAAGAAAGTCACATCGTAAAATAAAATAAAGTAAGCCGTGTAACTGAGCTCGCCGCTAAGGCGAACTGACTGAGCAACGCCGCAAAGCAACAGTAAAAATAAGCTGGCACGCGCACCCAGAGGAGACCAATCATATGTCACATCACACTGGACGAGTCCAAATCAAAGAGAACAGGAGGGGGGAGGGGGAGTGAAATTACAGGAATGGAAACCAGACATCAGAAAATCTTGGAGTACTGGACATGTCATTAACTAAATTATTAGAGTTTTTATATATATGATAAGCTTCCCAAAAGTCTAAATCATAAACAGATGAACAATATTGTATTATTGAGGCTTCGTAAAATTTAAAGTTATGACTATTGGACCAGCAATGGCTGGCGATAGCGGAACGTTTTATTTCACAATTTTTAACGTTAGCACTGTGCTCTCCCACACGCTTTTTTAAGGTACGCTTCGTCTGACCGATGTACATTTTATCGCAAGAAATCTTATAAATACCCCAATGTGAAAAATCATCTATTGGATCTTTGAGATTAGAGAATTTAATTTTATTGAAAAGAGTAAAGGTTATTTTAAAATCAAATTTTGACAAAATTTTGGAAATTTGATGACTGATTTTTTGAAAATATGGAAGAATAATTAAATTAACATTGCGGTCTGAGTTGAAGTTCGAAGGAGTACGTTTTCTTAATTTGTTATGAATGGAATCAACGATTTTAATTGGGAAACCCCGATTAATGGCAATGGATTTGATATGGTTTAATTCTGCTTTAAGTAAACTATCAGAAGAGCAAATATTTAAGGCCCGGTGTACATAAGTGTTAAAGGCAGCTAATTTCTGATTAGGGGGGTGAAATGAAAGGCGATGGAGGGGGCAAAGATACAGCGAATGTTTTACGATAGACAGTTGTGTGAAAAAGGTTATTTTCGCGGGAAACCAAAACATCCAGGAAAGGTAATTGATTGTTATTCTCAAATTCGTAAAGTAAATTGAATATGGTCATCTATTGCGTTCATAACTGTAAGAATATTAGTAAGATCAAGTATATCAGAGTTCAGCAACGCAAAACAGTCATCTACGTAACGGATATAAAATGGAAAAGTAAGTTTTTTGAAAAGTTTTAATTCGAAGTAATGCATGTAAAAGTCGCTAAGGATAGGACTGAGGGGGGAGCCCATGGATAAGCCATCAGTCATTCGATAAATTGTTTGTATACTCTCCCAAAAGTACACAAACAAGGCATTCCATTCAGACCGATTGTTTCTAACATCGGTACCGCTTCCTATAAATTAGCAAAATATCTTACCTCTATTTTCTCCCCTCTACTCTCTAACAATATTCATACTTGCAGGAACTCTTATGAGTTTGTCAATAAACTTCGTAATTTCAATAGCGCACAAAACACTAAAATGGTTTCTTTTGATGTTAAATCCTTGTTTACCAATGTTCCAGTTCAAGGTGCTCTAAAGTGTCTTGAATCACGTTTGCGGGAATTTCATTACACTAACTTCGAAATTGATGAACTGATCCACCTTACTAGCATTTGTCTCTCGCAAAACACATTTATTTTCAATGGTAACTTTTATCGAATGACTGATGGTTTATCCATAGGCTCCCCCCTCAGTCCTATCCTTAGCGACTTTTACATGCATTACTTCGAATGAAAACTTTTCAAAAAACTTACTTTTCCATTTTATATCCGTTACGTAGATGACTGTTTTGCGTTGCTGAACTCTGATATACTTGATCTTACTAATATTCTTACAGTTATGAACTCAATAGATGACCATATTCAATTTACCTACGAATTTGAGAATAACAATCCATTACCTTTCCTGGATGTTTTGGTTTCCCGTGAAAATAACCTTTTTCACACAACTGTCTATCGTAAACCATTCGCTGTATCTTCCCCCCCCCCCCATCGCCTTTCATTTCACCCCCCTAATCAGAAATTAGCTGCCTTTAACACTTATGTACACCGGGCCTTAAATATTTGCTCCTCTGATAGTTTACTTAAAGCAGAATTAAACCATATCAAATCCATTGCCATTGATCGGGGTTTCCCAATTAAAATCGTTGATTCCATTCATAACAAATTAAGAAAACGTACTCCTTCGAACTTCAACTCAGACCGCAATGTTAATTTAATTATTCTTCCATAATTTCCAAAAATCAGTCATCAAATTTCCAAAATTTTGTCAAAATTTGATTTTAAAATAACCTTTACTCCTTTCAATAAAATTAAATTATCTAATCTCAAAGATCCAATAGATGATTTTTCACATTGGGGTATTTATAAGATTTCTTGCGAATGCGATAAAATATACATCGGTCAGACGAAGCGTACCTTAAAAAAGCGTTTGGGAGAGCTCAGTGCTAACGTTAAAAATTGTGAAATAAAACGTTCCGCTATCGCCAGCCATTACTGGTCCAATAGTCATAACTTTAAATTTTACGAAGCCTCAATAATACAATATTGTTCATCTGTTTATGATTTAGACTTTTGGGAAGCTTATCATATATATAAAAACTCTAATAATTTAGTTAATGACATGTCCAGTACTGCAAGATTTTCTGATGTCTGGTTTCCATTCCTGTAATTTCACTCCCCCTCCCCCCTCCTGTTCTCTTTGATTTGGACTCGTCCAGTGTGATGTGACATATGATTGGTCTTCTCTGGGTGCGCGTGCCAGCTTATTTTTACTGTTGCTTTGCGGCGTTTCTCAGTCAGTTCGCCTTAGCGGCGAGCTCAGTTACACGTCTTACTTTATTTTATTTTACGATGTGACTTTCTTTTACGTTTTGCACTTTTTAGCACTGATGATGGGACTTAAGAAGTCCCGAAACATGTATGCTTTTAACATCTTTTATTTTATAATATTTGTGCTCTTTAAGGTTGTTTATTTATTTAGTTATATATAAGCACAAAGTACAATCCTCCCCCCTTCTTATTGGTTTATTAGGCTTAAATGTTTTAAAAAATGTTTAATCAAGTTCGCAGTATTAATCCATTATCAGATACTATTGCAAGGGGGTTTCAATAAAAATACATTTATTTACATATGAAATGTACTATTTTTATATGAAACTAATAAGGAGAGGGCCAACTTTGATAATCTCAGATTTTAATTATTATATTGCATGTTATGGGACAGGGACCCCTTAGCCTCAGCTTCAATGGATTTTGTACAACGCTCCTTCTTTTTTGAGAAACAGGGGGGGGTCTAATATAAAGACACAGATAAAACACCTTACTTTGAAAAGAAAGGGTGTACGTTATCGTAGCTCAGTCGCATAGGCAGTAACTTTCATCCAACGGGCACAAGTTCGAAGCCTGGATGCGCTCCTTTCGTTTTTCTCATTTTTTGTTTTATAAATGTAATTGTAATTAATAATCTCTTCGTCAATAAAAAATTATAATGTATATCAATTCTAATTTTAACCTATTTACTTTTTTTGTAATTAAATAGTTGTATTAAATATCATAAATAAATGCAAAACTGCAATAATATAATTATCATAAATAAATGCAAAATTTTTTTTAATCATTTAAAATTTTTATTTCATGCATTCTTTATCAGTGCAATGATATTGAACAACTGTGTCAATTCGTGATTTTAAAGAAACATCATTCATGTATTGCTTTAACAAGGAAAGTCAATACGGTGATGAAATTACTCTGTTTTTCAATTAATAAACATAAATATATTAAAAGTAAACATAAGAATTAAATTAAAACCTATTTTTTGTATATTAAAGATTTTTAAATTTTGTAAAACGTATGCTTGCTCTTTTTATTATTTTGCTTAAATTTTGCTGCTTTTTTATTTTTCTTAACGTTTATTTTCTTTCTCCTTTTATTTTTACTTAAATATGTTTTATTTTATTATAAACAGATGGCACCGCAGCATATTTTGGAATTTCTATTCTTCAATAAGAGATTGATATATATATATTTTTTAATGATGAGAAATATCGGTATAAAATTAAAAATTGCTAAATTTATGTTTAAATATGCTAACATTGTAATTAAGGTAAGATATTAACATTTTTAACAAAGCTGATAAAATTATAAATCATGAAATAAAAAGATGCAAAAAACAAATGAAGCACGATCGAGCGTCAATATCGAATCCACTGGTCAGCGAACGAACTCTATACCAACTGAGCCACGCTCAAACGTGATTCTTTTCAAAGTTAGTATTTAAATTGTGTCATAATACACTGATGGACAAAATTAAGAGATGGGAGGTCTTTTCACACATTTCTCAAAAAATATCTCATAAAACCTGGACAGTTGATTATCATATAATGGCACTATGGCGCTGGTGTCGCTGAGATGAGGTTACGTATTTTTGTGGGCGTTGCTAAGCCAACAGGAGGTATAAAAGTCTGCAGGTAGCTGCTCAGCTCACTCCACTCTACAACACAGTAGTGATTTGTATAGTGTTTCTTGAAAAATCTCGTTATCTTTTGTTGATTTTTAGGTGAAATGAGTGAACATCATCGTTTAGACGATGGTTTGAGGTGGAGAATTGTGTGGAGAATTGAGGCAGGTTAGTCCCAAGCTCAGGTTGCTAGGGAATTGGGTGTAACTCCAAGCGTTATTTCGACTTTGTGGAGTCAATTTCAAAACACTGGGACAGTGTCCAGAAGACCAGGACAAGGTCGTCCGAGGGAAACAACGCCCAGGGAAGACCAGTATTTGCTACTTACAACCAAGCACCAGAGGACGTCTACAGCGACACAACTGTCTAGGGACCATGTTGCTGCCACAGAAACATTAGTTTCAAGGAAGACTGTTGCCAGGAGGCTAGGTGAAAGAGGGTTGTATGCCAAGAAGCCCGCCATTTGCATCCCACTCACTCTCTTCCATAAAAGAGAACGTGCACAATGGTGCAGACAGCACCAATACTGGACACAGCTCCAATGGGCTAATGTTCTGTCCACAGATGTGTCCAGATTCAGTCTTCAACCTGATTCTTGGTGAATATTCATATGGAGGGAACCTGGGACTCGATACCATCCTAGTAACATCATGCAAAGGGACCATTACACTGGTGGAGGACAGATGGTTTGGGAAGGGATCATGCAAGATACCCGCACACCACTCCATGTGTTTGACACTGGTTCGGTGAATGCCCAGAGGTACAGGCAGGAGATCCTACAAACCTACGTGCGTCTTTTCAGGGGTGCTGTTGGCCCGGAATTCGTTTTTATGGACGACAATGCCCGACTACATAGGGCTCGCCTGGTTGAGGAGTATCTGGAAAGTGAGGAAATTCATCGAATGGATTGGCCAACCAAATCTCTTGACTTTAACCCCATTGAACATGCTTGGGATGCTCTTGGAACGGCTATTGCGAGACGCCAACCACCACCCAGAACCATTCCGGAGTTAAAAACTGCCCTAGTGGAAGAGTGGTAGAGTGTTTCACAAGCAATCCTTAACTCTCTTATTAACAGCATGCATACTCGTTGTGCATGCTGTCTATCTGTCAGAGGTGACCACACACCATACTAGAGGCGACCACACACCTTACAAGCCTCACTTTCATTGTCATCTTTCATCTTGAATTTCAGTTCACATTGGACTGTTGGCAATAACTCTTGCCAATGAATGGCACTTTAATTTTTGCTTTGCACATATTATTGTCCTACTATAAGTTATATCCATACCAATTTTCATTAATTTTTATTCAGTATTTCTCGAGATATATGAGAAAATGCCTTCCATCTCTTAATTTTTTCCACCAGTGTATTAGACAACCCCTATTTCTCAAGAACTAAGGAGTGTTGTATAAGATCCATTGAACCTGGGGCTAAAGGGTCTCTGCCCTACAACGTATTAAAATAATCAAAAGCTGTGATTATAAAGTTGGCCTTCTCCTTGTAAGTGTATGGATCAAAGAAGCCTCCAGCAGCTTTGTTCCAAAACTTAAAAATAGTTAAAAAATAAAAATAAATAAGAAAATTCCTTTTTAAAACCATACATTTTGCTTCATTGTTTCAGGTTAATTGTTTACAATTCAATTTCGATGTTGAAAAAACATATATAACATTTTTAACAATGGAAATGCGAGTGGAATCAGAAAAAAGTAGCCGCTTTTGACAGTAATGTAAAACTTTTAAATAAAAATAAAACTGCTTCCACTGTAATAAAAATAAACTTTTTATCGGTATTTTCACAAACATGATAAAACATATATTTTATCCATCAAAGAAATTTTTAAAAACCACGAAATCAATTCTTATCAATCAAATCAGCCTTCCCTCAAGCGACATCTGACTGAAATGAAATTTTATTATTTTCATTCAAATTCTAAATGCTTGAAAGCGCGGCTTTATTGACTTTTGTTCGTTACTGATAGGGAAATGTAGAAAGTTATTTGGTCTTATTACAGATAAATATTTTGATTTAGAATACGCTTAGATTTATAAAGTTCATAAATAAAGAATGCGCTTCTAATTACATGACTTTCTGCAGCTAATGAATTTGTTTGTATATCTTTGGTTTGCGGATATGAGAAGATTAAAATTAGTACAAACTTCCCAAAATAAATTTGAGAAGCAATTACAAAAGAGCGAAATTAAATTAATTGAAACTGGATAGCTACTGAATAAAATGTTTTCACAATAATTTTATTCTTCAGAAGTGATGTAAAATAAATTTTATACTTAAATATTGATAATATATATAAAGCAATTTTTAAATACAGGGAGTTTTAAAAGACGGAACTTTTTAAAATTTCATTAACAAGTAAAAAATGACACTTTATTAGTTATTATTTCATGAAGCTGATGTATAAAGTTGGGAACCTATTTACAGCGATTCCTTATTTTATTTCCAATTATTACGAATTGATGACCTCTATTTTCTTAAATAATTACAACCATTAAACTAACGCATAATAATGGATCACGCGGCTTTTAAATTCAACTTTGACTGTTGAAACCCCTAACAAATGTGTTTTGAACTGCATGGTTATTTTGAGTAGTATTATAAATTGAGGCAATGCAGTGTTATCTGTCGGTAATTTTCGAAGCTTAACCCTTTCAGGTCTGGCATACTATTAATAGTTCTTGTCTTTTTATTGAGTATTATTCTAAATTAACATTTACTGTTGTTACTGTCTGCATGCACTAATGATAATATATGTCTATGCATTTCTTATTATGATTACATTTATGTTTTGAAATTTAGTAATAATAGTAATAATGTTAATCATAATAACAATAATAGTAATTATTATTATTTCTTTTTGAATAGTTGGCAGTTCTTTTATATTAAACATACATTTCACTTTTTAAATTAAAAATATCGGTTAATTTACTGAAGGAATAACGTGTGATAAAACGCACAGAATATTAGAAAGTTGTAATATCTGTTAAATTTTACTGTAATTCGATATTTATTAAACGTCGATAAACTCTTTCTTAGTCCATTTTCATATGAAATTGAATGGAATAGTACGAAAAATTACAACATTTGTTAGATTACAGAGAAGGACATATTTATTAAACTTCAGTACATTTATTTCGATAGCTAGTATTTACACAATTAACGCAAAAGTAATTTTTCTCTCGAAATTGAAAAAAAATTCGGACCCGAAAGATAAAATAAAAAGCACAGAAATTCATGATTTCACATATTACTCACTTCTTCAAGAACATCTTCAACAGTTATCACAGTTTACTTTTTATTGGATGACCCTCTAAGCTTTTGAACGGTCTGTTTTCGCCAAATAAGTTCTAAACTGTAACCCTAATTTAGCTGGCCAATGAGATCCCAAAGGTCTCAACAGGGACAACTTATTGTTTCACAGAGCTGCAGATATAGAATATTTAAAATAAATCAACGAACTGAAAGAGCAGGATTTTACCAAAAGTACGTCCGAATTTTCTTGCTAAAAATGCTATAAATAAAAAACTACTTACAATTTCGCATAGCATGTGTTAATGGAAAATTGTTAAATTCAAAATAAGAAAATCTCCACTGTATTCTCAGCAAAAATTTACCAGTTTTAATTTTTGAAACTCTTCTATAAGGGGTTTTTGGTCAACCTGGCGCCATTACATGCAAAATTACTTAGTTCCTGAATGCGATATGCGGAGAACGATACGATAACAGCACTTGCTTACTACATAACCGAGAACATCATTTTATTATTTTTAATAATTTTATTATTTTTGGAGCTCCGAATTTTATAAATTCGTAACCAGATCAGCGTGCCTCACAAAACATATTTTCTTCTCTTCTACTGTTTTCTATCTTTAAAATGGAGAATCTTTAAAATACACTACATGGCCATTGATGACCATCCATTTGCGATTTTAGACATTTTGTTAAATATCTAGAAAAATACATGAGGAATTATCCCGAAACTCTTAGTGTATGAATATAATAGTACAAGTCATACATTTCGGTGAAGATTTTTTACCGAAACTCCATAAGGGATCGTCAACAAATTAAAAAAGAATGAATATGTTTTGAATAACCCTGTCAAAACTAATGTAGCAAAATCGCTCAAACTGTAGATTATGATTGAATGGCTTATTGTAATAAACTGTGTTCATTTTTATGCGAATATCACGTATACTCGTAGAGAAATTAAGGTTTTTACTAAAATGGTCCCAAATTTTGCCAAGTTTTTTGCTTATAATTTGCACAGTTCTTGATATAAAGTAACATTCTTTTTTCTGAAAATAGGACAAATAATATTGCACATAATACCCTGTAAACAGAATTAAAAAATAATAAAAATTGTATAAAAAATAAGTAGGTTCACTAAATAATTTTTCACTGCGCATGCGTCAAGGATATCAAAATTTCATTTGCATATTATGTTAGCTAAATGTATAGAGCAACTTTTGTGAAAGTCGCAAAATCATAGCTTGAAAATTCTGAAAATAATTGTCAATAGAATAAGTTGAAAATCCGTTATTCCCAAAATGAAGCAAAAACAAGAGGGGTTCTATCCATATATTCATTGATTATTGTCAATATAGAATACACAATATGGGACATACTACTACATTTGGATAAAATCCCTCTTATTTTTGCTTCATTTTGGGAACAACGGATTTTGTGTTTATTCTATAGACGATTATCTTCAGAATTTTCAAGCTATGATTTTGAGACTTTCATAAATGTTGCTTTATACATTTGGCTAATACAATATGCACATGACATTTTGATATCGTTTATGCATGCGCAGTGAAAAATTATTTAGTAAACCTACTCATTTATCATACAATTTTTATTATTTTTTAATTCTGATTACAAGGTATTATGTGCAATATTATTTGTCATATTTTCAGAAAAGAATGTTTTTTTTTATATATATATTAAGAACTGTGCAAATTATAAGCAATAAACTTGGCAAAATTTGGGACCATTTTTATAAAAACCCCAATTTCTCTACGAGTATACATGCTTTTCGCATAAAAATGAACGCACTTTATTACAATAATCCACTTAATCATAATCTACAGTTTGAGGCTTTTGCTACATTAGTTTTGACAGGGTTATCCAAAAGATATTCATTCTTTTTAATTTGTTGACTGTCCCCTATGGAGTTTCGGGAAAAAATCTTCACGGAAATGTATGACTTGTAGTATTATATTTATACACTAAGAGTTTCGGGATAATTTCTCATGTATTTTTCTAGATATTTAACAAAATGTCTAGTGGACGGTCATCAATGGCCACGTAATGTATATCTTTATACATGTTTTTAACATTTTCTATCTTTATAATGTATCTTTAAATCCTTAAATATTGTCGTAACTGAAAAATGTTAAAATTGAGCTTTCGTTTTTTTTTTTTTTTTTTTTTTTGGGGGGGGGGGGGTATTTTTAATAAATTAGTTTTCCATTAATCTTCACCTAAACTTGTTTCAACAAAACATGCTATTATTATTATTATTATTATTTAAATACAAAACTGATTATATGTGAATTTCTTTTCTTTTAAAACTGCTGATTTTTTAAAAAAGATACATTTTTTTTTAGCATAATTTATTTTATGAAATTATCTTGTGAACAGATTAGAGTGTTGAATGGCGCTTCCAACTTAATAGATAATTGAAGATAAATGTTATTTAACAAAACAGAATAAATATTAGTCATATTCACTTAAGAGGGTCCAGAGAGGGTCAACATTTATTTAACATAACAGAATAAATATTAGTAACATTCACTTAAGAAGATCCCGGGGGGGAGGGTGGGTCAACATTTTATCTTTTATTTATGAATTATTTACTAATTTTATCTTTTTTATAATTTTTATATTTTCTTTCAAAAAAATATGTCTTTCTGTAAAAATTATGTTTCAGATTACGAACTACAAAGTATTTATTCACGAACTACAAGTAATTTAAACTTTAATCTTATTTATTTTTTGATATAACTCGTGAAACACTTACCCGATTCCATTACTTTCCTCACTATTACTTGCAGAAGCATTTTATTGTTAATTTCTCTTCAGAACCTGTTAAGACTTTTTTTACAAAATTTAGAATAATTATTTCTCTTATCTTGTTAGATTTTTTTAATGATTGAGTAAGGTTAAAAATTCTACAAAAAAACCGGTACCTAAAATTATTTTCTTTAATTGTAAAAGACTCTTTGTGCGAAGTGGTTAATGAATCGGCGCGAACATATTAAATGTGTACTAATTATGTATAATCTCAATAGCAGACCATCTCGCGTAAATTCAGTGGAGTACATTTCAAAGCTAACTAAAATTACGTATCAAAACTAATGTATCAGAGTTTATTAAGTATTCTTTGGCAAGTGAATTCGAAAGCGAGTCTATAAAAATAAAATAATTTTCTATGTATTTTTAACTAACCAGTTTTTGTAGTGTTCGTCATACGAAAAATGTAAATACTACTGTAGTGCAA
This sequence comes from Maratus speculifer, assembly GCA_964019185.1. Classification (NCBI taxonomy): domain Eukaryota; kingdom Metazoa; phylum Arthropoda; class Arachnida; order Araneae; family Salticidae; genus Maratus; species Maratus speculifer. The sequence goes on along the minus strand of OZ025299.1, from coordinate 119,361,681 downwards.
ACTACTGTGCAAATACTTTGAATGAATGAATATTGGAAAAATTGTATTGAAGGTCAAATTTTGATAGTATTACGTGAATGGTTATTAATTGAGAATAAAATGGATATTGAGAGCATAATAAACTTTTCCAAATGTATTTCACTTCAGTGACAGTGCACAGTTGTTTAGACTGTTATCGTCTTCTTCTGCTCCATAGAAATGACTTAAACATCATTAATTTATAAATAAATCTGTAGACTTAAAGAGCTCCACCATCACTGTAAAAAAGATAAATGTTTCTTAATCTAAAAAAATATAATACAGCCACGAACAAAAATGTACAGTGATCTATGTTACCCACGAGTCTGAAAAGCATTCTTTATCATTAGAAATCTTAGAAAATAATATATTTTCAAAAATCAAAGAATCATTAATGAAAACAAAGTTTCTTTTACTGTCACTGATTTTCGGAAAAAATTTCGATATTTTTATAGCTTATTGATCAGTTTTTTAAATCAGAATATCACTTTTTATGATACTATTAATTCTCAATTAAAAATTTTCAGCTGCGTAATTAAATTTATATACAGGGTGGTCATAAAAAAAACTTTGCCGGTATATGGAGCTCTAGCGGCCAGTCCGTTCAACCGATCGAGGTGAAATTTCAGATTTAGCTATTCAGAGGTATGTGCTCGAGATTCTCTGAACGGCAACAAAATGGCGCTCACGGTTACGGTTATAGTTAGAGAAACTCGAAATTTTCCAATGGCAAAGTCCATTTTTTTTCATCGCAAAATGCTCAGCGTATGCGAAAACCCTAAAGAGCGTTGGAACCGTACGTGTATCGCAAGAAACGGGCACATTATGGACGCACAAAAAACTGTTCTGCGAATCGCCCCCCCCCCCCATAAAAAAACACGATTGGGGTGCAAGGAGTAAATTTGCATATGACATAGAGTCAGTACACTAATCTCTGATTACAACACAGATAGGAGAAAACTTTTATTTTGATTGCACATTTTCCACATCACAGGCAATTAGACATTGCTTGGTGGCGACAGTGGACAATACAGCCAAACGTTACATCGCATGAGGAATGTTTGCAATCTCACGTTTGATAGAATATTTCAAATCCGGAAAAGTTTGCGAATTGCACATGTACAGTCTAGATTTTAGATATCCTCAGAACCTGAAATCCATAGGAGTGAGGTCGGGGGATCGCGGAGGCCATTGACATTACCAGTTAAGGTGAAATGTGCCTCGTCCGTTCATAATATGCGAAGAGGTCAATCGTTATCTCCATCATATTGGATAAGAAAATCATTAACAAAGTCTATATGTTGTTGATGGTCTCTTACTTTCAACATCTGGGCGTGCTGGTATCGGTAAAGAAACATGCGGATTATAGAGCACAGTAACTTTAAGACCATTGATTTTGGTATATCAAATACACGAGATGCACCTCTTGTAGTTTGCATGTGTCCTCTGGTATGCCGCGGGTCAAACAATGCTTTTTTGACTCAGAAATCTTATTTAGTGATTGAAGACAAATATTTACGTCGATCTAAGTAGTAATTTTTGTTTCTTAAAAAATTCTGGGTCGAAAAAGAATTGTTTGATCCGCGGCTTATACACCCGAAATTACGGTAATTCATCTATTTTTGTTTAGGCATTAATATTTAGATAGCTAGTGTTAATATTATTAATGTAAAAGTAACTTTTTCTAAAAACTGAAAAAGAAATTCGGACCCGAAAGGGTTAAGAAACATCTGTATTTTCTTTCAGCCTTTCAAATTGAATCTAAAACGGGCCTCGGGAGCAAAAAAGGTGGAGAACCATTCCCTAATGTAGCAAAATTTTAATGCATATTTTTTCCAGCGCATAATATAATAAATATAAAATAGAAACAAATACTGATACTTTCTCTCTTAAAATGTCAGCCAAAAAATAACTCAAGTTGAGCCGAAATTAGCTCATCTCACGTTTTGAAAGGCAGCTTCTCAAAAAGAGTTGAAACAACTCGAGTAGCGAGTTATTTGTAAGCAATTTAAATCAAGATGAGTGGTTTAAAAAAGCAATTTAAATCAAGAAGAGTGAAACGTTTGACAAACAACTCATTCAAAATCCAATAAATAACAGCTCTTTCCCGAGTAGCCAAATCCACTCTTTCGTTATAAGAGTGTTGAATAGTTAATATTTTATAAATATTTAATTAGATAGCATGCGACTAAACACTGCCGCCTGCTTGGAGGTTTATAAATGCACAGTCTACTTCAATTCACCCTGTATATGATGGCTCCAAAAACTGGGTTTTGCTTATTTCTCACCATACTAACATTTACGCTATCGATAGTTAGAGTAAATATAATCAGAAATTTTATATTCAAAGGAAAATACAAAGATTCATAAATGAATCCAACAAATACGAAACTTTATTATTTTGTAAGTGTAGTTATATTGATTTTCGAAATTTATTGGCAGGAAAACTTATAAAGTTGTTTGCTTTTATTATAGATAAAAGTTTAGATATACAAAATTTATAAACAAAGAGTGCGCTTTTAATTTCATGACTTTCTGGAACGAAATAATTTAAATCTTTGTCTCCTTGGTCTGTGACTATGAAAGAAAGAAAATATGAAAATTTCAAAATAAATGTAGAAAGCAATTACAGTAGGGTACCGGTTAAATTAATTGAAAGGGCATGTTTATTAAAATAGACTTTTCCACATTCATTTACTTCCTTATAACTGATGAAAACGAAATTCATTTTATAGCTAAATATTGGTGAAATATAGTATGCGATAGCTGATATAAGTTTGAATTTGAAAGAATGTGATGGAGAATAAATTAATTTTATGCTAAAATATTGAAGGACGATAATGCAATGGAAGGTATAAAATGAATAAATGGAAGATAAAGCAGCTGATAAAATTAAAGAAATAAATAGATTTTAATAAATAATTTAATGCACTACATGAGCCAAACATCACCGGACACTCAATTTTAAATGTTTTGGTGAATATCTACACTGTAAAAAGCGGACGATTTTACGGAAATTGTACTGGTAATCGAGACGCCGGTACAATTTACTGTTTTTTAATAGAAAAATTCCCGTAAATTCCGGGGGAAAAGGACAAGTTTCTGGAATTTACGGGACTTTTTCCGTTAAAAAACAGTCAATTGTACTGGTGTTCAGAATACCAGTACAATCTCCGTAAAATTGTCCGGTTTTTTTATGTAGATCATAGGTTTTCAACATTTCCTGGGCCAATACCCCCCTTTAGAAGAAAAAAAATATTCCAACGCCCCCTCTTCCATAATAATTAATTACATCAAATATAAAATGTTACGCATAAAATATATCTAATTTTATCTGTCTGTCAGTTAAGAATCACAAAGTTGAACTTAATTAAAACGACCATCAAATGTAAAATATTATTTATTAAATATTTAAAAACAAGATCAAAATAAATAGCAATAAAATCAGATGGATGAGGCTAAAGGCTTTTATTGACTTTTAACAATTTGTTACTATTCCATTTTCGCATATATTAGCCGCATATGACAACGTTCAGTAATATCTGTTCCTTTTCCTAGACAGTAAATTAGCTAATACATTGAACTCGTGCCCAGAAAATGATTGATGAAAGACTTTTTTTTAAAATGACATATTAATGGTATTAATTTTATGTTAAAATATTGATTATAAATTAGATATCAAAACAGCTGATAGGCGTAAAAAATATCAAATTTATAATTAATTATTAATATAAAAAAATAATTATAAAGGTTTATAAGAATTAATTAAAAGACAACATCAATTTAAACTGAATACAGCTACAATAGAAATACTTTGCGACAAAATCTCTATTAGCTCAACCTGATATAGGTGGATTTTAAATTAATTAAATTACTATCAAAACTAAAGTCGCCTATAACTCGTTTATATGGAACAAAACGAGGTTTATTTTTAATCTGATATTTTTAGAGTTCATTTCATTATTACTGGGAACTTAAAAGGTTTGCATTATTTCTACCAAATTAAAATATGTCACAAGAAAGTGCCCTATTGTGTTAATAAACAAAATAATCTTAACTCAATCAAGTAAAACACTTTATATTCCTTAGAAATAAGGCCATTCTTTGGCAATGTACTTTCGGCAGGTACATTACAGATCACGAAATATTGCACGCCTCTTTCGATATCATATGAATGACATTCGTCACATGGCTTTGAATTTACCAAGGTATATTCGACAGTCATTTTCAAATAATTTATGGCCAGTAGAAGCATTAAACCAGAGTAACACACGGAAATCAATCATTCACCAGTTTCCCCAACACAACATTATACTTAACAAAAGTGTCTTTACCTAGCATCAAAATTCTTTCCTTCAGGAGCAAATTTTGCTTGGTATTCTTGCTTAACCAACTTTTCCTATCACATCGGAAAAATTAGGTATCCATTTAGCCAACATTTGTTCTTCCTGATCTAAGAGCGTTGGTTCAGCGATCACTCAATTGAACCAATAGGTTGGTTGGTTGTATTGGGTTTAATGGCGCAAAGTCCCTTCAGGGACATGCTGCGCCAAAACAAAGATTAAAAAAGCAAAAATGAGAAATATCTGGATGGGGTATCCCATCCAGATACAGTCAAGCAAAGGCAGAAAAGTAAAAAAATTAGGATATACAATTAAAAGTAAATACATAGAGAGGGCAAGCTGAGAAACAAGGTCATAAAATGAAAAAAAGCATTAATAGATCATATGTCAAAATAAAAACCAGCACTTTTAAAAAAAGCAAAGATTGCCCCATGAAGGAATTCCCCAATGAGGTTTGTCAAGGTTGGTGCTGATGAATTAAAAAATGTCCTGTACAAGTGTTGGAGGCCTGGGCAGTCAGTTAAAATGTGGTGAATAGTCAAGTGATCAAAATGGCATTTTGGACACATGGGTGCATCCTCCCTAAGTAACATATGTTTATGTGTGATCCTAGAATGTCCAATTCTCAGACGAGTTAGAATAACATCCTTTTTTCTTGGATAAATTGGAGGCCAGGTCACGATTGTTGGTTTGATACTATGCAGTTTATTATTGAAAGTCAAGTCCCAGCTTTCTTGCCATTTATTGTAACTAAAGCTTTTAATACACTGGTGGACAAAATTAAGAGATGGAAGGCATTAACCCAAATATCTCGAGAAATACTGGATAAAAATAAATGAAAATTGGTATGGATATAACTTATAGTATGACAATAATATGTGCAAAGCAAAAATTAAAGTTCCATTCATTGGCAAGAGTTACTGGCAACAGTCCAATGTGGACTGAAATTCATGATGAAAGATGGCAATGAAAGTGAGGCTTGTATGGTGTGTCGTCGCCTCTAGTAGGGTGTGTGGTCACCTCTGATAGATAGACAGTATGCACAACGAGCATGCATGCTGTTAATAAGAGAGTTAAGGATTGCTTGTGGAAGACTCTCCCGCTCTTCCACCAGAGCAGTTTTTAACTCCGGAATGGTTCAGGGTGGGGGTTGGCATCTCGCAATAGCCCTTCCAAGAGTATCCCAAGCATGTTCAATGGGGTTAAGGTCAGGAGATTTGGCTAGTCAATGCATTCGATGAATATCCTCGCTTTCCAGATACTCTTCAACGGATGTCTACAGTGACACAACTGTCTAGGGACCTTGCTGTTGCCACAGGAGCATTAGTTTCAAGGATGAATGTTGCCAGTAGGCTCAGCGAAAGAGTGTTGTATGCCAGGAAGCCCGCCATTTGAATCCCACTCACTCCTTTCCACAAAAGAGAGCGTGCACAATGGTGCAGACAGCATCAGCATTCGACACAGCTCCAATGGGCTAATGGTTCTGTTAACAGATGAGTCCAGATTCAGTCTTCAATCTGATTCTCGTCGAATATTCATATGGAGGGAACCTGGGACCCGATACCATCCCAGTAACATCATGGAAAGGGACAATTATGCTGGTGGAGAACTGATGGTTTGGGCAGGATCATGCCAGATACCCGCACACCGCTCCATGTGTTTGACACTGGTTCCGTGAATGCCCAGAGATACAAACAGGAGATCCTGCAATCCTACGTGCGTCTTTTCAGGGGTGCTGTTGGCCCTGAATTCGTTTTTATGGAGGACAATGCCCGACCACATAGGGCTCGCCTGGTTGAAGAGTAACTGGAAAGCGAGGATATTCATCGAATGGATTGGCCAGCCAAATCTCCTGACCTTAACCCCATTGAACATGCTTGGGATGCTCTTGGAAGGGCTATTGCGAGATGCCAACCCTCACCCAGAACCATTCCGGAGTTAAAAACTGGTCTGGTGGAAGGGCGGGAGAGTCTTCCGCAAGCAATCCTTAACTCTCTTATTAACAGCATGCATACTCGTTGTGCTTACTGTCTATCTATCAGAGGTGACCACACACCCTACTAGAGGCGACGACACACCATAACAAGACTCACTTTCATTGCCATCTTTCATCATGAATTTCAGTCCACATTGGACTGTTGCCAATAACTCTTGCCAATGAATGGCACTTTAATTTTTGCTTTGCACATATTATTGTCATACTATAAGTTATATCCATACCAATTTTCATTTATTTGTATCCAGTATTTCTCGAGATATTTGGGAAAATGCCTCCCATCTCTTAATTTTGTCCACCAGTGTAGTTAGTTTAATGTCTGAGAATGGGACTTTGTGGTGAAGAAGTCACGACCAAGTTTTGCCGCCATATCTGCTTTTTCATTTCCAGGAATACCCATGTGTCCAGGTACCCAGCAAAACAAAATACTATAGCCACGTCTAGTCAAATCTTTATAAATGTTAAAGATGGCTAACACATAAGGATGATTATTAAAAGATTTATTAGCATCAATAGCACTATTTGAGTCTGTGTAAATAATGAACGATGTGTTATGATGATGGGAAATTTGTAACATGGCTCTTTCTATTGCAATTAATTCAGCTGTAAAGATTGAAGTGGAAGAGTGAAGCTGATAACTCAAAGAGGTGTTATCATAAAAAACCCCACAACCAACAATGTCGGCATTTTTCGAACCATCTGTATAAATGTCTGCATAGCTATTATATTTTGTACGATGAGCAGAGAATAATTGTTGAAAAATAATAGGGGCCATGTTATTTTTATCATATCCTTTAAAAGGATGGAGAGAGGCAATGCTAGGCGGCTTCCAAGGAGGGAATACATGCAAAGAGCATGTACTCACCTCAATATCATTCAAAGGGCTATTGTTAATTAGGTTTCTCATTCTTACTACAAAAGATGGAATGCAAGAAGGGCGATGCTGATAAAGAGTATCATTCTCCGTACTTAAAATATAAGGATGAAGTGGATGACCAGGATGAGAATGGACACGATAAAACACGGGTATAATGTAATGAAGGTTCATTACAGTCTACATAAAGACTTAAAACAGGTGATGTACGAAATGCACCCGAGCAAACACGGAGTGCACTGTGGTGCACAGTGTCAAGCTTTTTAAGAACAGATTTACTAGCGGACCCATAGACCTGGCAGGCATAGTCAATTTTAGAACGGATCGTGGCTCGATATATTTTAAGAAGAGAAGTACGATCTGCTCCCGAAGATGTATTTGAAAGCACCTTTAGTAAATTAAGAGACTTTTCACATTTTGTCCGTAATTGTGAAACATGATGTAAGAAGTTAAGTTTATTGTCAAAAAATAGTCCTAGATAACGAACATTGTCCACAACAGGAATTTGGGTAGAACCAATAAAAGTTTCAGGATCTGGATGCAGATCGCTACGTCCACAAAAATGCACACAAGAAGTTTTGTCATGAGATATAATAAAACCATTTTTATTAGTCCAATTAAGAATATGAGTGATTGCAATTTGCAACTGTCTTTCAATAAAACGGATATCCTGTCCCATACACATGATACGGAAGTCATCTACATATAAATCTCCTTTCACTGAGGGAAGAAGCTGCTTAAGGATGTCATTTATTTTAATAGCAAAGAGGTTGACACTCAGGACACTTCCCTGAGGTACACCCTCTTCTTGTACATAGAAACTAGAAAAAAAACCCCGATTCGAACTTGAAAAGTTCGAATGGCGAGGAAGTTTTCAATAAAAATGGGAAGGTTCCCACGAAAGTCAAGGTTAAAAAGATCAGGAAGTATCCCATAACGCCAAGTTCTATCATAAGCTTTCGCCATGTCAAAAAAAACTGAAACCAAATGGTTACGTTTTAAAAAGGCTGTCCGAATGTAATGTTCTAGATGGAGTAAGTTATCAATAGTAGACCTACCACGTCGAAAACCACTTTGAAAGGCAGCAAGACAATTATTAGAATCTAAAACATGTACCAGTCGACCATTTACCATTTTTTCCAGTAGTTTGCAAAGGTTGCTAGACAGTGCGATTGGTCTGTTATTGTTTGGATTGCTAGCATCTTTTCCTGGTTTAGGAAAAGGAATAACAATAGCTCTGCACCAAGCACGAGGAAATGTGTGTTCTAACCAAATCCTGTTGAAGAAAGAAAGAAGATTGTTAAGAGAATGTGCAGATAAATGCTTGATCATGATGTAAGTGATTCTATCATGACCAGGTGCAGACACATGGCTGTCTTTCAAGCATTTTAAAAGCTCCGATATAATGAATGGTTGGTTGTAAGGAAGTGAATTCTGAGTATTAAAATTAATCCTGTTCATTTCAGTTCGTCTTTTCTAAGATAAAAATGGTTCTGGATATGCGTCTGATTTTGAAATAGAAGCTAGGGTAGACCCTATTGTCTCAGCAATGTTTTTAGGAGATGTGATAGTATGACCGTTATGTTTTAAAATAGAAATATAATTTTCTGAATAAATGCCCATACACTTTTTTACTTTTGGCCAGAGTTCTTTACTTGAAGTATTGGAGTTTATGCTTGAGACATAATTAATCCAGGATTCACGCTGACTTCTGCGTCGCACTTTTCTAAATTCAGCCTTTGATTTTTTATATGCAGTATAGTTATTGTTATCTGGATATCTACGGAATAGACTCCAAGCCTTTTGCTGTTTTTTCTTTGCCATTTGGCAGTCGTCGTTCTACCAAGGTTTTCTGTTTTTATGTGTGGTACAAGTTTTTGGAATGCTAGCATCAGCAGCATTGATAATACAGTCGGTTATATTATCAAGTGCTTTGTCGATGTCACCCACTATCATATTATTTGTTATATTTGCTAGTGCAGTAAAAGCTGGCCAATTGGCTCTGTCATATATATAGTTTTTGGGATAGTTATTAGAATCTCCATCTGGAGTAGTCAAAGAGATAAAAGTGGGAAAGTGGTCACTGCCGTGCAGGTCGTTTGAGACCCAGAAGTTCCAGAACGGATAGAGAGAAGGGGAACAAATTGTAAGATCTATTGCATGAAAAGTACGGGTTGGTTCGTGAAAGTATGTGTAATCACCGTTATTTAGCAGGCATAAGCCATTGTCTGATATGAGTTTCTCTATTGTATCACCACGTCGGTTACTGTTAGAATTACCCCACATTTGGCTGTGAGCATTAAAATCTCCTAGGATAATAAAAGGCGTTGGGAGTTGGAAAATAAGATCATTAAGATGTGCTGATTGAATAGTTTGGTTAGGCGGTAAATATATAGTACAGATTGTAATGAGACATTTTATGTGTACACGGACTGCAACAGCTTGTAAATTAGTATTTAATGGGAAATGAGAGTGAGGTAAACTGCGAGAGATGAAGAGAGCCACTCCACCAGTGGCTCTATCACAACCTGTAAAATCATATCTGTATGTAGCATAATTACGTAGTTTTGCTTTGTCTTTAGGCTTTAAATGAGTTTCTTGCAGAGCTAGGTATAAAGGTTGATGATCAGAGAGGAGAATACGGATTTCGTCATGTTTATTGTAATAACCACGGCAGTTCCACGAAATAATATTAGTCATGTAAGAGGTGATTTTATAGAGTTAGTTAGGCACAAATTCTTCAAATACAGTATTTTCATCGATATCTGAGTCATTGCTATAGGATTCGTCCATAGCCTCGTCCACGTACTTTTGTAGCTGTTTTGGATCCTTTATGTTTTTTACGATTGAGCTGAGCCCAGAATTTTGCTTTCTCTTCCCCACAGTCTTCCACTGTAGAGAGGCTGGAGTTGACGTTTTCTTTTTATTTGTTTGTATAGGGGGGTTTTTTAGATTTTGTTTTGTGGGAGTATCAGGTTTCTCTGGTATTTTGGTATTTGTGGTTGATTTTGGCTTAATTTGGGGTTGAGATGACTTATTGGATGCTGCTGTCAATTTCTGTCGTTTTTTCTCTAGGGCAATTATTTTAACCGGTTCAGAGGATGGGGTGTTCGTCGATTCCGTTACGGTAGATTTACCTTGTGGATATGAGAGATCAGTCTGTGTAGCCGTGTGTCTTACAGATGTTGATTGCTTCTTGAGTAAGCTGGAGTAGGTAATTCCAACAGATGGGGTTCTATTTTCAACAAGTTTGCGGGCATCAGGATAAGATAAGTTTTGAGTAATTTTTATAGCAATTATTTCTTTTTCACGGTTCCGGTTAGGGCACTTGCGAGAATATGCTGTATGATTTCCTTTGCAGTTAGCGCAGCGTTCGGATTTTTCACATAAATTATTGTCATGGCCCACTTCTGCACAACGTGCACAGGTAAGGGATCCACGACAATTTGTTTTAGTATGACCGAAACGCTTGCATTTAAAACAGCGGGTAGGGTTTGGTATATAGGGTCTGACTTTACAGTTTAGATATCCTGCTTTAATTCTAGGTGGTAAAGTCGTGCTATTGAAGGTTAGAATAATATGTTTAGTGGGAATTATCTGCTCGTTTTTACGGATGGTGATACGACGTACATCTATGATATTTTGGTCTTTTAAATTTTCTAAAAGTTCATCTTTGGTGGAGTATAAAAGATCAGGTTCGGATATTACCCCGCGGCTTATATTTAAAGTTTTATGTGCTTGTACAGAGACAGAAAAGGTGCCTATTGTAGTGCAATTTGAGAGAAATTGTGATTGTTTGGTTGTGGAAACCTCAACCATCAAATCGCCTGATTGTAATTTTTTGAGAGAATGTCCATCTCCGAAAACAGGCTGGAATGTTGTAGCTATAAGAAATGGTGAAAAAGGAGCAATCGGAGTGACTATCGGTACGTTTCACAATGAAAAAGCGGGTAAATGAAAAAGACAGTGCAGTTTGTTGCTCTCCACTAGGGAGAGAAATAGAAGGAAAAGAATTGTTTCCATCCATATTTAAAAATAATGAAATTCAGACCCCGGCCGCACCACCCTCTCCCGAGCCCTACAAGGGGATGCACATTCGTGCACCAGTGCTAACCAGGGCCCATACGGTCACAAGACAACCCTATGTCAGTCTCCACCCTTAACGAGATGACTAGTAGTTGCTCGATCACTTGATCCCTAAAGCCAGTGACAAACGTCAGCTGACCAGCCGATTGATGCATACGGGACCAAATGCACCTCCCGTCTACCTGAAGCAGAGGCCAAAGCAGTGTGTTGGTTTCCCTCAACTGCCAGGATCCCCCTTTCCAGCGACACGGGTCGCCACGCACGGCCAACACGTGGGTGGTTTACAATTCTCCATGAGTCGATATACAGGATGACAACGGCCCATACAGAATTGCTCTCACCTCCGAAGAGGAAACCACAATGAGAGTGAAACAAAGATGAACGGAAGACAAGAGGAGTAAGAGGAAAAGGAAAGGAGAAAGATCACTCAGGTGCCCCGGGGTTGTGAAGCCCGTGAATACCTAAAGAAGGTATCCCCCTGGGGGACTTGAACCAATAGGAAATAAGCATGGATTTCAGAAACAAGAAAACTCCGCAAAGGTATGCGAACATTGCCTGTTCAGCACGATACCCTAGAAAAAAACCAAAGCACCTGTTTACCTAACCTACAACAAGCTGAGCTAATATATTTTGTAAAATTATTTAGACGGGAGAAGATAAATAAAAAACATTTTTAACCGACTTCCAAAAAGGAGAGGATATTATCAATTCAACGCGTATGTATTTTTTTTTATGTATGTTCACCGATTACTCCGAAACTATCCAACCAATTAACTTGGTTTTGGTGTTAAATGAGAGAGCTTGCTCTCGAATTGGTACCACTTCCGTTTCATAGAAATATGTTCAGTACTTTTTTAGTAATTAGGCAAAAACTAATAAAATTAGTGATTTCTCGCAAATCAGTAGTAATATAGATGTCGAATAAATTTACCGATGCCAGGATGGCCGAGCGGTCTAAGGCGCTGGTTTTCGAAAGACAGCGTGGGTTCGAACCCCACTCCTGACGTACGTGTATATAATAACCTTTTCCGTATTATAATTTTTAAATATATATTTAACAAGTTAAATACTAATTATGCTATTAGGAATATTTTGTATTTAACCGTTACCACAGAGTATCAGAGATTTTTTATTAACTCAATACTTTATCAGTGAAAGAGTACTCAAAAAGAGAATAGACTTGCGAAAAGTAACATGACATTGAATAAGTTCTCTGAAGAGAATGAAGTCAGGACAGCCGAGCGGTCTAAGGCACCAGATTTAATCTCTGGTTTTGAAAGAGAGTGTCGGTTCGAACCTTACTCCTGACGTATGTGTATAGTATACAAAAAATTTTCCGTGTTACATATTTTTTAAGTGACTTCAAAGAAGGAGAGGATGTTATCAATTCGGCGCGAATGTATTTTTTTTTATGTACGTTCACCGATTACTCCGAAACTATCCAACCGATTAATTTGTTTTTTGTGTTAAATGAAAGAGGCTACTCTTCCATTGGTACTTCTTCCATTTCATTGAAATTGGTTCAGTACTTTTTTAGTAATTAAGTAAAAACTATTAAAATTAGTGATTTCTTGCAAACTAAAAGTAACATGGACGGGTCGATGACTAAGCTCGCCGAATGGAGTGCAGTCAGATGGCTGAGCGGTGTAAGCCAGCAGATTTGATTTCTGGTTCTTGAAAGTGATCGTGGGTTCGAACCCCACTCCTGACATACGTGTATGGTTTACAGTGATTTTTCCCGTATTATAATTTTTATTAACTGACTTAAAAAAATCGTTAACTTTTAACTAAAAAGAGAAAAATAAACTTTTCTACCAAAAATTGAACCGACTTCAAAAGCTACTGCAAAGTGAAAAATATTTTTTTTTTACAGAATAGTATTAAGAAATTAAATTAAGAGCGTAGTATTTATCATGCGTATTATTATATTTATGTAGATTAATTTGATTTTTTGAAGTCGGTGCCAGCCAAGCCAAGTTCAAAATTAAAATTAATTATCCAATGCAAATCGTAAAAGAATAAAGTTAAAATTTTCACTAAATATTAAATCGTAAAAAAACTCGTAGATACTTGGATGCGTGTCTATTGGAAAATTACATGTAACTTGGCTTGGCTGGCACCGACTTCAAAAAATCAAATTAATCTACATAAATATAATAATACGCATGATAAATACTACGCTCTTAATTTAATTTCTTAATACTATTCTGTAAAAAAAATTATTTTTCACTTTGCAGTAGCTTTTGAAGTCGGTTCAATTTTTGGTAGAAAAGTTTATATAAAACATGTTCGCTCAAATTTTTGTACGTTGGGTAAACAGGTTCTTCAAATCTTTTCGAGTGTTATCCATCGTGTGTTGTACGGTCAAGGTTGTCAAATAAGTTCATATACTTTTGGGGCGCTTTCTTGTTTCTAAAGCCCTACCTTTTTAGCTGTGATCCTATTGACATATTAACCCTTTAACGTTCATTGGTTTCTCCACGAAACCACAAAATTTTAATTCCAATATGCAACAACGACACCGGAATTTTAATTTAAAAAAATCCATTTTATTATGTATGTGAAAAATAACTTTTTTTCATTTACAAATATGCTTGTTCGCAATTACCAGTGTCAATCATTTATTTCATATTAGCAGTGAAAATGCTTTGACCGTTAAAGGGTTAAAAGATTCCTTTGATTGATAGCTGAATCAACGCTCTTAGATTAGGCAGAATGAATGTTGATTGAATGAATATTTAACTTTACCTATGCGATCTCGCAAAAGCTGGTTAAACAAGAATATACCACAAAATTCTCTCCTTCAGCAAAATCAAGCAACTTTTCTTGACAACGTTGCGCTGGGGGAAAGGTTGGAATAATGACTTCCATGTGCTAAGACATCAAAGTCTTTTGACATTTCACCGTGCTCGGAGTACTCACTTCTTCCTATTACCGCACCTGATAAAGTCTTTAATTATTAGTCCAGGCAGTAGTGGGGTTTATCTGGTAAAATTAATGGTAGGTCTGGAAATCGACTTCATTTATGTTTATTGGGTTGCTGAATCTGGATTTGTAATTTCCCACAAAAATTATCCCTCGTAACACTTCCTTCCCCTAAACCTCCCTATAAAAATGACTTTTTGAAAGAAAAAAAAAAGGTTTTTGTAATTGTTTTGGGAAAAATATCTAGAAATTAAAAAAAAAAATAGATAAAATTTTCAACAAAAAAGATACATAACATTTTTCACGCAGAATGAATAGGAAGGAAGCCGTTAGCCACGGGATATGGATCGAGTGGAGCGCGATCATACAGTAACTTCGTAGCGCACCGCCTATCTCCAATTTCATGTCATAAAAGTCACTGTATTGTGGACCCATAGCGAGTAGAGAGTTAAAGAATTTTTTTCAATCTTTAGAAGCATTTTACGTGTTATTTTAAAGAGATTTTTAGGTCACTGGGTAGAACTTATAACATTGACAATACAAATGTAGTAACTGGAAAATAAAAATTAAATATTTTTACATACAACGCATTTGCATTAAATTTGTAACTTTCAAATTGTAGCATTACATTACAATGGATTGATAGAATCTATAGATAATCATAGATTTAGAATTATTTTAACAACTACGAAGAAAAGAAACACCCTTTATGAATAGTACACATAATATTAATTTTCTGGGGACATATTTATCAGTTTATAGCTTGATAATGACATTGATTTATTTCGAAGCATGTTGGTGGTTTTTAACGACATCTTTTAAGCAATTTGATGTCTATTTTTAATAATACTATATAATTTAGAACTATCATTATACTTTTTATGTTTATTAAATATTTAAAATATTATATAATCATTTCAGAAAATAATCAGTGAATTACTAATTAAGAGCTATTATTTTTTCTATCGCTTACTTCACACTTTTTTTCCAGTAACCATGCTTTTATCAAGTGATTAATTTATGAATACCCTGTATAATGTCTATGTCAAAAATATTATATAGATCTTTTTTTACTTGTAGAATTCACCTTATGCTATGCTTAAAGATTCTGCAGAAAAACTAACTGGAAATGCTAGATACGAGGGCTTTTGTATTGATCTTATTGACCATTTGGCAAAGCATCTAGGCTTCAAATACATCATCAAAGAAGTAGAAGATAGGGCTTACGGTTTAAAGAATGATAAAGGCGAATGGAACGGAATGATTGGCGAACTCATCCGAGGAGTAAGTAAATTTATAATTAATGATTAATAATATATAATTGAATTTTAATTATAAAGTAAAACATTTTTTTGTGTGAGCAATATTTTTACGTTGTAATATTGCATAAATTTCTGTAGTATCATGCAAAATTAAAACATCTAAAAAAACTAATTAACTGAATAAATCAGGATAGTTAATGTCGTTAAAATTTGTATAAATTAGACCATAGAGCAGCGGTCCATAATCTAGGATATAGGTATTCTTGGGGATTAGCGAATGACCAGTTCTGGACACATGAAAATAATACTGGCACTAGTCGTAGGCACAGAAATTAAAATGTTAAAACAGGAAGAGAAAAACATAATTGTAGAATTTTTTAAAAAATGTGAGAATTGCTTTAGGACTAATAATTGATTGAGAAAATTAGTTCTCTTGCACAACAAGGTAACTAATTGTTTTGAATTTTTTTAAGAAATTAAGGATGCTAAAATTATTTTAATACTGTTTATTGATTAAATGTTTATAAGCCTTGAAAGTATCTTTTATAACTTAATTTCTTAAAACTGTATTATATTTGCAGAATTAGTTAATTTAAATAAAGCTTCAACTGCAGTGAAACCTGCAGCCTAATGAACGGATATATCCGGTCGCGGCAGTGGGAAGGTTAAATAAATGTATGCAAATTAAAAGCATCGATATATAAATGGGTGCATCTATGGAGATTCTTTATAATAATTTAAAATTGTTTTTTGCATTGAAACATAAAATTAGTCTCAGGACTGAGGAGGTTAACATAAACAATTATGACAAACGACTGTGATAAATAACATATTTTTTTTATAAATTACCGGAAATCTTGCGGCCTAAGGAGATTGTTGGAACTAAGCATCGCATGATTACTACTGAATCGTTGGAACCACAGCTTCTTAATTTTGTAACCACTTTCCACAGATGTCTATAGTGTTCTTCAGTGAGACACAAGCATTCCGTTGTTCGTCTAATGTGGAGGTTTTCAAACTTCTTTCTGTCCCGTACCCTTTCCGCAGACTTTTAAAATATGAGTACTTCTAATTCAATAAAATAGTCTCAGCCCATCCCTCCATGAACTTTTAAAATGTTTGTTAGTAATCCGTTTACGATAGTTGAATAATCAAATGATTAAAATTAACGACACTGATAGGCTTTTATTTTTTATCTTACAATTTATAATTTATTTAGCTTTATTATTTTTCATCTACAACAACCTTTCCATTGCCGAGACCGGATATATCCGTTCACTAGGCTGCAGGTTTCACTGCAGTTGAAGCTTTATTTAAATTAATATTATTCTGCAAATATAATCCAGTTTTAAGAAAATAAGTTATAAAAGATACTTTCAAGACTTATAAGCATGTATGTAACAAAAAAATTACACCATGATAGAAAATTCCCCATTTATTAGCACTCAAAATAAACTGCAGATAAAAAAATAATTACAGTTTTGCCTTTTGCTCGGCGGTCAGGGGTTTAAAAAGTCTAGATGTAATTTTAAGAATTCTAGAAGCATTTAAATTAAATTAAAGGGTATTTTTAGTGTCGCCTACAGCGATATCAGGACTGAAGAGGTTAATTTCTTATATGCAATTGTGCTCTTTTAGCTTTGTGAAGAAGATACAGAATGATTCAGTTTAAACTATCCCTCTTTGGCACGCGCTGCATAGGTAACCCATGGATGTAATGCTTCCGAATTTGGAAGATATTCGTTTCGTCTATAGAGAAATTATTATATATATAAAACTCCTCCGTGTATAACAATTCCGGGGTCAACCTATCCACGAGAAAAAGAAACTCATTCACCAATGAAAACGTTTCATAGTCGTAATGGAGCGTTCTCGTTGGTCAGATTTACAGTGGGAGCTGTAAATGACGTCACTACATTTCACTTCGCTTTGAAATCTTTCCACGATTTCAAAAAGTATATTTAATTAAAACTTTTTATTAAAGGAAAGCGAAGGTGCGTTTTAAATGCAATATTGTTAAAATTTTTATATTCGGGTTGCTTTAATTTTTTTTTCTTTACAGCCGTGAATGACTCTTGAGAATTTCAAATCTATAAAACACATTGTGAAAAGTTACCTCCGATTTTAAAGGCAATATATTTTCTGACCAATGAAACCGTTCCATAGTCGTAATGGAGCGTTCTCATTGGTCAGATTTACAGTGGGAGCTGTAAATGACGTCACTACATTTTACTTTGCTTTGAAATCTTTTCACGATTTCAAAAACAATATTTAATTAAAACTTTTTATTTAAGCAAACCGCGAGTACGTTTTAAACTTCATTATAATCCCCACCCCCATCTACCAGATAGTTTTGCTATAGTTTTAAATGCAGATTTCTGTTGAAATTTTCTTTTTTTCTTTCTTTCTTTTTGTTAGATTATTCCCTCTCCAAGTTTAATCGCTGTATTTATCAAAATTGTTTCAGCCTAAAGTGGCTATGATTCACCACAGTTGTTGTAATTTTTTATCATCCTTTAAAAATGCAAGCACGTCATTTTGACGGGCTATCTTCTTAGTCTATATAATAACAGATTTACACAGCATCCTTGAGAAATGTTGTGTCTCAGAAACTTCAACGCCAAAATTACCGAGATCGGTTGAGTTTGGCTGCCATCTTCTACAAAAACAACGATTACTAACAATATATCATCAGAAGAATGAAAACAAACCACTTTCCGCAAAACAGAACTATTGGGTTGGGCGAATAATGAGGCGGCAAATCTTGCGCGCCTTTTTAACAACTTAATTGTCGCATTAAATTACGGTTTAAAAATTCAAATTCATTATTCCCATTACTTTTGTCAAAAAAAAAAAAAACATTCATCTTATTTGAAGACATGTAAAATGATACCAGATTAAAACCAATTATACTATTTTATAAAACTGATGGAAATCAAACAATTCTGAATAAAATCTGTAAAACTTGCAGTTCGTGAATGTCTCGAGCGCAACGATTAAGTGGTTAATCCCTATGTGAGGCTTTTACACATGCGTGCGAGGCTAATTTTGTTCTCCAGTAAATTTCAGACCGCCATCTAATGTGGAATTTTTTAAATAAATTATTATTATCATTATTACATCGGTTATTTCCCCATCATAAAAAATATGCACTCTCCAAATGCTAAATGCGAAAGAATTACGTTCACGGGCTGTTTGTCCAGAGCTTTTCAAACAGAGATAGTTTAATCTTAATCACAATGTTCATGTATATTTAAAGCTTGGGTTTTTTTTTCGTTCTAAACCTCTATAATCAATTCAAAAATAAAATCATTGCTCTGTAAATATATCGAGTAATTACACCAAATGGGATTTTATTGTTCAAATGTGTGCTAATATTGTTTCAATCAGTAGAATTTATACCTCACACCGTTTTTATTTCACCTCAGCTTGACTTCCATCGCTAACAGTTTAGAATTTCTTAGTCAGTGAAATTCGATAGAAATCGAAACTTTTTATTTAAAAGTTAAAAATTATAATCTAAAGGTTAAAGAAACTATTTGAAATATTTACGTAAAATGAATATTATTTTAAGATTTTATACGAGTATTTAATCTTAAAACTTTTCGCTTTTTAAATATAAATAGAGTAGGTAAAGATAAAGATAAGAACTGGATAATTTAATATGAAGTAACATTTCTACAATCATATCCGCTACGCAATAGTGGCGTAACTAGGGTGGGTGCCCAAAACCATTTATATTGTAAGGTTTTCTTCTCTTTAATTCATAATAAGAAATTTTCTGTTTATGTAAGGCGAACAGAACTTTGTATTAAGAGCACTTGGGCATCCGCCCTAGTGACGCCACTGAGAAAAGCAGTTTGGTTTCAAGTGTAGCAGTTGTGTGTTCAAATCTTGGAAAAGAGTAGCCCTCCGTATCAAGAAAATGAGATAGGTTTAAATTTTCGAATTTTTATCTAATATTTTTTAATTTTCGTTTTATTGTTTAGCTGACAATACTTCTAATTTTTACAAATTCGAAAACTGAGTGGAGAACAGAAGCTGTTTGGCTTCTAAATACCGCGCAGTTTATCTTGATCGCATTTTTTTTATTTGTAGGTAGTCGGTTAAACAAAATACCACAGAATGGAGTATAAGTACGCATCCGGTTCAAAGATACTCACAAGTTTAACCCCTTAATTCTCGCCCCCGTGATATTCACAATCTAGGAGCTGGTCACACGGTTGTTTTTCAGAATTGTTTGATTCCCACCAGTTTTATAAAATAGTAAATTTGGCTTTATTGTGGTATCATTTTGCTTGTCATTAAGTAAGGTTAATATTTCTTTTATAAAAAAGTGGTGGCAATAAACAATGTGAATTTTTAAAACTTAATTTAATGCGCAGCTTAAGGGGTTAAAATGCGGGGCTTTGCCCAATCGTTTTACCTAGATGCAAAACTTTCCACAATTATATCTTGGAAAGATTTATATATTTCTAAGTTAGTACTGAATAAAATATAATAACTACTTAACTAATATAAGCTAGTGAAATACCTTTTCTTTTTTCTAGTTAAACTTTTTTTTTTAATGTAGAACGTAGTTATCTACTTTTAAAAATTAATAATCTTGTTTCATGAAACACTTTTGTTTTAATACTTAACCCTTAACTCCTGTGAATGCTCTCACATACCGTTGCTATGTTCCGTTTTCACAATTGATCTTGTAATTTTCAGTTTAACTATTGATGTTAGATAAATTTCAGTTCGCTTGGAAACTTAATTGTGTTACTAAAGACCTCTGAATTAAAGGAATTTTTATTAGAATATGCCTTTACATAAAGTTTGGCGCAGAAACAATATTTTATGAGTCATTCAATCCTTTTATTTATTCTACAATCAAGCGGTCTCGGAGACTGCTTACATTATTTATGGAACAATTTTTGTCACAGCAGTTAATTGCTGTTTGCAGTCATACAGTCTGTTGTTTTTTCTTTTTTTCACGGTTTAACTTGTAGTTTTCAGTTTAACTATAGATTACTAATCCTTTTACTTAGCTCCGTTTTAACGAAAATGGAGCAAAAACTCGCAGACAAAAATGTGCACTTCGTATCTTTTATCCCAACTGATGGGGCAAAGATACGCAAACAATGTTTTTAAAAAATTGCAATTTCTCATGAAATTATAATTTGACAGAATATCGGTTGACAAAGTCACGCGACTAAGGCTCTAATATAACATTTGAATCATTCGTCACATAATTTTAGACCAATGTGTTCATTAAAAATCATAATCTGTGAAAATTGCAGATCTTTACCCCCACCTACTCTGTATGAAGCAGGAATATTTTTTAGCAATTTAAAGGAAGTCGTTTCTATAAAAGTAGCCAATTTCTATAAATACACTAGTAATCACTTAAAATGTATTGGTGATTTATCTTAAAATGTACTTTTTTCATTTCGCGCAAGTTATGGCTTCAATTATTAAATACTGTTACTTGGAATTTAACATATTATGTTAATATTTATAGACTGAAACTAAATTTGCTTACTGTTTCAGCCACAAAAATAGAATAGATACACTTGAAATTAATTCTGAGAAAATATGAAACTCTGGCAGTTTCATTTTGAAATTATGAACAATCATTAAACTCCTTAAATATAAAATAAAGTACGCGTTACTTTGTCTTATTTCATGCAAAACAGCATGTCACGTTAAAAAAAAAATTAGAAATTTCATTAAAATATATTCATATTTATGTTCAAAATACACTAGAGCGATTACAGTATGTCGATAAAGCCGAATTTTTTAGTTACATTAAAAATATTTTCAAAAGCAATCCGCACATGCATTAATATCATTCTTATCAACAAGACATTACACTGTGAAAAAATCTCATATTGGCGAAAAAAAACTGTCAATTTTAGCGCCAGTGGAAAACCGTATAATTTACAGAAAATATTTGCAATTTTTCATTAAAACAATTTTTTTCTATAAAAAATCTAGATTTTTATTTTTATTTTTTTTTTATTTTGTAAAAATTACAAAATTGAACTTTTTATTTAAAAAAAACTGTTTTTCTTTAAAACAGTTTTTTCATGGAAAAAAATACAATTTTTTTTCTGCAAAAATTACAGATATTTTTTACAGTGCACTAATAGTTTTTAACTCTCAAAAAAGACACTTCTCGTGATCATAACTCCATAAAAATATATTTTTTATAAAAGTGTGTCGGACGCTCCTCTCAGTCCACAAAACTTTGAAGAATGTCCTAGGTAGTTTTAGCTGCCACCACCGATATTAATGGGTGATATCGGTCACCTGCTGTGAGGATTGGGTAAAATAACACTGACGCTGTTAATGAACTGAACTAACAGTTTATTTAAGATATAGATATGTACACAAGAAACAATATTTACAACTATCTACAATTACAACTCGGATATAGATGATCCGGTTCAACATTAAATTAACTACAATAAACGTTGGTTGTGTACCGTTCAACTTATACTTTCTTCCTCACACTCAACGCACGTTGGATACGCTTTATCAGAGATTACTGCAGAATCTCAATACACAAGGGTACTAGGCCTCACTTCTCGGCCTATAACACTATCCACCGGGACGCCTTGTCCCACGCTCAAAATATACACTATCCAACAGGACCACAAATCCTGAGCGACCTATCGGTCTCAACGCCAAGCGAGAACTGTCTAACCTCTCCGTCCAGAGTTGACCTTGTCAGAGATCTTCCTTCCCCCAGCAGGGCCTCTTAGAGTTCCTCCATTGGTTCAATTCCGCATACCAACCTTGAGTCACCACACCTCCTGTTTACACATCACTCCAATAGCTAGATGACAGCTGAGGCACGCCCCGCGGTCATCACTTTCATTCATCAACGAGTGCGTCATCTGCACACCTGTGTCAACATCTGTCATTCGTTATTATAGAAAAGAAAGAAAGGTATTTCGAGCTTCACGGATACACAACCCACAATACATAAAATATTCAGATAAGGAAATGTTATTCCTTTCAAATTCAGGGCAGGTGTCTTCTAGGAACCTGACACCCCCCACCTTAGCGGAAAATATGCCCCTTAGGGGCTAATTTTCCCCAAACATATAATAATATTACGGAAGAGTTCAATAGTCTCTTTGCAGATTTCTTCATTCTAAATATTACATAGGCATTTTCAGGTGTTTGAACATTCTCTACTGACATCTCTACTGAACCTTATACTAATACTACTATTGCATAAACAATACACATGCTAATTTACTATCATAAACACAAAACTTTAAAAAAATATTTACACACACACACAAAAAAATTAGACATGTGATGACATCCTTTAAGGTTGTCTACTATTTTGACATTGATACTGATGGGCTAGTAACTGGTTGTTCTTCCCAGCTCTTTCTCTGTAGCCTCGAAATTGCATCAGCATTCAAATGTTGAACTCCGGGACGATGAGAAATGCTCAGGTTCCAGCGTTGCAAGGCTAGAGCCCACCTAGTGAGTTTGGGCGACCTTGGGGTTGTTTCCGTGAGAAATTTTAATGGATTATGATCGGTAATGACCTCAATTTGAGATCCATAAGTCCACTTTTCAAACTTCCGCAACCCGAAGAGAACACTCCAAGCCTCTTTCTCTATACTCGGCCAAGCACGCTGAGCCCCTGACAATTTCTGACTGGCAAAAGCTATAGGTTTAAACTGACCTTTTTCATCTTTTTGAGTAAGACAACATCCTACTGCAAGGTCGGAAGCATCGGCGTGAAGCTGATATTCCCGGACTACGATAGGTGTAGCCAAACTCGTCACTTTACACAACTCATCTTTAAGAGTATTAAATGCTTTTTCTGCCCTTTCATCCCATGGTACAGTATTTTTGACATTTCCTTTGGTTAATTCGGTTAAAGGTATAGCTATCTCAGCATAATTTGGAATATAAGATCGGTAGAATACCATTAATCCCAAAACTGATCTAACTTCCTTTTTAGTCTTTGGTCTCTTTAAGTCCCTTATTGCTCCGATTTTCTCCTCATCAGGTGCATGAGTTCCACCCCCAATAGCATGACCTAAAAACTTAGTCAATTTCTCTCCAAATTTACATTTGTCTAGTCTAACTGTAAAATTTCTATTTTTCAACTCTTCAATGACAGCCCTGACATGCTCACAATGCTCTTCCCAGGTATCGGAGAAAATGATGTCATCATCAATATATGCTTCTGCATACCTCCGATGTCCTTGGAGAACCTCATTCATGTCTTTTTGAAACGTAGCAGCAGCCCCTGATAATCCAAAAGGCATTGTACGCCACTGATAAGTTCCGTTATGCGTCGTAAAAGCTGTCAAAGGTTTACAATCCTCAGCCATTTTAATTTGCCAATAACCCCTCAATAAATCTATTCAAGATAAATATTTAGCCGCCCCTGCGGTATACATAATTTCTTGGGAATCTTTCATCGGGAAGGTGGGAACCTGCGTTACAGAATTTAAAGCTCTGTAATCAATACACATTCTGACAGTTGCATCTTTTTTCGCAACGCAAACAATTGGATGGCTAATTTCAGCATTCGACGGTTCGATTAGATTTAATTCTAATAACTCCTGAATCTGCCTATCCACTTCCTCTTTATAAGCTACCGGCACGCTATATAACTTTGGTTTTTTCCTTTCTACACCGGGTTTCAGATCAATACGATGTTCCCCTACTTCCGCTGGTCGTACAGGAGCCATAAACACTTCTTTATTTTCCCTCAAAATGGACTTTAAATCTTTGACTTGACTATTAGATAGCCCTTTTATTTCAAACCTCTCAATATCCCGTTCTATCTCTTGATCCCGGTTCAAAATAGGAATTTCCCCAACTTCTCCAAATTCCTCATCACCTTCGAAAACAATATTAACTATATTACATTTAGCGATAAATTCTCTTATCTTATTTTGGTGCACATACAACCTACTTCCGTCGGCTAACTCAACAATAAACGAATGCTGGTTTCGTTTTTCTACAATAGTTGCCGGCCCTTGCCACCTAGAATATAACTTATTAGTCGAATCGGGGATTAACAGTATAACTTTATCGCCTACCTCAAACGTTTTTTCTTTTGACCTTAAATTATAATGATACGCCATTCTATTTTGTTGAACCTCAGACGACAATTTTGCCTCATTTGCGGCTCTTTCTAAGCGGTTCTTAAGTTTATTCAAGTACTCATGAATCGGCGTAGTATCTAACTGCGCTCCCTTATTTTCTCCTGCCCATGACGACTTAAGAATCGATAACGGACCCTCCGGCGCTCTACCATATAATAACTGGAAAGGTGCGATTCCCGTCGTAGAATTTGGGACTTCCCTATACGCCCATAATATAAATGGTATTTGTTCATGCCATTTTTTTCCTTCTTCCCTAATCGTATGATGTAGCATACGTTTAAGAGTCTGATTAAATCGTTCCACAAGTCCGTTGGACTGTGGATACTGTGGAGTCGAAAATCTTGGACTAGCACCTAACCTTTTCTCAAATTCTTTCGTTAAGTCGGCAGTAAAATTGGTTCCATTGTCGCAGGCAATTACATTAGGAATTCCTGTTCTCATAAATATTTGAAGTAACGCCTCACACGCGGTTTTAGCAGTTAAACTTTTTAGAGGGATCGCATCCGCCCATCTGGTATGCTGATCAATTAAAGTCAGTATATACCGATGCCCTTGTGAACTTTTAGGATCAATAGGCCCAATTAAATCAACATTAACAACCTGAAATGGAAGTTCCGGCCGCGACACTGGGGAAATAGGAGCTCTATCATTTACTTTAACCCCTCTAGTCAATTGGCACTCTAAACATGATTCACAAAACTGTTTAGCTTCTTTTGCCATTCCCTCCCAATAAAAAGAATACCTTATTCTCTGCAACGTTTTCTTGGCTGCATGATGCCCTCCAAATACCGATGAATGCGCTAATTTTAAGATTTCTTCCCTTTTTACCTTGGGTACTACTAATTGCGCTACAGTTTCGCCTAACAATTTCTCTTTATGATACAATAATCCGTTTACAATATAATAATCCCCTTTTTCCTTTTTAGCTAATTCCCAAGCTTTCTCTAATTCTTTACATTCCAACTGGGATTTCTTAAACATATCTGAGTTACTAACAATAGATTCATTATTTTCCTCCGTTTCAGTTTTTTCTGGATCCTGACTTTGTACATTTTGCGATCTCGCGTCTATTACGTAAACATTACAGCTATCGTTACTTACATCTTCCTTTTCATTCGAGTTATCAATAATAATTTCGGAACTTTTTAATTCTTCTGACTCTATCAATGGCTCCTCAAGATTGACACCTGACAACTCATTAATCACTTTGGGATGTAAAATTACTTGCTCATTAATATTATCAGTTACTGCGCAAAGTACTTCCTGATGAATAATATTAGTTTGCCCGAATTGCGGAATAGCTAGCGGTAGTTTAACTAACGGTGATTTAACAGCTTCACCAAATAACCCTTGTAAATAAGTACTACCCGCTCCCTTTAATTTCTCTTCCGGTACTAAATCTTTATGAACAACACTAATCTCACATCCAGAATCCACCAATCCCTTTGCTTTTTGCCCATTAACACTAACTTCAATTTTCTCAAGTTTATTTAATTTCTCACCAATAACATTAGTTTTCTGCTCGGCCTTTGCCGATATTCTAGCCACAATAGCCCCATTAGGTAACTCTTGATTTTCTTTCACCATAATCTTATGAACACCTGCTTTCTGGTCTCGCCCTTTATTGCCATTATTAGTTCCCTCATTACCCACTTTATTACAAAAACGTTGGTAATGACCTCTCAAACCACACTTAAAACATTTAGGCCCTGAAGCATCATTCGTCTTCTTAAACTCTGTTTTCCTATCCGGAAAAGAATTACACTCATTCCTACCATTCTGCCTCCAACTACCACTAAATTTATTATCCTCCCTCGGTCTCATTTTTTCATTGTTTACGTACTTATCTTTACCTTTAAAGCTTTTATGCGTAACCGCATAAGACTTATGTTTAGCATCAAAATAATTATCACACTCTTTAGCAATTTTAGGAGCTTCTAACCATTTACCCTGGTGAGTTAAACTAATATATACTGCAGTATCCTCATCTAGCGTACTCATTAGCTTATCAGTAACTATTAACTGGTTGACCTTTTCATAAGTGTCCGCACCTCTAATTTTACAATAATTTTCCCACGTAGCTATTAAACGCGATACAAATAATACATGGGTTTCGTTCGGATTTCTCCTAGCTTTCCGGAAATTTTCTAAACATGCCTTCGGGGTTGGCTCATGTTCCCTTAGGACTAACTCCTTTAATTCCTCATAATTCTCCATTTGTTCCTTAGTGGTATAAATTAACAAATTATCCGCCTTATCTCCTAACATATTTAGTAGAATTTCGGCCTGCTGGTTTTCCGGTACATTTTTAGTTTGGAATGCCCTTTCTAAACTGTTGAAAAATAAATTCCATCCCTCAGTCCCTTCTGGTACTTTGATAGATAGAGTTTTAACACTTTTGATCAATTTTTCGATGTTACTTTCATTACTAGATTCCCTAGATCCATTAGAGTTATTTGCTGAACCTTGAACTCTGAGCCTTTCCATTTCTAATTCATGTCCCATCCTCAATTTCTCCATTTCTAACCTTTCCTGTTTTTCTAACTTTTCCTGTTTTTCTAACTTTTCGAGTTCTAACTTTTCGCGTTCTAATTTTTCCTGTTTTTCTTCACGCTCTAACCTTTCCTGTTTTTCTAACTTTTCGCGTTCTAATTTTTCTTGTTCTAATCGTTCTGCAACAATAGCGTCAGATAATTCCTTAATAACCCCCTCGTCATACTCATCACTGTCCATTATCTTTTTCTTAAGCTGAATTCTGGTACCATCTTCCGTGAATTCAACACCCAATTCTTCAGCTATCACCTGAAGATCAACCTTTTTTAGTTTCAATAAGAAAGCCATACCTTCACCGATTGTTATTACCACCCCACAAGAATAGTTAAACCTACCAAATTAATATTTCCTAAATTTCTAACTTAGTATAGATATTTCTCCACTTATTATACTAATTAATACCATTTCAGATAATCAATACATTTCATTTCTAATTAACCTACTGAATACTCTAATTTTCCTCAACCATTGATATCACACAATATACTTCCAATAAAACAAAAGGTAAAAGAGTAATTCGATTTGATTACTATGCAATATAGGTCTCAATATATACACTTAGATAACAACATACAACTTATATAATAATACTGATACGTTGAAATTGAATAGAAGTATTGATGTCAATCAAAAAATCCACATAAAGAAAAATTGAAACACATGCATACATAAATTTCTACAATTATCCTCATAAAATATTTCCGAACTCAATACTGGTTCTTACACTCAAAACAAATATACTGAAAATCTTTACTTTTATTTTTACTCACTATGGCTCTCTTTTGAGCCTTTTTTTTTCACTATGGCTCTCTTTTGGGCCTTTTTTTTCCACTATGGCTCTCTTTTGGGCCTTTTTTTTCACTATGGCTCTCTTTTGAGCCTTTTTTTTTTTTCTCACTAGTATTGGCCAATTAAAATTTTCATTTGCTTAGAATTTTGATAATGCGACTCTTAAAATTTAAACAGTATTGCTTCATTTAACAATTACTTTAACAATAATTTAGATTTAATGCATTAATTTAGTTCACTAATATCATTATAAATAGCATATCATTATCATCTCAAATTATTATTGCCTTTCTTTAAAACAATAGCAATATGGTTACTAATTCTTTACACCTATCTGAACACAATTATTTCATTGCACATAAATTACATAGACAATTTACTTAAATTACTATTAATTATACAACAATACAATTTGGTTCGAGATGTCAGAAGAAAGATATGATCAAAACACCTTACCTTATACTTTATTTGGTGGGGTACTCTTCTAATCACAGGTAACTCCACGATGTAGCGGTAATATGGCACAACAGTTCAGTTTAGTTCTTTCTAATAAAGATACGCACAACACTTTAGTCCACACTAGACGATATGGCACGATACTTTATCATACACTCGACGATCCGGTACGATACTTTAGCACATACTCGACGATACGGCACAACACTTTACACACATTCGACGCTACGGCACGACACTTTACACACATTCGACGATACTGCACGACACTTTAGCATACAATCGACGATCCGGCACGATGCTTTAGCACATACTCGACGATATGGCACGACCACACAAGAATTCCACTGGATACTCTGGCATTAACAGACTGCAACACGGCTCGCTGGTCACTGGTTTCAGGCGATTCTATCCCACCGCTGCCACCAATTTGTCGGACGCTCCTCTCAGTCCACAAAACTTTGAAGAATGTCCTAGGTAGTTTTAGCTGCCACCACCGATATTAATGGGTGATATCGGTCACCTGCTGTGAGGATTGGGTAAAATAACACTGACGCTGTTAATGAACTGAACTAACAGTTTATTTAAGATATAGATATGTACACAAGAAACAATATTTACAACTATCTACAATTACAACTCGGATATAGATGATCCGGTTCAACATTAAATTAACTACAATAAACGTTGGTTGTGTACCGTTCAACTTATACTTTCTTCCTCACACTCAACGCACGTTGGATACGCTTTATCAGAGATTACTGCAGAATCTCAATACACAAGGGTACTAGGCCTCACTTCTCGGCCTATAACACTATCCACCGGGACGCCTTGTCCCACGCTCAAAATATACACTATCCAACAGGACCACAAATCCTGAGCGACCTATCGGTCTCAACGCCAAGCGAGAACTGTCTAACCTCTCCGTCCAGAGTTGACCTTGTCAGAGATCTTCCTTCCCCCAGCAGGGCCTCTTAGAGTTCCTCCATTGGTTCAATTCCGCATACCAACCTTGAGTCATCACACCTCCTGTTTACACATCACTCCAATAGCTAGATGACAGCTGAGGCACGCCCCGCGGCCATCACTTTCATTCATCAACGAGTGCGTCATCTGCACACCTGTGTCAACATCTGTCATTCGTTATTATAGAAAAGAAAGAAAGGTATTTCGAGCTTCACGGATACACAACCCACAATACATAAAATATTCCGATAAGGAAATGTTATTCCTTTCTAATTCAGGGCAGATGTCTTCTAGGAACCTGACAAAGTGCTTTATTTTTCCTTAAAAGAATGCGTCAAAGAATGAGATTTCAAGAAAACAAAGTACTGAAAATATGAATATTTTAGTTTTTTTTTGAGTGGGGGGGGGTATTTTTAAAAAATTTTGTTACCCCTTAAATAGAAAGGAAAGTGCGAGTAACTTCGTGTTTTTTTTCTTTTTTTTCACGCAAAACAGCATTTAAAGAAAAAAAATTATCCACTAAAACACAGAAGGTTTTTTTCAGATATTTTTTATTTCCTGTAATGAGTAAAAATCTACCTCGTTTTATCACGTAAATATAGAATACAAAACCATATTTATCCTCCACGAACATTTATATTCAAGTAAAAAAAGCTTTATAATACACTATAATTTCGATTAAACACTTTCGAACTTGATGCGTCAACAAAAATCTGTGCATTATTTAATATAGGAGTATTTTTAATTAATTACTCATTTTATCCAATTACTGTTACAGAGAAAAATGCATTAAATAATTACTTTGCAACATATTGTTCATTAACTACTTCATCAATACTTCGAATACTCGGAAAACCATTATTAATGAAGAAACATTGAAACCCTCCGATAAAAAATTGTTAGAAGAGAAAAAATACATAGTGATGGAAGCAAAGGAATTTTATCTGAAGTGCTCTTGAGCCATAAATTGTAGGCTTACCCCCAAAGTATCAATTATTTCCGCTACCACTTTACTTGAAAGCTAAGAGCAGCAAATTCAAGCTCATACCTTCTTACGAAAAAAAAATCGACTCCAGATTAATCAAATCTTTTCTTCCCGTCAAAGCTAAGCAATTGAAGCATCATTAACAATTAAAGACACTTTCTAATACGTGAAAAACAAAGAAATTCCTAACAAGTTCTAGTGAAAAAAAAGGAAGAAAAGAAAATATCAAAACTTTTTGAAGTTCATTGGATTTTTTTTTTCATTAGATATTTAGTTTTTATTTAAAAGAAATTTCTATGACACTTATTAAGTGAAAAAAATCATTTAATATTCATAAAAGCGTAGCATTTTAATATTTAAATTGCACGAAAGTACCTTGGATTATAATTCTAACTTACTGGGGCTGAAAATTGGTAGACTCTCTTTTAAAATGTTTTGGCTTTAGAAGCTGCCTGCGGCGTCATCGAGCGTTGTGTGAAAGTAATGTAACTTTTCACTTCAATTACTACACAAATATTTGAATCAATAGATTTAATTTTAACTCTATGGTATTATTAAAATCTGATAAAAAGAATATAATTTTATGACATACAATATTTTGTAATTAAAATGAGTGTATTTATCACATTTTTGTTTATTTTAAATATTTTATTTGACTTTTGTAAGCTTACGTGAGATGATAAAAATAACAAAACAAATTTTGCTCTCGTCTATAAAAAAAAAAAGAGTTATATTTAACGTAAAAATTAGTATACTTTTCCTCACTAAACATGTTCTGTTTCACATTGACTCAAGTACAGTAATTTTAATAATTAACACAGAAGAATCTTAAGCTATTTATTCTAAATTAGGCAAATTGCTTCGACTCCATTATATCAAGTACCACTATTTAAAATAGTAATTTTCTTCTTATTTAATATCAGCATTCTGCGATTAAATAAGGAGAAGATTAATATTTGGAAACTGAGATACTGAAAATTAAGAATCGTTAATATGCTAAAAATTGTCACTATAACTTTTACAATGTTTCTGTTTTAGTGAAAAAACACCGTAAACACTGGCGATAATTGGTAAATAAACTAAAGCACTTTGTAAAATCACCATAAGAGGAAAAATAAAGTAGGACGCGTTTCGATCTACAACAATAACAGCTCGTCATCAGCTAAACCAACACGTGTCCGTAAGGGCATAGAGTCGAGATAAAGTGAAAGAAAGAGGGAGGCGATTACAAAGAGATCGACAGGTAGCGCTAGCTGAAAGAGCACAGGTGGAAGGGAAAAGTGTTGCCATAATAATAAAAAAGAGAAAAGGTGGAAAAACAATAAAAATAATAACTAAAATAAAATAAAAAATAAATAAATAAGTAAGTAAAGTTAAAAATAAATAAAATAAAAAATATATAGATAAATAAAAAATAATAGTAACAATAATAAATATAATAAATAAATAATAAAAAAATAATAAACAATTGATTAAAAAATAATAAATAAATAAATAAATAAAATAATTAAAATTTAATAAATAAATAAAATAAAACAAGAAAAATTAATAAATATATTAAAATAGTATACATAAATATAAATTTAAAAAAAACTACAAGAGTAATTTCCACGCAGAAGAAAGGGAGGGGAGTGATGAGACATCATTGACAAGAGTATCAGAATTTTTACAAATAAAATAAGCTTCGTGAACATCTAAGTGACAAGGAGAGGCAGGATTAGAAATAATTCTGGCCATGGAAAAATTGAAATAATGACCGGAAGACCAAAAGTGAGTAGCAATCAAAGACCTGGATAATTCCTAATTTTTAATATATCTCTGATGCTCGTCCAATCTTTTCTTCAACGCTCTTCTGGTCCGACCAATATAACCCAAATTGCAAAAACAAGGAATAAAATAAATATCCCACCGGTTCTCAATAGGAATAGGACTTTTCAAATTTGAACTAAATTCCAGGAAATCCTTTTTTCTTCTCCCTTTTACGGTTTACTGACAATGGAAAATGGGGAGATTACAATGATTCAGGAGATAACTATCTCAACCCTACTTAAGGAAAAAGTCTCTGTCATACAATTGGATTGCAGCTAAACTGAAAAAGTCATTATAGATGTAACACGCCGCCTGCCAGCATAAAACACACCGACTTCTAACCGCAAAAAGTAGTTGTGTGTGCTCGCAGCCTAAGCCATTCCGTACGAATCTGAGGGATCTAACCTGCTGTGATCGTTAAATTTTAATTGGGTGAATTAGTCCTCCAGATTCGTAGGGGATAGCTTAGTTGGTAGAACACTGGCGGAGACATCCTCGTTCGAATCCTGGCCCGGAATTTTTCCACATACTTCGAAATTTATAACTGCTATAAAAATATATATTCCATTTGCATTCAGATACAGATAATTTTATCTAAGAAAATGTCTAACCCTTCGTTTTAAAAAAATCAAAAGAACAAAAACTCAATCTGAAAAAAAATAGAGATCATGCTTTAGAATGAACCAATAAAGAGAAAATCCTGTCTCAAGCATAGATTAATTGATTAGAATAATAATGAGACAAAAATAGAATACATTTATAAGACAGTAGAGACATATGCTCAGGGCTTTCAGATAAGCTTTAATTTGATTGTTTTCCCCTCCGAACTTGCATTACAAAACTTACCGATTAAGGATTCACTTTTTATGTTACAACGACAATTTAAAATACCATTAATATAACTTGTTATGTGAAAATTCATTTAATATATCGATTATTAGTCATACAGTTTAGAATGAGTTATAGATGCTTTATTTTATCGTGTTTCAAAAGCATTGTAGGTTGAACAAAACAAATAAAATTTTAATAGAATCAGTTCTTTTTTATTCGGCTGTTTCAGCTTTCTTGAGGTTAAAAGATTGTAGGGAAAAAGTTTCAGCTGGGATATATTTCCATATTTTTATTATAAGAGCATTATATTTCTACATAATTTGTACTAATTCTATAAAATAATAAAAAAAATATTTGATTAAAAGATTCAAGTGGAGTTATAAATATTGCACAAAATTTCTATAAATTCAAAATTAATTACTTTTAATTATCAAAATCCTCCTAAAATTTATTAAATCAGAGTTCGTACGGATACCGTTAGTTTCAAAGTGAAATACCAGCATTTTCTTAATAGAAAAATAAATAAAGTTCAAACATTCAAAATTTCCCTTTATTTAATCAGATATTTTCTAAAAGAAAATACTGGTATC
Source organism: Maratus speculifer (assembly GCA_964019185.1). NCBI lineage: Eukaryota > Metazoa > Arthropoda > Arachnida > Araneae > Salticidae > Maratus > Maratus speculifer. The sequence continues at coordinate 119,328,061 of OZ025299.1, read as the reverse complement.
GAAGAATGTCTTCGTCATGAAATTCCAGGACCCGTACGAACCCTGTAAATGATTGAGTAAATCTTCTAGTAAAGATTCGAAAATTCACTAAAAATGCATTAGAAGATGAAATTTTCATGAATTCATAGTTTAGGATAAAATGTTAAAAAAGTTCACAGAGAATTATTTGCTGTTGAGTTTCACAAGTTATATTAAACACAATACAAATCTTAATCAACTAAAGTCTTAATGATATTGATATCACAAATTCATTCGAAGTAACTAGTACAATAAAACTTTAAATATTTCGCTTAAAAAATATGCAAACAAACATGACTTTGGCGATAATGGTAGGCTTTTCGTTATTGCCAAGTCTCGTTTTATTCGGAACTCTCAGAAACTCAAATCCACTTCTGCTATCCGTGTTTCACTACACCCTTATAGAGATGCTCTAAGAGAAAGTCAAAGCACAAAATTTATTCATTGCTCTTCTGACATATAATAAATATTTTATGTAAATTATTTTTTTGCATTTGCAGGTTGCCGACATCGCTATTGTAGATCTTACCATTACATCATCTCGGGAGGAGGCTGTTGATTTCACTATGCCTTTTATGAATACTGGAATTAGCATTCTTTTCAAAAAACCAACCACAAAAGTCACCACATTATTTTCTTTTCTTTCGCCTTTCTCTATGGAAGTATGGATATATGTCATGGGCGCACACATAGGCGTCAGTATAACGTTATTTCTTGTGGGACGTTTGAGTCCTTACGAGTGGGACAATCCTCATCCTTGCCGGCAAGATGAACAAGTTTTAGAAAATAGTTTTAGCCTTATGAACAGCTTATGGTTTACGATTGGATCCCTCATGCAGCAAGGCTCTGATCTCGCACCTAGGTATGTTGTATATGAATAAAATCATATTATAGTTCAATTTCGTCATGTTTGTTTTATTACAAAGATTTTTTCTCATATTTTTATTTTTATTTCCTGTGTAGTTACACCCAGACACAACTATCCTAGTAACTTATTATAAACTTGTTATTAACTAAATAACACTTTGTAAAAAAGATATCGTTGAATTTGACATTTCAGATAGTTTATTTCTAATATCGGTAGCAAGAAATTTTAGAATAATTTTAAACGTACATTTCATTGTATAATGTTAAATTATGTTATCTAACACTGTATTCACCATCTACCTCCACCGCAGGTTAAGCATGAAAAAATCAGTCGAAAGTTTAAATGACATTCACCACTAACTGCACCCGACTTTGGCCACGATCAGGTCCATTCAGGTTAATGGCTAATATCATTTAAGCGTTCATCCGAGGCTTTTACGCTTAACCGGCCTTGAGGAAGGTGATTATTATGAGCGCAAGTGATTTTAACTAAATTTAATATTCAATTAATTCTATCATTAATGTGGATACAGCTGTATATAACTACATAAAGCAAATAATAAAGGAATATTAATAAGTGGAAATTTTTTCCAGAGAGAGAAAATTCGCCTTAAATACAATATTTCAAAATCTTTTTAATTGCTTATAGGCGTTAATGCCAACCAAGTGAAAAAGATTCCATGCCGGGGATCGAACCCGGGCCATCAGTATAGCGCACTGACGTTCTACCGATTAAACCACATAGAACGACACCCAGCCTGGAATTTTTCACTATTACCTGTTGGCAAGGCTACATTCGCAGCAAATATTGTATTTAAGGCGAATTTTCTCTCTCTGGAAAAAATTTCCACCTATTAATATATACATCGATGCTGGTTCTACGAGTTCCGTGTTTGCCCCCAGATCGGTGGCTCATGGAATATATTCCATCTTGTGCTGCGAATGTAGCCTTGCCAACAGGTAATAGTGAAAAATTCCAGGCTGGGTGTCGTTCTATGTGGTTTAGTAGGTAGAACGTCAGTGCGCTATACTCATGGCCCGGGTTCAATCCCCGGCATGGAATCTTTTCACTAGGTTGGCATTAACGCCTATAAGCAATTAAAAAGATTTTGAAATAAAGGAATAGTTTAAACATTAAAAGAGTTGATATTTCAAAATAAGAAGGTTTTATTTCCATTTAATTTTAAGGTACTATTATCTTTATAATTAAAATTTATTTTTCTAGTTTTATTCATAAATATTTATTTAAACTAACAATGCTTAAAAATAATTATATTTGTCATCTCATATGCTAATGAAAAGTTGTGAATTTTAAAAAGTTAAGCATTATTTATTTTTTAATTTATATCACTAAAGATTGCACTTTCTTTTAATGTTTTACACAAAGTATGAAACTGATAACTATTACATTCCTCGACGTATGATAATCTGAAATAAGTTACTTTTTTTATTAAAATATAAACTGGAAGTTTATAGTTACTGTCGCATATCATATTTTCTACAAATACAAAATTGGGTAGGTATAGATTATAGAAATTTTAAAAAAAATTATAAATCATATATACTCGAGTCTTCAATATTCAGTTAGTTGCGTCCGATTTGTCAGATGCCAAGTTTTATTTTTTTATCAGTCATTTCGTTTTTTCTCTAACTTCCTAATCCTCTCTTACTCACTGATCAATGTATATAGTAGAACTTTAAACTAGTACTAGTCTCTTGCTGGAAATACTTCCCGTAGGTGATGTGAGTAATTTTTTTTTACAAGCTTAACGGATGATTAGCCCTTCATAATATTTTACATCATGTATAATACATGCCAATAAATGCTACATATTTCTCCATGTATCATTAGTTTTAATAATTTCGAAAAGTTTTCTACGTGTATAACAACGAGGTGTATTGAATTACATGAATATAGTTTACCCGGTGGCTATATTTTACTAAATATTTTGTATTATATTTCCAAAAATACAGAAGTTTGAAGTAGGGTTAGCGGAGAGGTAAGATTATATATATGTATATATATATTAACTACTCGAAAATACAAATATAGATGTACTATGAGGTTAATATGAATCTAGATCGATATCACAATACATTAAAAATGGTGTGATTTTTTTGTCTTATGTATCACACTGATACAAATAAGTAAATTTAATCTGCACTATTTATGTGTTACAATTAAATTCAAAATTTTGACTGGAAATAACATTTTAAAAAACATTTTTTTTATTATACCACTCATCATCAAATAGTTTTTTCGTGAAGATACTGTAGTAGAGGATTAAGCATTATTCTATGAAATGTTTCTTTCGTCAATGAAATAATCACCATGTTACATTAATATGTATGTTTTAGAAATTCTTTTATTTATCTTTCACAGGGCCATGTCAACCAGGACAATCGCCGGCATTTGGTACTTCTTTACATTAATTATGATTTCATCTTATACTGCGAATTTAGCTGCTTTTCTAACTGTAGAAAAAGTAATTTATCCTGTTGAAAGCGCAGAAGATTTAGCGAAACAAACAAAAATCAAATATGGTTGCCTTGGGAGCGGCTCAACAAAAGCATTTTTCAAGGTAATTTTAAAATTGTATTAAAAACAATGTGAAATTACACATGGTCTAAAAAAACTACCGAAGTTTAAAATTTAATTATTCATGATCTGTGATAAATATGATACACGTTTAATGTTTATGTGGTAGCTTGTAAATTTGATATACAGTAATTTCAAAATCAGCATAAGTTTTAACCAATAGATGTCGCTGCACTGCTTTAATAATTAAGAATCCTAAAACTGCAATGTAAAGTTGCATCATGGGCCATTTAATATTCGATATTCATTTTATCTAGCAATTAAAACTCGCAAATGCGAGTTTTCGTTTAGAAGTTTTGAAGACAGATTTAGTAATCTTTCAGGATGAGGAAGTATGACGTCATCAATAATCTATAATTTGAATTCTTTATAAAGTTGTTGTGCCTAAAATTATTTACAAATTCTTTAATAAAAGTTTGTTTAATCCTTATTACACACTGTAAAAAATCTGAAAATTTTGTTGCATAGTCACTCTGCCGCTTTTATAGAATATCTCAGTTTTGACCAATGAAAATGCTTCAAATATCGTAAAGTAATCGTTTTCTATAACAGCTGTAGAGAGACTACGCAACAAAAGTTGCAGATTTTTAACAGTGAGCTAATGCATTATTGAATTTGAACTTTCGAGAATCCTTTTGGGACACCCTGTATAAAACATTTTTATAACGCATAGGCATAATTCAATACAATACTTTTTTCAATACAATTCAATACTTTTTGCACACGCTAATAAGATCACTGTTTCTTTTTTCTGTTTTATAAGGAATTGTTATGATGTAATTTCACTATGAAAATCCTTTTAAAATACTAATACCTCTTAAGATTTAGAATTCTGAAACAAACTACTCTTAAATTCTTCACCACAAGACTCCTTTGCAGAATTTTGTCTGTTTGCATGTTTTGTTTTTTATCACTGGTAATTTCCAAACAGAAAATATTACCTAATTTAATCACAAAAATTCTGTTATTAAATACATAAAAAAAGTTTTATTCATAATTACTGGTACAATTAATCAAATATTCTGATCCCTGATCATCAGGTATAGGCGATGCTCATCGCCAAGTGGTTAAATTCAGCACTGCTCATCCTATATCATTTAGCAAATCATTAATTATTTTTGATAACTCCATATGAGTTATTCCGATACTTTATGATAATTTTCCGATCGAGAATATTTAGCTTATTATTTTTTTTCAAATATATAAAAATTTATTTTCGAAACAATTTTCGATAATTTCAAAAGAAAATCCAAAAATTTTGAATTATAAAACTGAGCAATCAAAATTTAAGTAATGGAAATTTAGATTCGGACCTATATTTAAAAAATAAATCTATCGTGCATTATAAAATAAACAACCCTTAACCCTTTGAGCTCTGGTGGGTAAATTTCTTCGAAATTCCAAATGTCACATTGGGATTATTATTTTGCAAAGAAAAATTCGGTTTTCGGTATACATGAAAAAATACACTAAACCTTTTTCAAATAAATTTGGTCAAATGTTCCGGTGCCATTGTGACATTTTGGAATTAAAATTTAGTGGGAGAAAAATTAAACATCAGAACACAAAGGTTTAAGTTCCGAACTGTCCATTTTTTGATACATTAGTCAGCAATTCATAATTTACATTAACTCACATTAGTTTTCATTATTATTTGATAATTTTCAGACCCAACATTTTTAGCAGAAATTTATTTTTCAAAAATAAAATTTATGCATGAAATTTTACGATAAATGTAAATAAAAATAAACTATTCGGCGATAATAAAACGGTTCAACTGCATTTGATGATTATGCTATCAAAACTGCTATTTCTTAAAAAAAGATCTACCATATTTGCTACCATCGGTATTTCCAATTTAATGGAATTTTTTTTATTCAGATATTCCGTATTCACACCAGAAATTTAAAATAAGAATTTAAAAAAAAAATTCTTAGTTTAAAATAGGCATTCCGTTATCAAACAAACCAAACTTTGCTGTTTAGATTTTATGGTATTAATTTAAATTTTATGAATGACCAGCTAATAATTTGTGGAACGCATTCTACCCTGGGAATTATTATTTTCAGTAGTATACATTTAACAACACTAGTTTTCAATATTATTTCATACTTTTATCACAATGTAAAATTTATCAAACATACAAAATATTTAGGGCAGTGTGGGGTGATTATAGGTCCTTTTTCATTAGATCAATATAGCTCAATAAATCAAATGAAGTGAAACAATATTTTATGCGCACAAAGAGTGATTCTAATCCCTAATAAACTTAATTAGTTTTATTGCTTAAAAGTTATATTTAATATTAAAAAAATTAAAAAATGTGTGACCAATAATCACTCGGTAGTGTGGTTATTAATGGTCTTATTTGTGATCAAAAACTAGAATTTTAAATTGCAAAACTCTGTGAGTGATTATTGATCACTTTTCATAAAGATAAATGTAACTCGGTAATTAAATTGAAGTGAAACAAAGTTTTAGGCTCACAGAGAGTGAATGTAATCCCTAATAAACTTAATTAGTTTTATTGTTTAAAAATTATATATAATATTAATAAAATTTAAAAATGCCTGACCAATAATCACTCGGCAACTGGGTGATTATTGGTCATTATTTCTGATCAAATACTAGAATTTTAAACTCGCTAAATTCTAATAAATTATTGAATGAAACTTTCTTAAAATAAATTTAGAACTTATATTGCTTGTTAAAATAAGCAGAGTCATAAATTAGCTTAAATATAAAGAAAATTGCCAAAATGATTGCAATTTCAAATATATTTCACAAAATAATAAATTTTTTTGCAAAAGCCATTTTGCATTTGATGTATGCAGCTTTCATTTCATCTTCCTCAAGGAAGTTATGATACCATATCACAGAAATCATCAGAATCAAATATTTCGATTGTCATCCAACCATTTTCATTTATCTCATATGTTGTTCTATATATCACATTGGTTCTCATTAATACTCTTCTCTTGTTGATTATGATCTTTTAACCAGAGAAATAAATTAGAAGTATGTTTGCATTTTTGCTTGATGAAATACAACCTATAATAGAATCATATTTTTGATCCTGCTGCCTTGTTGCTCTTGGGGTTCTTTTTCATTTTCTCCATCACTATTTAATTTCGATGGATTAGTAAATAATTCGAGATTATAATTAAGATGATCCTTTTCAGACCAATCATGTTGATAATGAGCCTTTTTAAAAATCATGAAACGCATAAATTAGAAATGGGGCTGTTGAAGCTAACAGTCTAGTTTTTTCGAATTTAGCCTTCATCTGTGATAATAGGTGATAGCGATCCATAAATAGCATAATCAAATAATCCATACATAACATAATCCATAAATAACATAAATAAAATAACTTCTCCTTTTGGGTTATGTTTAAGTATACAGTGCTTTCTAAGATAAGATCCAGTCTCACTGGAATAACGTAAACACTGATATATGTACAAAATTTAAAAATTCTTGGATTCCCTTGAATTAAGGAAAAAACCCATTCTGTCATTAATCTTTTATGCATGCTTGTAATCTATTATCGCTACCTGGAAATAAGGGAACAGGATTTGCGGGTTTATTTTCTTTATTCTATAACTAGAGTTGTAAAGTGGAGAAAGAAATTTCTGCTTGGTGTGCAGCTATCCAATTACTTGATTGTTTTTCTTCATTTTTAGGCATGCTTTTTCTAACATTCGATAATCTACCACATATTCTATTTTAGTTATACATGTCTTTAGCATTGTATTGTTATATTTTTGCCAAAAATATCCAAATTATCATAAATTTAGATGATTCAAAAGCACTGATGTCAAAATCATGCTCAAACGTAGCTAAGTCTTTACTTAAACGTAGTCTTTATTTTATCATGTGTTTTTTCAATATGAAATAAAAATTTCAACAGAAATAAACTGTAACAGCTATTCATTATCTAAATATAGAAGGTAAATTTTCAAACATACCTTTTAAAGAAATGGATAAACAAAAGTTTAGATATGCCAAATGTATCAAATTTGTGTTAAGAATTGCAAGAATATCAAAACAATGTGTTTCACTTTAAAATTGTTTCCATACAAATCTAAAGAAACATTTTCATGAAGGTCGTGTAGATGCTGTCAACTAAAACTCACAAACATTACACATTTTCCTAATTGGGAGTTTAAAAGTAAATAATGCTAAAATTACATGACCAATAATCATCTCATGCTGTGCAATATTCACCCCGTGTTGACCAAAGATCAACATTACAACCTCCGTTGTATATTGGGTTATGTTTCGCTCTGTATTTCCATAATTTATATACTCATATAATATTCATATGCATATATATTCTGTGTTATATTTCTCTTTCTATATAACCCTTTTAGTTCATCATATATCAAAATTTCATATTGAGTCACTTTATGAATAAAGCACGATTTTGAAATCACTTATTTTTTATTCAAATTTTACAAGTTTTCAACATAGGGTAGATGTGCCAGTAATGGGCCACCTTCCAGTAATGGGCCACCTCGCACTTTTTGGTTTATAAAAAAATAATAAATAATAGTTAAGCTTTTATTATTTTTTTCTGAACTCTACCTTGCATGCTTTATAAGCTGGATTAATTTTTTACACTTTTCGTCAAAACAATTAGGAAGCAGAAAATAAAGTTTCACAGTTTTTCTGTTTTTCACTGAAAATCTTAATGAACATGCTAAGAGCAGACTTTACTTACTTAGTTTTATATCTTTTTTATTTTTCCGTAAAAATTGAATGTTTTTGTTTGGTTAGCAATATAAAACATTGAATTTAATATACCAATGGCCATTTACAAAATTTTATTTATTTTTAAGATTTTAGGAGGGGTGGTCCATTACTGGATTGCTTATTTCGTGATTTGCCAGTAATGGGCCACCCAAGTGACCAATACTAAAAGTGTAATTTCAGTAGTGATAAAATATTTTGATTTAACTGAAAACTAAATAAACAAATTTAATACTTAAATTTTACTTACTAGAATTTAATAAAGACAATTTCTTTATAAATACAGTCAAGTCTCTCTATAATGAAACTCCATACATCGAATTTCTCTATATAACGAATTTTTAGTAGGAATGTTCCCCTTTTCCCATGATTACATTAAAAACAGTCTCTATATAGCGAAATATCTATCTCCATATAACGAATATTTTCATAAAATGTTCTTTATTCAGTTGTAAAAAAATACTTCGAAATCACATGAAATCAAATTTCCATCTCTTATTCCTAATTTATCGTTCAGTGCTGAGTTTTTTTTTTTTATATTACTCCTCTGCTTGAATTTTCTTGTTCCTTAAGTCCAACAAATTCATCAACCCCCTCCTTTCACACACCTTTCAACATCCTTCTCAAAACAGTGTTAATTGAATAGTTATACATATAAGAACGGGATCAATGGGGGTAATTGAAGAAAAAACAATTTACAGTTGCTTCAAAAAGGCCGAATTTTGTATACAAGAGGATAATGTGGATTCTGAGGAAGAAGAAGATGCGACTTACGCAGACATAAAAAGAACAAGTTGGAAATTGCACGTGAACGTAGCAAATGAGGTGCGTTCGTACGATAACGAAGTTTTAAAAATATTCAGATCTTGCTTTTATAGTAAATAGTACTTCGGATACAGTATATTGGTTGAAATTCTGTAAATATACAGGAATAGTAATTCTTATTACACCTCAGCAACGTATATCTTATTCATAAAATGTGAAATAGTTGAATATAATTAAAACACGTACCAAACCATGTTTCCCCGTATAGCATTATATAGTGGAATACTTTTGTGTAGCCCTGCAATTTAATAATAAAAATTCTTTGCGTCACAGATTGTACAGAATGCATATTTTAGTATATATTTCATAGATTCATGCCAATTCTATTATGTTCGAATGAGTGTAACATCATTAAAATGCATTTGAAACTTCTTCCCCATTGACCGTAATGTAACGGAATCCTTTTGATTGTCCCTGTAATTGATCTATGCATCCGATTTTCATAACATTTGAAATGACTCGACAAAATTACGCAATAATTATATGTTTTAAATTTCAAACGATTAAAATGCATTTAAAACTTTTTTCCCTATTGACCGTAATGTAACGGAATCCTTTTGAATGTCCCTGTAATTGATCTATCCATCCGATTTTCATAAAATTTGAAATGACTCGACAAAATTATGTAATAATTATGTATTTTAAATTTCAAACGATTCGGTTGGATAGTTTTTGCGTTATTATATGCGGACAGACAGACGGACAGACAAACGGACAGATAGACAGACTGTCAGACAAACGGACAGATAGATGGACAGACAGACGGACTGAACGACAATTATAGGCGCTACCTATTTACATAATTACGAACGCACCTAAAAATAATTATCTGTTATTTTTTGTAGGGTGGCCCATTACTGGAACATAGGCGGTCCATTACTGGAACATAGGTGGCCCATTACTGGGCATTTGGGTGTTTAGACATATTTCTATTATTTAAAATGAAATTTTTATTTCTATTGGGAAATGTAACTGTGGGATTAGTTAAATATTGTTGAAAGATTAATCTAATATGAAAAAAATTGGAATACAATAATTATAACTATTAATAAAAAATTATTTTTTAGAGAAATTCCTTAAGGTGGCCCATTACTGGCACATCTACCCTATGTTTAGTAGAAATATTTCTTTTAATTAAATTTTCCTTTACACCAAAAATGTTCATGAATAACAATGAAAGTGTCTAACATCCAATGCATTTTTTCTTTTGAAATCCAATATATTTTTTCTTTTGAAATCCAATATATTTTTTTCTTTTTTGTATTAATGAAACATTTATTGACAAATAATTACCCCATGTTGCGAATGACCAAGGATCTGACCTGGTATATCTTATGCATAAAATTTTACTATAAATTCAACTAAAAACAGAACATTTAGCAACAATAAATCTTATCAAACGCGCTCTTATAAATACATCATTTAATTCAGAAATGCGAATTTTTAAATAGATCCGTTAATTTATTATTTTCAATATCACACATTTCAAAAATACTAATTTTCAATATTACTTCATAATTTTCAGACCTAAAATTTTGGCTGAATTTTACTTATCAAACATGTAAAATTTATGTATGGAATTTTGCGGATAAATCCAAATGAAGCGCAACAGTTAAAGTAAATCGACTATAAAAGTAAACAACCATTTTTTTCTGCAGTTAATAAAGAAAAACATCTCGGAAATAATTTAAAGGGAAATTATTGCCTAGGGCTTTTTATTGTCTTACAGCAGCGATGCCTAACTTCTGGCTATCAAGCCACCATCATTTTAGACTAGAATAATCAGTTTTATTTAATTGCCGAAACTTTGCGATCAAATAAAAACAAGATTTTATTAATTTTAACATAGTTATTCTAATTGATAAATAAATCACACGAGTTTAAATTTTGAAGCTGGTTGAAAAAGGTGTCCAGGAAAAAATTCGAATCTGTGACCATTTTCCTAATTCTTCTAATTGTCAGATTCAGCCAGGTGGTCCCTGGTCCAAATCCCAGCATGAATACTTTTTCACCTAGTTTGAAAATTATAAATCGTGTGATTTATTTACCTATTACGTTAATTGTTTTAAAGTTAATCGAGTGTAATTACGCATCCAATGGTCCTTGAATTTTCATCATTTGCAATTGATTCTATTGGGCTGATTCAGACCTGATTTGACATATTCGGTAAGATTTATGAGTGAATTGTATGTCCACCATATTTTTCCAAGATAGTGCAACTGATTGAGTACTGGCAGCTTCAACCAAAAGACCCCTCGTTCTAATTCCGTCCTGAAAACTTTTACACCCAGTTCGAAAATTAGAACTCGTATATAACCAAGAATACTATTTGGAAATTCAGATAGCCAAGAACAAAAATAAACAGCAAAAATACATTATGTGCATACGACCTGTTCGGAAAATAATATCAGTAACTAACAAATATCTTTAGGTTTAATGTTTTTATTATTAGTCTTAAAATGATATTAACAAGGAATGTTACCTCAAATATATAACCAGCCTTATCCTTTTCGTACATAAATCAAATGTTCAGTTCACTGTATCGGATTAACACATGCCCTCTTTCCGCAATGCTTCATTTATCAAGGCACCAAACCTATTGTGATATTTTATTTTAATGGCTTATGTTAAGTTATTTTATTTCTAACTCGTTCATGACACCCAAATTACTGGGTCCCTAAACCACAGTAATTAATAATTTTATCCCCATTTTGAATTGATCAGGTGCTGCCAGAATAATCTTTCGTTTGTTCATTTAAATTATAGAAGGTGCAATTTTAAATGATACTTTGTGATCCAAATGTTGAATCTTACAATAAATAATCATTATGGACATGTGATAAAATTGCTTTAAAATGTTCTATAATGATACAAACTCCAAAATTTACGAAACCCATCACCACAATAATTACAGACGTTTACGTGAGGCTATAAACTCCGGCATTCTAAAGTAATCCTTTTCATATTTCGTAATGATTGTTTATTAAAACTATTACTCTTCTTTAAAATACATAATAGTCCATAAATACAAATTATCAAAACTTTAATATTCTCTGGATAACAGTATAGAATGAAATATTGCGAATTATATTTGATCAAATTTCAAAGAAAGCGATGTCTGTTTATAAAGATTTTATTAAATATATGATAGAGTAGGGATGTCGAAACTATGTAAACTGCATGTATGGTATTGGCGACATATTTAAAAATTTGTGGCATGCTGTTTATAAATGATAGTACCTTTAACACTCAAAATAATAAGACAAATTTTTATGACAGTATATAAAGGTAAGCTTATTACTTTTGTGAAGAGGCGAATGAGGAAACGTCATTAATACCTTCTATAATAATAGAAAAAGTAGTCGTATGTGGCAATCTCGAAACTTTCTTCTTTCTTATGCATGTTAATGATTCAGAATTCGCTACCAAACTGCCAACATTAAATGACAATCTATGCTCGTCGTGAGGATTCTAAAGGCATGAAATTCCGTGCATTAGTTCTTGAAATAGGACTAGTGCGGATATCGGTAAAATTGAAACATAAAAGCACCATCTGTTGAGTGATTTATACCAAAACATAAAAAGCAATGATATTTATCAAGCTGTACCTGAAACTGAAATTTGGTGAAAATTCGTTAATTAGGTCTTCAGATAGAGCTCTTGCAGGAAACGGAAAATATCAGCTATGCAGCGCCACCTATTGGGCGATTGACACCAAAATGTAAAAAAAACTAATTCATAACACGGATTTAGTGAATCTGGAGTTAGATGAAAATTCGTGAAATAGTTCTTGAAATAGAGCTATTGCAGGAATCGTAAAAATGCAGCATAGCAGCGCCACCAGTTGAGTGATTTACACCAAAATTTGAACGTAAATCTCCTGTCATGATTTACTTTTTTATCTTTTTTGTTACTGACAGATAATGGAATTATAATAAAGGAGAATAAGGATTCATAAGGAAAATGCAATCATTTCTTACTGTTTTGTGAGCTTATAATAGCTTTTATGCTAAAATTTGGAATACGATCTCTTTACTTACCCATCATACGTAATATAGGGTAAGTCTTGCAACCGTTTTGATAATCAAAAAAACAATTTGACGGATTTACATGTTTCCGACTCTGGAGATTCCGAAAAATATATTTTTAGGAAAAAAAATGTCGTCCGTCTGTCTGTTTGTCTGAGTGTCTGTAAACGCTCTATCTCTCGAACAAATTCAGATATATACTTGAAATTTGGTGTGTACTTAGTATGTAATGATGGGATGAAACCTATTTAATCTCAGTAATCTTTATTACCCGGAACTATTTTTTTCGGATTCTCGAAATATTCGTTCTGATGAAAAGTATATAAAAATTTTCAATTTTTTTTCTATTTTAAGGAGTGAATGTAAAATATAATAAAATAGCATAAATTTTGCATAAAAAACGAAGTCGATCGGATAATTAGTTGCCGAGATATTTATAGTCCTATTTTCCACACTCTTCGATTTTTCATGACTCTGTATTTCACTCAAATTTCAATTCAAAGATATATTTTAACTGAATATAAGACGCTTAATCCGACTTAGTAAACTGTTAGTTAATATGATTATTATTTTTAGAGTTATAAGGATGTTCTTTTAACGAAATTAGGCACTACTTGAGTAGTTTGGTGTTACATATAATTTGCCGAAGTTTGTTCTTCATCAGTTCATTAATAGAGTATTACTATGTGTTAAAAGTATTTAAATGCACATTTAAATTTTATTTTGGAATTGCGATGCATTCTATAAATAGTTTACACCTGTTTTATTTTTATATTTTACATTATGCCTATCCATGATGGGTAAGTGTTACAGTGGCCCCCAACGACTAGTTTTAGAGTATACTTCGCAATTCTATAAATTCACTACTATGAAATTTGCTGCTACAAATAATATTTTACTGCGCCACTAGAAATGTAAATAAAACGAGACACAAATAATCAAACAGGAATTCGATAAATCCACAGTAAATTAGTTACAAATTATTAAATTCTTCTTTTTTTCAGATAATTAGCATAATATATTTCCAAAATACATGTACACACATTCATTAAATAACTTCATTTTAAAGTTATAACATATAAAAAGAATGTAGAAAATTATACTTATTATTTTAAGTACATCTATTTACTCATACAGGGTGTACTCATTTTTCGTTGTCAGATAGCTACTTCCTAAACCTTAATTCCTTCCTTAATTTAGGAACCATAGTTCGAATTCTAAAAAAAATTTCAACGTGTCTTTATCATATTCCATATTCGTCGAAGTAGTTAGTTTTTTTTAATACTAAATTGTAAAATTTGCCCAACTTCAATTTTTTGTAGTTCCTGTATCGTATGTTATATTCAGAAAAACTTTATCCGTGCTCAAAATGCACCTTTTGAGCTAGAAAATGCTGAAAATTCGCAAAGTTCAAAGTACCATTGCTCGATAAAATTCAGTTGTACAAAAACTTTTTTAATCTTTATTTGCCTTACTTGTTAGAGCATGGAGAAATTTTTCCTAAATATAACTTATAGAACGCAGAGACTAACTAAAAGTTTAAATTTTGTACCTGTTTCAAAAATAAATATTCTGATAAAAATTGCTTTAATATTAATTGCAATAATGAATAATATTTCAAACATTTTTGCAATTTGAATTATACCTCTAAACCTAACTGCTTAGAAACTGACTATTGGTCAATAGACCCTGTGTATAAATATGTCATGTTCTCGTTTATGATATTATGCATTAAAACACGAATACCTTCAGGTTTTTATTTTTGAAGAGATTTTTTAATGCTATTTGTAATGCTTATGTATTTCAGGAGTCAAAGATTCCCACTTATCAAAAAATGTGGAAATTTATGAGTGATAATCCTAGCGTCTTCATGGCAAACAACGATCAAGGCGTACAAAGAGTCATGCAAGGCGATTATGCATATCTCATGGAGTCAGCTTCCATCGAATACATCATTGAGCGTAACTGCAATCTCACCCAAATTGGAAGCCTGTTAGACTCGAAAGGCTATGGCATAGCTACGAGGAAAGGTAAGTTTCATAATAAATTCTACCTCATTCGACAACTGGTTTACTTCCAGCAAAGCAAGTATGTAATATGAGGATTTTTTAATTATTTTGCTCAAATTCTGGAATCTAATAGTTTTAAATAATAAAAGGTAAGTCTGTAAATGTTTTCGACATTTACATATTTTATTTATTTCTATTTAAAATAATTAGTTTTACAGTATGTCATTTAGTCGGCTTCAGTTTCTTGAATCTTTTGGATTCATAATAATATAAAGCTTAAAGGTAAGGAAAATTCATGTTACGCATTCTATTAACTTAATAATCTGGCATATTAAAAAATATATAATAATGTTGCATTAAATACAGAAAAATAACTAAAATAATATAAAAGTTTGAGATGGCTATACTTTTAAGTCAAATGTCATCAAAAACTTTTTTAGTTTTATATACCGTATATTTCAGCGTGTAAAACGGTCATCAGATAAAACGTTGTAGCCAAACTTTTTATGGTTTCAGCTAATAGAGCTATCTATGAATTCGCTTAGATGCCCGATTGTCTCCAGAAAAAAATATTTGTATGTAAGAAAGATGATTTATTTATTCAATTTTACAATTTCAATATGAAAATACATGCTAAAATATATGATAAATGCATTATGGTAAATGCTTAATCTTACTCTTTTTACACGCACTTTAAAAAAACGAAATACTTTATTAGGCGTTATTAGGCGTATATTATTACGCGTTATCTTATTCATACAATATTTTCAAAGAAGTCTAATTGTGCATGCAATATTAAAATGCACAAATTTCATAAAATCGGACATTTTTACTTTAGTCTAAATTGTTTTTATTAATTTATAATTACTTCAGCTATCGGTGTATTCAACTGCAAAATACAAATGCGGATGTAAAGTTTGTTAGAAACCGATAGAAAGATTGCATCAGCAACAGCAATTGCTAAGCTTAATTAATTTTAGCAACGGTGTTACATGGAAACTCAAATTTCAGCAGAAAGTTTTTTGTAACATCTAATCATATGATCATGTCCAATTAGATAAACACGTTGAACAATATATCCTTTAAATCTTCAACTGCTACATGTACATATCACTCCGCCCTCTGTCACGCATATTGGCGGGTTTAATTTCAGCTGAAATTTGTAATTTTTAAAGACCTAAATAAAAGAAACCGGGAGGAACATTTATACTCTACAGACTCAATTGCTAGTCTAAGCAGTAAAAAAAGTCGTTTAGCACTTTGCATTTTTTGCGCTTTATTTTTAATTTTTTTAAATTCTCACTATAGCATCATATTCATAGCATCATATATATACATGCAGATTTACCTTTCTTACTGCTAACAAGTAGTTAACTCCTAAACCGTTAGGTTTAGAGGTACAGTAACAATTTTAAAAAATAATGTAGTTTGTCATTATATAAAAAAATTCACTTCAAAATAGTCTTTAAATTTTGAAAATTAAAACTTTTGTATGATCTCTAAATCCTACAAATTACGTTTCGAAAAACTTTCTCCGTGTTCTAAAGAAAAAAAAAAAATAATTCCATTATCTATGACCAAAACGTACTCATATAGATAATTTGAATTTTGTGAGTTTTCCGCTGAATTTTCTGGCATTAAACCTGGAAAACGCAGAAAATTCGTAAAAATGAAAGCGTAAGTTTTGGTTGTAGAATAATGTAACTTTTAGTGCTTTAGTTATAGAGCATGGAGAAAATATTTGTAAAATGTGAATTATAGGATCAAGGGGACGCATAAAAATTCTAATTTCGTAATTTTTACAAAAAACTATTTAGACGTCAATGGATTTTTATTTGATGAAGAACAACATTTCAAACATTTTTGCAACTGGAGCTACATCTCTAATTATAGTGGTTTAAAAATTAGCTATTGGTCGACAATAATAAATCACACCCTCTACATAAATATTCCAAGAAAATGCCTAGTTTTTTCGACTAAGATTACTGGACATCTAAAAGAAGATGTGTAGACATACAAAATTCTAAACCCTATTGAAACGAAGTTTAGAAGAAAGAAACTATCTGGAGAGTATCTGATATAGGAAAAAATATATTCAATGCATTCCTTTTGTTGCATATATACATAAAATGATCCCATTAAACCTTAAATTATCCATATCAGTTATATCTACTTCCCTTACAGCATAAATAACAGTTTAATTGATAATTAATGATTTAAAATAATTTTATTGTCGTTTTCTATAAATTTTATTTACTTTTACTTATTGATGCATATGCATTAACTTTCAAATTTTTAGAAGCATTCAAAAAAAGAGAAACATAATTTTTCAATTCATTTATTAATCGTCTTTTATTAACTGCTTTTACACAAATATGTTTCCCCAATAATTCTTGAGTATTGCATGATATTTATCCTTTATTCAAATTAATGAATTGATCATAAATGTTTTTAAACTGATGGTGTAATTTTTTTTAGGTTCCAAGTACAGGACACCATTATCAAGTGGAATACTTAAAATGCAAGAAGATGGTATTCTGCACATTTTAAAAGAGCGCTGGTGGAAGCAGAAAAAGGGTGGCGGTAAATGCATGGACGATTCTAAAAAATCATCCAGTGGGGTGACAGAACTCGGCCTAGGCAACGTAGGTGGAGTTTTTGTCGTCCTTCTCACTGGCTTAGCTATAGCTGCATTTGTAGCAGTTATCGAATTTTTCTGGAAAGCCAGGAAGCTCGCAAATGTCGATAGGGTAAGTTTACACGATTATACAATTATACATATGATCTAACAATCATTGGCGTACTTATAGGGTGAGGGGCTATGGATACCACTATTTTCTTAGAGAAATTTAATCACATAATTCTGCGATTGTGTAAAGAGGAAATTATTACATAAAAATAATGGTAGACATATTTCCGTCTCTCTGAAAACGTCACTAATGAGCCGCAAATACTTTTACTAATCTTTTGAATAATAATGACGTTTATGTACGTCATAATAAAATACGTCAAATAAAAACAAAGTAATACCGAATTAAACATATAGTAGTGAAATATTAAGTCAGCATTCTTTAAATAAAAAATTAGTAATATCGTTTATGAATATTAGAAATGATTAAAACCAAACTTACCAATGAAATACACTTATATTCTTTAATCTTCATATTCTGAATTAATGATATATCACATCTTTTGAGGGAAAGCTAACTTAAAATACTCCTTATTTAGTGTCGTAACTGTCGCTCATTACTGGAGTTAACAGTTAACCTTTTCTCAGTTCTGATATTTCGCATTCTTACTATAAATTCACTACAGTATTATTTTCTTTATTTAATGATATACATTTTGGGATTTCTTAGAGCAAAAAATTATTCTTCAAAAACTTCCGGTAAAAATTCGAAATTTTTGGATTTCCAAACTGGCAATTTAGACGTTACTAGTGAGAGGGTTAATCATTTTTCCAATAGAAAAATATCGCTTATTTCACCTATTTAACCCTTTCCGGCACGGCAAAATCTGTCATAAAATGAGAAAATATCGACTGACACCGGAATTCACAAACGAATTTTTTAAATATTTTGAATTCCTTAATTTAAGCTTTTATTATAAAAGCAAAATTTTACTAAAATATTACTGGTGCCATTTGCAGGTTTGGAATTAAACTTAGGTATCCCAGACCGCGCACAGTGTGCCGGAAAGGGTTAATGAAGATGAATAAATAAACTACAGTAAATTCTCTGAATAACTTTTACCTCGGGAGAGGGAAATTATCTACTATTTGAATACATTCTGTGTAAAACGTACCCGGAATATATCATTTAAAAGAAGGACATAAAAGATACCAGACATTCATTTTCTTAGGTGCGTTCGTAATTATGTAAATACGTAGCAGCTATAGTCGTCGTTTAATATGTCCGTCCGTCTGTCCGCATATAACAGAGCAAAAACTACTCAACCGAATCGTTTGAAATTTAAAATATATAAATTTTGTATAATTTTGTCGAATCATATCAAATTTTATGAAAATTGGACGTATAGTTTAATTATAGAAACAATCAAAAGTATTCCTTTACATTACAGCCAATAAGAAAAAAGTTTCAAGTGCATTTTAATGCTGTTACACTATTTCAAATATAAAATTGATATGCATCTATAAAGTATATACTAAAATATACATTCTGTATAATCTGTGGTACAAAGAATATTTTTTTATTAATTTACAAGACCACACAAAAGTATTCCATTGCATAATGGTATAGGAGGGGGACAATGTTTTTGGCGCGTTTTCATTATATTAACCTGCTTCACATTTTATGAAATTTTAATATCCGTTTCTGAAGTTTTTTATTAGTTAATCGTTTGAAGTTTATTATAAGTTACCTGTAGAATAGAAATCAGATAGTATTTACAAAGAGACACAAAAGATTTCAACTATTATACTTTATACTATTACATCAAGATCTGAATATTTTTAAAACTTTATTATAGTAAGAACGCACAACATTTGCTACGCTTGACATGCAATTTCCAACTTTTTCTGTAATTAATTACCACTGTATTGAGTTACAACGCGCATATGAGCACCATCTGTGATTTACTGTAATGGCAGTAACTACTTTTCCCCTTCTTTTGGGAGTTCTGAAATTTTTGACAATGGAAAAATTATTTTAACAAAGAGTTTGGATTATATTTTGTGTCTCAAACGAAATTTTGTCTGACCATCATCTTGAAAATCTCAGAAATTTCGTATGAATTTTGCACCACCCTGATGCTCTATCGCACAAAGCTATCATTGTGCAACAGTGTCGTCGATCGAACAATGTACTCGCCTGCTAATAAGACTCGCCTTATAAAATAAGATAACTAGATTAAAATTTTCAATCCACGAATTCCCCTCTGAATTTTTTTCTGGCTATGGCCTCGCCTCGAATGAGTTCAACAAAACTGTAACGTGAAGCACAAACGGGCTAGGAACTTAACACACATTTATTATTATAATTTTTAAACGTTGTAGAACAAGTTTGATTTGGAGGTACGGAAAATTTTGTGAGAAATTATGTTTCATTGAAAAATGTAGATGGTATGAATAGCACATTTGCAAAATTTTGAAAATAGTACTCTCTAAAATATGCATACTGTAGTTTCCAGATTTTTTTTAAAACGAAGCACGATAAAACATGTGACTGAACAGTTTTAATAATGTATAAATGAAATATTAAGTGCATTTTAAAAGTCTATGACATACGACGTTTTTTAAAAAGTACAGAGATGACCTTATTGAAAACATATTTCTGTTAGAAGTTTTTACATAATAGACAGACAAATTAAACCCACTTTTGAAGCACGTGACATACGACTATTTTACAAAAAAATATACTGATGACCTTATTAAAAACTTGCTTCTATTAGAAAAATATACATAATAGCCAGATTTTAGCTGATATTCCTGCATTGGTTTAGTTAGGTAATAAAAAAAAGAAAAGAAAATACATAAAAGATCGTAATGCCAGCATCAAATGTATATTATGAAACACTTTCCAACACAGAATATTATTAAGATTTTTTTTCATACAATGAAATGAGAAATCTAAATATGCAATTAAAAAACACATAACTGAGTAAAAATTCATTTTCCACTATTGTCGTCTATGTTCGGCAAATCATGCAGCTCATCATTTGATCTATAAAACATATTCATGCACCGTAATCCATTAACAGTTAGATAAATTTAAAAATCCATACCACTGCGGAAAACGCACTTCCAGCAACCATCAATCATAGTCACTGTAATACAATTCCGTTGTGTGGCATTGTAAATGAACGATAAATACTACGCACTGCATAATTTATAGAAATCAGTCTGTAGCACCTGAGTAACCTTTTTCAATTTGAAAAATTTCAAAGTAATATAATATTAAAGTGCATTGATATTTCTTCTATAGATCCTAGTATAACGAAATCCTTTGGAGCTTTTCTGTAAACAAAAACTACTAAATTGATACTCCTTTAAAAACAGGTGATAGTCCACTTCAGTGATGCATATCAATCCATTACCTTTGAAATATCTTAACATCAATAAAAGCACAGCAAACGATTTTTCCCATAAACCGTAATGTTACGGATTACTTTTGTATGAACTATAAATGCTACAAACGAACTATAAAAGCTATATACTTCATTTTCAGTACCAAGCATTCCACTGTAAATTTCAAAGTCACATAAATTTGCGCAACAATCCATGTAACACTTTTCAACAATGTACTTTTCAACGAATACACTTTTCAACGAATATCATATTAAAAACATATAAGTACAGACTAATCGTAATAATGGAGCTTCATCTTACGAGTCTTAACCTTCCTACCCTGAATGGGTCTAATCGACTCAGTCCTATAATGCGTTTCATTCGATACAAACCAGAAAATTTTTCATAAAGTAAATTAAATAAATAACACAAAGATTTAAGTTAAATAAGTATGTTAAACGGATTTAAATAAAAATGCTGGTGTGAATTATTTTAATCAAGTTTGAGTAAAATTTCAACAGGGTAGGAAGGTTAAAAAATGTACGTGTATACTTCAGTGAAGCTTCAGTATTTTAGTGTACTTCAAGTAAAGGCCCAATATCATTTTTACATTTTTAAAATTTATATGAATCTAGTATACAGAATTACTGAAAAGAATAAGAAAATGGTTAGCAGCAATGATTAAAATAAACAAACATTGATTATAATATGCTTAGTGGTACTGTTAATTATGATATAAATGATAAGAGAGAGATGGCGCCACCAATTTATTGACTTGTTTATGTTTACTGATGATGGGGAAAATATGCATAATTGCATATAAAAATAATCTAAATAAAAATCATAGTGAATAATTAAAATGTGTAAATTTTCCGCGTAATGCGAAAAAGTTAGCGGGTATTCAAAATGGATTAATTGATCGAAAATAATACAGGTATATTCAGTCCTTCAACAACTTGTACCAAGAATGCTAATGTGTTTATAGGCAAATTATAAAATTGAACCATAAGCAAAAACATTATTGGGCTTTAAATTATGTTAGCAATTAGACCATTGCTATATTTTCGATTGTTACAGAAACGATTTTAATAAGATACTAGTGAAATGTTGTATCCTAGAGTCCCAGTACAATCGCTAGAAACTTCTGCATAGGTAAAGTTTACTTATAATAATCTAGTACATAGAAATTAGTGCATAAACAGTATCCTACCTCGAACAATTTAGTTATCTTTTGATTACATGGGTATCAGAGACTATTCAGAGCAGCTATGCGATAACTTCTGTGGCAATTTCAAACTAGGATAGAAGAAATGTGCGTATCAAATGTATACTAGTCGGACGTGGCAATCCTAAAACATTGTATAGCATACATGTTAATATTTCCTGAAAAATGAAACATAGCAGCTCCACCGGTTAAAAATTTACAGCAAAATCTAATTAGCAACAACGTATGAAGTTCTAACTGGATCTAAAATTACATGAAAATTCGTGCGTTAGTTTTTGAGATAGAACCATTGCTGAAATCGTAAAAAGAATCTGGATAGAAGCGCCATCTGTTAAGAGATTTACTCCAATCTCTAAACAGCGATAATTTATATCGGGGACTAACTGGATGTAAATTTTAATAAAAATTCGTTTATTAAACGTCTTATTTACGTTTCACAAACTGAGAAGATTTTAATAAAATTTATCATAAATTTTAATGTAACAGCTATAACAGATAAAGTACTAGGATCAATTTTAAATACACACGCTAAACATTTCCATATTGTGTCTTCTTCTTCAGAAGTGCACTAAGGTGTGCACAATTCGCTAGGGGTCTTATAATTTCTTAACGCAATGCATATATTATACCATTTAGAGTATAGCGGTATATAACAATATTTTGTCTATAAGAGAAGTTGTCTAAATATCGAGTTACACATAGTTCAGAAGTACTACTATTTAACCAATGGTCAATGGCCGATAATGCCAGAATCCATATTAACACTAGATCTAGTTTTAAACCGAATAACATATGTTATTTTCAAACTACAGTTGAGGACTGATATTGTACTAAATAACAAATACCACAGGCACCATCTATAAATAGAAAATGTATAGAATATTATAAATAGACTGTTTCTGCTATTTATTTCTATCTATCAATTTACTTTTTTTTAGCCAAAAATTTCTATGCGTTTTTTCAAGCTATATTTTAAAAATTAAATTTATCTTTCATGTCGATTAAAAAACGACTGAAGTTTAGATTTACATTAGAACATACAATACGTGTGATTTCCTAAATACAGGAACAAAATATGTAAACAACGGCCGTTCTCAAATATTTTTCAAAAGAAGTAATGATTTGTGGGGAAGTTTTGTTAATGAAATGGAACATGGTGTTATTTCTGTAAATGACAATATTGTGTACAGAATTAAGCCTAAATAAAACATTCTCCTTTTAAAGTTTGATAAAAAGAAAAAGGCTGTACTTAAAAATGCCTATAGCATACGTACTTTTTAAGCCTAATATCATAGCAGCTTCTGTTAAGTTCATTAATATGAAGTTATTTAATAATAAAGCCGCAAAGTGAATTGTCTTATATAACCAAAGGCTATTCTCTTTCAAGATATAATCTCATCAAAGAAGTCAAAAGCGTTCTTGATAATTAGAGTTATGGCTTCAAGCTAAAAGATTAGCTTACATGTCACATAAAGAAAGCTTTTATGACTTGAAATATATTTACTAATGTTTTTAAAACAAAGAATTCATTAAAATTTATATGATCTAAATCCATGGTAACTCAAAATTATCAAAAAATTCTATGGTAAATTATGATAGTATTTATGTTATAAACACATAGTTTTGTTGTTTACTAAATCAAGTTCTTATAATTTTAACATCCCTTTCCTTAATTATATGAAAAAGTATTGGTAAAATTATATATATATATATATATATATATATAATACCATTAAAAGTAGACAATATTCACCAATTGATTTTATCAATAAACCAAACCGAATATTTTGAATTTAATAAAAAATAAAAAAATAAAAAACATTGAAACGAGGAAATCTAAATAAATAAATAAATAAAATGAATACAAATGAAATTTGTAGAGCCAAAGCAGATTCGTCAGGCCCCAAATACTTTGGAACTACAAATAAAGTGTGTGCTTTAATCTACGTATTAGCCATTAAAAAGCAAAATAATACGAATTTGGGGCTACCAACACACAAAAAACAAAATACTTTAACGAAATACCAATTAATAAACAGTGGAAAAGGGGGGAAATATTAAATCAGTAACGAACTACAAATGGTATCAGTCACAAAATCACAATCGTAACCCTATTCTAGCACGTGGCATACATAAACTGTACATTCATAAATAAATTCCATAAAAAGTTAGATAACAAAATATTAAGAACAAAAAACGACTTATAAGTTGATCACTACAATTGTAATACAAGTTGGAAATTGCACGTGAAGCGTAGCAAATTAGGTGCGTTCGTACGATAACGAAGTTTTAAAAATATTACTTTCATATATCAATCTCATAAAATTGTAAATAGTGAACTACAATTAAAACGCTCATCAAACAATGTTCTCCCTATACTATTATGTAATGGAATATTTTTGTGTGGCCTTGTAAATCAATAACAAATGTTCTTTGCACCACAAATTATGTATGATGTATATTATAATATGTACTTTATAGTTGCATATAAATTTTATTAAGTTCGCATGAGTATAACACGATTAAAATGCATTTGAAATTTTTTTTCCCATTGACCGTAATGTAACGGAATACTTTTGATTGTCCCTGTAATTGACCTATGCACCGATTTTCATAAAATTAGAAATAACACGACAAAATTATGTAATAATTATGTATTTTAAATTTCAAACGTATAGAATATATTTGAAACTTTTTCCTAATTGACCATAATGTAATTGAATACTTTTGATTGCCCCTGTAATTGATCTATGCACACGATTATCAAAATATTTGAAATAACTCGACAGAATTATGTAATAATTGCATATTTTAAATTTCAAACGATTAAAATGCATTTGAAACTTTTTCCCCCATTGACCGTAATGTAATGGAATACTTTTGATTGCCCCTGTAATTGATCTATGCATCCGAGTTTCATAAAATTTGAAATGACTCGACAAAATTATGTAATAATTATATATTTTTAATTTCAAACGATTCGGTTGGGTAGTTTTTGCGTTGTTATATGCGGACGGACAGACGGACGGACAGACGGACGGACTGAACGACCACTATAGGTGCTACGTATTATATAATTACGAACGCACCTAATAATTAACGGCCATCATCACAGATCATAAAGAGGACTTCGCAAAAAAAAAATTATTTATATGTAAAGCACAAAAGTTGATTATACCAGCTACCATACGCCAAACACGGGAAAAAATCAACTCGCTCCAAAGACGCGTCGTAACTTACATCGCCAAATCAATAGGGTTGCTCTATTCAAATAATCAAAGCCAAACGCGCCAACTAACTAGATAAATAAGTTAAACAAATCCAGCTATGATTGAAAGCGATGCAAAATATTGAAGACAATAAAAATAGCTTATGGAGCAGTAAAAATAATGTTAAATTACAAAAAAGAGTTAAGATTAAGTAAAAGTTAGAGTTAAATCCTCGTGTAGACTACAAAGTCACAATAACAAAGAAAATGCTGAATTGGAAATATAATTTAACAGGATAAAAATTAATAATCGATCATAACATAATATTAAATTAATAAAATAATTAAAAGTTGAATTAAGTAATTACATAAATATTAACATATACCTAAGAATACCATTTTATTGCATTAATCAATAACATTTATTTTGACTTTACTTGGTTAAAACTCAATATCTTAATATAGGATGATAAAAGATTTAAAAAAAAATTTTAATATAATAATAATAATAATAATAATAATAATAATAATAATAATAAGTAAATTAATAAAAATAATATAGCTTATTAATAAAAGTACCCTATACATGGAGTAGTGATATAGTACTCTCAATTAAAATTTAATTGTAATTTAATAATGTAAATGATTCATATTATTATAATACTATTATATATATAGCTGAATAAAAGGTATTGTTGATAATTGGTAATCCCCCGAGAAAAATTTAAGCTAGCCATTTATTTTTTATTGTAAGAAAAATATGTATTATAGATATCTTATGTTTGAACAGGCCAAAGATTATTTCAGTTTTTAAAAAATTGCCAAGAAAAACCTATTTCTGTTGGCACTATAGTTGTCAGAGTCAGCCAAGCTTGTGACAAATTTCTCAATAAAATTATTTTTTAATCAAATACGAAGAAGAGAGTGACATGCGCATTAAGTCAGACATATTCACATTATTTTGCATGTGATTGCATTTGTGTTGCATTTTATTATTCACATTATCACATTACTTCTGATTATTTTTAAATACACTAAGAAAACTTACAGTACATTCAACAAATTTCATAACAGAGAAGTAACCTCCGAAAATCACACTATGCCACTACCAAAGTTCGTTAGAGAACAGACTTATCATTTGCATAAAATCGTTAAATCTTTGTAACATGTTTCTAAGTGTACTCTTTGTTACTACGATTGCCATCATTTAATCGAACTTCATAAAGCTACATTTTTTCACTCATTTTGAATGCCATGGGATGAGACATTCAATTTACAGCCGACACTAGTTATGCGAGAAACTCGAACGATAATGTTACTCCTATGGGAACTTTGTATATAGATTTTCGCTCGCATTTTACTATTTTTAAATGATTTTATTTTTAATAGGATACCTGAGATCGATAGCAATTGTGCTCTTGTACTTTTTTGATTTCGGTTACAATTTTTAATATATTTTTTTCAGTATCAGAACCGGCTCTAATCAGTTCCAAAAGAGAAATTATCCGCGCATAAAAAAATGTAACTAAAATCGGAAGAAAACTCACAATAATGGGTATCAACCATAAGTACCCTATACAGAAAAAAAATAATAATTTTAAAACATAAAAATGTAAACAAGAAATCTGTAAAGAACTGACCCAGCTTGAGCGTTTCTTCCCATAATTGCGTAAGTTCTTAATTAAAATTTGTTTAGTACATTTGTTTAGCTGCCGTCGTTTGATCCCACGGACTTCTCTACTACGTTTCAGTGTATTATACAGATTTTTTAAGAATAAATAATAATAATTATGATGATAAATTTAGCATGCGGCCATTTCCAGGCTTCTTAAAAGGTCTTTTTAGTACATTATGGAAAAACACAGATTGCAACAGCATAAAATACCAACTGGGATCTGTGTCAATCTCGGATGCTACCTCTATCTTTCTTTCCCACTTTTTTTATATTTTTTATATCAAAAAAATACTTTTTTATGAAGAGATGAAAATGAAACACACACATATGCTTAATTTATTTTGACTCTGCCTTTCTTTATGTTCGCTTTCGCAAATCGCATATTTGGGAAACTAGTTTATGTATATTTAAAATAATCAGTATGTTCATATTTTGAAAACTTAACAGTTTATAGTCATTGAAAATACCTCGCAAACGATAAGCAAAACTTTTAATAATCAAAAAGAAATAAATACTAGTACTCAATAGCAATTAACCCATATACGTGATACATAAAGAGCTTAGAATCTTTGATTATTCTACCAGTAATGTTAATCAAAAATCAAAGAATTTCTGCGATTGAATTAAGCAAAAATTTTCTTTTTAAAATAAAATGGTGATAAAAGATTAGAAATTCTGGGAAGAATGCTCGTTTTGAAGGGGTTAAACAAAAATTTAAAATGATTTTACGACGTCTGAGAAGCTATAAAAACATATAAAAACTTCACATAATTTTGAAAGATTTACGTTATTTTAAATCCATTTATTTTATGAGCTACTTTCTCATATAATTTAACATATGATGCATATAATTAAACAAAAAATGAAACTATCATCAATGGCTAAACAATATTTTTGTAACAGAGGAGATTGGTTTTGACGGTTACGGTAAAATTTAGAAAATTCAAATTCTGCTGATGTATCTGTCTAATATTTTGGATATCTTCGCACACATAAATCAAAAGTAAATCAAAAACCGTTTTTAAAGTAATAAACAAATGCATATACCATCAGCATTCACATTTATTGTGGACAATGGGATTACAAACAGTTTTCGAACCTTATGTCATATAGTGTCATGTAAATTATAAAGGTATGATAGACTATTAAAGATATATATAAATATTCTACACACATACATACAATAAATACAATCGACCCAAGTAAGATGAAAAATAAGCCAGAGCCAGGAATTGAAGCTTGGACCACAGAATACTAGGTTACTCTAACCACTGAGCCGCTTCGGCCGATACGTGGGTCTGCAATTTTTAACTAATAAACCATTTGGGGAATGTCATCAGCTATCGACATCCTTGGATGACAGGACAATGATGAATAGATTTTATCATTCCATCCATCATCTACAATATATATTAAAACGCACATACATATATAAATAACGCCTGCATTCAACTATTAAAGTTATATACAAATATTCTACAGACATACATGCGGTAGATAAAATAGACCCAACTGGAAGGGAAAATTACTGAAGATGGATGAAATAGTAAAACCTATTCGTCGCTGTCCTGTCATCCAAGGCAGTCTAACCACTTAATCGACACGCCCGAGACATTCACGGGCTGCAAATTTCGCGGCTTTTATTCATAATTGTTTGATTCCCACCAGTTTTATAAAATAGTTTAATTGGTTTTATCATGGTATCATGTTACTTATCATTAAATAAGATGAATATTTTTTTCAAAAAAGTGGTGGCAATAATGAATTTGAATTTTTAAACCGTAATTTAATGCGACCATTAAGGAGCTAATAGATGGCTAATGACTTTCCCCAAATGGTTTATAAGTGAAAAATTGCAGATCCAGGTGTAGGCCGGAGTAGTTCAGTGGTTAAAGCAACAGCCTAGTATGCCGTGGTCCCAGGTTCAATTACTGGATCTTGTTTTTTTTTTTTTTTTTTTTTTTTGTTTGTTTGTTTGTTTGTTTTTTGTTTTTTTTTCACCCCAATTGGGTCTATTATAATTTATTGAATTTAATTGTATAATTTATTGTATTTTATTAACTATTGTAATTTATTGTATGTATGTCTGTAGAATATGTGTATACAGGGTGTCCCAAAAGGTCGTTTACAAACTTGACATGCTGATCTGTCATATCATGATGAACAATATTAAATAGGAAACTAAGGGTCCCAAACATCTTCCAAAGGAGATATGCGCCATTAAAGTTTAGGGTCCAAAAATTCAAATGATTATAAAAAACAGAAAAATTGGTCGATTCGTTTGCGGTTTTCACTAAAACTATTCTTTATGTCAGTATTTTCTTGAAAATAAATTATAAAGATAACTTTCAAAAAATGTCGATAGAGGGCGCTTTAGACTTTGGAGTAACGATAAACTAGTTTTTACCATTATTTTTTGCATCTCAATAAATTTTTTTAGAAGCTTAGACATAAACTTAAATTTTGAGCTCAAAATCTAAATCGTTGGAAGTAATTAAGTAGCTCAAACTGAATTGCGGGGGGAGGTTCAAATTTCAAATGATTATAAAAAACGGAAAAATTGGTCAATTGATTTGCGATTTTCACTAAAATTTTTCTTTATGTCAGTATTATCTTGGAAATAATTTATAAAGATAAAATTCAAAAAATGCCTATAGAGGGCGCTTTTGACTTTGGAGTTGGACTTACAACTATTTTTTTCCGTTATTTCTTGCATCTCATAAATTTTTTTTAGAAGCTTAGACATAAACTTAAATTTTGAGATAAAAATCTGAATCGTTGGGAGTGGTTAAGTAGCGCAAACTGAATTGTTTTCAATGGGGGTGGGGAGGTTCAAATTTCAAATGATTATAAAAACACGGGAAAATTGGTCGGTTTTCGCTAAAACTATTCTTTATATCAATATTTTCTTGAAAATAAATTTTACAGATATCTTTCAAAAAATTCCGCCAGAGGGCGCCTTGAACTTTATAGTAACCAACAACTATTTTTAACCGTTATTTTTTGTATCTAATAAAATGCTTGTAAAAGTTCAAACTTAAATTTTGTGCTCAAAATCTGCATCGTTGTGAGTAATTGAGCGGCCAAAAATTGAACTGCGTTCGAGGGATGGGGAAGGTAAAATTTCAATTCCTGAACACAGTTCAGTTTGCGCTTCTTAACCCCTCCTATCGATTTAGATTTTGAGCACAAAATTTAAGTCTAAACTTTTGCAAACATTTAATTAAATAAAAAAAAAAAAGGTTAAAAATAATTGTTGGTTATTCTAAAGTTTAAGGCGCCCTCTAACGGATTTTTTAAAATTTATCTTTAAAATTTACTTTCAAGGAAATATTGACATAAAGAATAATTTTAGCGAAAACCGACCAATTTTTCCGTTTTTTATAATCATTTGAAATTTGAACCTCCCCCCCGCAATTCAGTTTGAGCTACTTAACCACTTCCAACGATTCAGATTTTCATCTCAAAATTTAAGTTTATGTCTAAGCTTTTTAAAAAAATTTATGAGATGCAAAAAATAACAGGAAAAAATAGTTGTACTTTACTCCAAAGTCTAAAGCGCCCTCTATCGGCATTTTTTGAATTTTATCTTTTTAAATTTTTTTCAACATAATACTGACATAAAGAAAAATTTTAGTGAAAATCGCAAATCAATTGACCAATTTTTCCGTTTTTTATAATCATTTGAAATTTGAACCTCCCCCGCAATTCAGTTTGCGCTACTTAACCACTTCCGACGATTTAGATTTTGAGCTCAAAATTTAAGTTTATATCTAAGCTTCTAAAAAAGTTTAATGAGATGCAAAAAATAATGATAAAAACTAGTTTATCGTTATTCCAAAGTCTAAAGCGCCCTCTATCAACATTTTTTGAAATTTATCTTTATAATTTATTTTCAAGAAAATAATGACATAAAGAATAGTTTTAGTGAAAACCTTAAACGAATCGACCAATTTTTCTGTTTTTTATAATCATTTGAATTTTTGGACCCTAAACTTTAATGACGCATATCTCCTTTGGAAGACGTTTGGGACCCTTAGTTTCCTATTTAATATTGCTCATCATGATATGACAGAACAGCATGTTAAGTTTGTAAACGACCTTTTGGGACACCCTGTATAGCTTTTAATAGTTGAATACAAGCATTATTTATAAGTTTATATGTGTTTTAAGATGGTTAAATACGTTTAATCTTTCAGCAACAAGGATTAATTACACATCATTTATTTTCTTGGCACTATTTTCTGAAAACAATATTCTGTATTGTTTTAAAATCTGAAATTCTTTGATTGCATAAGGCAAAGTTTTCAGTTCAAAAATATTAGTGTCCAAATTTAAAATTTTTGCACACTTTACACGATTAGTTTAGATGTCGCTCGTTATCAAAATTTTAATAATAATAAAAACCTCATTTTAAACATTACATAAAAAGATAATTCTATAACCTTAAGTATATTCCCTCTTTTTAAACTTAATTATTTTCCCTCGCCGGAATAATAGTGCTAGATTTATTGATAAAACTTCGAATCATCAGAAACATTTTTTTTTCTCTCTCTCTCTCTCTCTATCTCTCTCTTTAAGCGATAAAATAGCTATTTAAATTTGTTGAAAAAAGAGTTATAATAAAAAAAAATATAGGCTACTCAAATTATAAAAGATTCTCAAATTGGGGGGAATCGCATATTAAGTTGTTTTAGGTGATTATAGAAATGTGCTTGATAATATGACTAGTTGGTTAGTAACCCCTCATTATGATTGACATGACAAATTTAAAATAGAGAATAATCTACATTCAGCAAATTTAATTCCACTGGCCCACCTGCACACATCCCTTTAGTGGAGCTCCCGGTTGTATCTCTCCTGTGTTGTAAAATTTACTTGTGCTATCTCGTTACTGTATATTGACCATGATTTATATGCAGGCTTTCATGTCGAGTACACAAATCAGATGTATGCTGTTCAATAAATAAATACATAAACGAGAGCAACATTCAAAAATTGTCCATTGAAAGCATTAAAAGTTTCCCTTATCTGTAAATTTTAGTTATGCACTTTTGGAAAGAAAATATTTCTTTTAAATCAAAAAGATAAAAATTATTAATCTTAGCATTTAATAAATTTGATTGCAGGAATAAGAGACATTTTAAAATTACAAATATGCAATTAGTATTAAAAGTTAAACTTTATTGTCATATATGAGAATAAAGTGTTTAAAACATCACATTTGCCATAAAATTTATGACAGCGCGCTTATTGAAAGATTAAAAATTGGTTGGTTGGTTGTATAAGGTTTAGTGGCACAAAATCCCTTGAGGGACATGCTGCGCCAAAACAAAAACAGAAAAAAACAAAATACAAAAGAAACAAAAGCAGGATATCTGGATGGGGTATCCCATCCAGATCTAGTGTAAAAGGTTAAAAATTTAAAAAAATATTACAGCATAATATAAATGGTAAAAATAAAACAGTAGAAGACTCATTTGGATAGGGTTCCTATCCAAATGTCGTTAACACTACAAAGTCATAAGAACAAGGTCCAAGTCATAAGACCAAAAATAGAGATAAAAAATTCATATTTCAAAATAAAATCCTGCATGTTTTAAAAAAGTAAAAAGTGCCCCATGAGGTATTTCTCCAATGAGGTTTGTCAAAATAGGTGATGATGAGTTAAAATATATTCTGTACAGGTGCTGGAGGCCCGGACAGTCAGTTAAAAGATGATGAATGGTTAGGCAATCAAAATGACAATGAGGACACATGGGTGCATCCTCCCTAAATAACAAATGTTTATGAGTGATTCTAGAGTGTCCAATTCTCAGACGGGTCAGAAGAACATCTATTTTCCTTGGATAATTTTGAGGCCAGGTTATGATTGTTGGTTTGATGTGGTGCAGTTTATTATTGTATTCTAAATTCCAACTTTCCTGCCATTTATTATGAATGTAGTGTGTTATAATTAGTTTTACGTCTGAGAATGGAATCTTATGATTTAAAGGGCTAAGGGCAAGTTTTGCTGCCTTGTCCGCTTTTTCATTCCCAAAGATACCCACGTGTCCAGGTACCCAGCAAAATAAGATATTGTAACCTCGATTTGTCAAATTATTATAAAGTTCCAAGATTGCTGAGACATAAGGATGTTTATTAAGTGATTTTATTGCGTCAATAGCACTATTTGAGTCTGTATAAATGATGAATGATGAGTTATGATGGTGAGAGATGTGCAACAAGGCTCTCTCAATGGCAATCAACTCGGCTGTAAACACTGAAGTTGAAGGATGGAGCCGGTAGCTGAAACTGGTGTTTTCAAAGTAAACACCACATCCAAACAACAGTACTACTCTTAGAACCATCTATGTAAATATCTGTATAATTTCTGAAAGTGGATCGATGTGCAGCAAACAAATTTTGAAAGATAATAGGTGCAAGATTCTTTTTGTCATAACCTTTAAAAGGATGGAGGGTGGTAATGCTAGGAATTATCCAAGGAGGAAACTTGTGTAATGAACATGAACTCACCTCAATATTATTTAAATGGCTATTGCTAACAATGCTCCTTATTCGGACACCAAATGAAGGGATGCAGGATGGACGATGCTGATAAAGAATGTCATTGTCAGAATTTAAAATATGAGTATGAAGAGGATGGTTATGATGTGATAGAATACGATAGTACAGGATCAAAGAAAGCTTTTCGCGAATGTGGTGTAATGATGGTTCATTACATTCGACATATAGGCTTAAAACTGGGGATGTACGAAATGCACCAGAGCAAAAGCGGAGAGAAAGATTAAAAATGCTAAAACAAATTGTTGTTTTACCCAAATTTAATAACAGATAAAGTATACTTCAATTAATAATAAAATCAAATAAAAATGCACTAGGATCTATATACCTTTATCAAATATTAAATTTATAAAAATCAAGAGCTTTTAAGTTTTTATAGATTTTTTTTAATATATACATAGGCACATTTCTATATTAATATATTAATGAAACATCGTGCAACATAGACACTATTATATGCATTTTTTCTAAATGTATGAAGGAGGGCACTAGTAATGAAAGATAAATCATTTAAAACCTCAGGAGATAGTAATCAGATTTGCGAATTTATACATATTTTTTTTTTCATTTTAAATTTCTCTTTTAAGTTTAAAGCTAATAAATCATGCTCAAAGAATGAAATATACCAAAAGAAAAATAACCCTACTAAAACCAGAAATAATTTTAATACATTAAATTACACTCAAATATGATATAAATCAATGTTTATTCAAGGGGTAGCTTCAAAACGTTTAACCGGAAGATGAGAGAATTAATGCTCATTATTAATCAAGGAATGCAACCTCCACCCCGGAACGGAAGAAATTCCTCCCAGAGAAAAATATCGGAATTCAGCAATGGTATAAATACAATTTCTGGACTTATACACATGTAAAAGTCAAGTATTAAGAATTCTGAACAATGACATTGTTTGTCTAACAGATTTAACATGACATGCAAATACACATGTTATACAACTAACACTTGCATGTGCTTTGAATAGTGTTTTCCGACAGCGAAAACAAATCCCTCTTTTTCCCAAATTTCTATTCTCTTAGGCTTCTGAAACGATGAGGGAGAAAAAAAACAAGTCAGGCCCTTTCTTAGCAGAAAAAGAACTTCAATATTATCTGTTATTTCTCATTGTAAATCTTATAAATATTTCATATTTTCGTTGATGAGAAGTTTGTTGTTTAACTATAATATATGCATTATTCATTACTGTATGAAACAGAAATGAAAAGACACACATTCAATTACACTAAACACTGAAATATTTTAATTTGGCAATTGATATCATGTGTAAATGTCGATGTATTTCTTTCCCCATTGTTGTTTCATTTGTGAAATCTACGGATAGAAAATTTTTTGTTGTTGTTGTAAGCCATGCCGATTTGCATTGTTGAAATGCCATTTCGATTTGTACTAAACATTTTGTACAGGACTGTTATAATTAACATTCCCTTATTTACAAATTTCTGGTGATAGTACTAAAGTTCCAAACGAAGCAAAATTTCGGTAGTGGTTTAGTAACTGAAAATTACAAATTAAACTAAAAAAATTGAAATAAGCAGTAGTCTGTGAGATCGTTGACATTGGTTTAACCCTTAACTGCTGTTAGCTGTCTCACAGACCGATGAGTTTTTCAAGTTTCAGAGTTTAACTCGCAATTTTCACTTTAACTATAGATACTGGTCAAATTTTGTTTCGTTTGGAGTCCTATTACTATCGCTAGAGACTTTTGAATAGCTGGATTTTATTTATAATATTCCTGTATATAAAGTTTAATACATTAATAGTATTCTGAGAGTTAATTTAACATTATATTCACCTTTAAATTAAGCGGTCTGACAGACCGCTCACAGTAGTTATGCGACAATTTTTGTCACAGCAGTTAAGAATTAAGGTGATTTTAAATTATTGTAATTGCCTCCAACTAATAAAAACTAAATGTTTACACTATCTAATAAAAAAAATCATAAAATCCACACAGAAGACTTTGACAGCTGAACTAACATTCAATCAAAAATATTATGTCTATTTCCACGTATAAAGCTCGTTTCTTATTGAAATGATGCAATATTTCAAAAATTTAATCAATTACTGGCGAAGTCTTCCTATTTCATATTCAATCAACTTAAGTTTGGATTTACAACAAATATCGAAAACACTTCTTTTTTTATATTTATCAAAAACAATTAATTAGTATAAGAATAATGAATTTACTTCATTTCTATTGTTTCCAACTTAAAAAGCGAA
Organism: Maratus speculifer; assembly: GCA_964019185.1. Classification (NCBI taxonomy): domain Eukaryota; kingdom Metazoa; phylum Arthropoda; class Arachnida; order Araneae; family Salticidae; genus Maratus; species Maratus speculifer. Next base: position 119,292,028 of record OZ025299.1, on the reverse strand, counting down.
AACGGAAACATTATAAAGATCACTCTCGTATCTATATGTCGCAGCCATTTTACTCGTAAACTATGAAATATGCAAATCTTAAACTGGGTAAAGTAAAAATGACTATTGAACCACATATTTACAGAATATTAAACATTTACAAATACATTTAGGAGGGGGGTAAAAAGGCTAATTAACCCCTTGAAGGGCACCGGTATATTATATATACCACTTAATTTTAATTCCCTTATGCCACATCGGCACTGGAATTTTAGTATTAGGATTTGCTTTTTACAATGTACGCGAAAAACAGCTTTTACTTTCTATCATATAAATCTGTTTGCGAATCCCGGTGTCAATCAATCATTTGAACATTTTAGGAACATAAGTTCTTTGCCCCTCAAGGGGTTAAGCTACTCGATGAAAAAAATTATGTCCTTGTATATCATGTGGGATATAGGTATCATGTGAAAGTTTCTACTACTCTGAACTCAAAATTACCCTTTTTATTTTTTATTTTATTTACTATATTTTTAGATATATCGTCGAAAATATAGGGTAAAAGTATGTCCCCCCCCAATTTAATTCTGAATCTACTGAAACTAGAATGACAAAAAAATAGAGGTAGTAAATGTCACTTTAAACCATGCAGAAAAACTATAGCGATTACTCTAGATCGCACAGTTTTTGAGAAAAGCACATTTTTCTGTTACACACTAATTTCAATTTGAGGGCATTGAACAAAGGTGTTGAGAAAATTGAAGGAGCCTATCGTAGCAGAAGTATAAAAGCAATGTTGACAATGATTTTTGAAAAACTTCATCGGTAATTAGCCGAAATAAAGATACGGACGGTTTGAACATAAATAATTACGTGGGCGGCACACTCTGCATACCATCAGCTTTAAACCTAGATAATAATTTTTAATAATATATTGGTAGCAATAAATACTAGCAGTATGAAAGCAGTGAACTTCATATTGTTGCAAACAGACTGATTTAATTAGAATTAATCGCATAAATCAGTGTTCATATGAAGATGAAACTTTTAAAATAAATTAGCCATTTCAGTACCAGGTATTTTTTTTAATTATTATTTGCTTTATTTAATGCAAAACATTCCTTACTTTGGATATAGTGTCCACTACGTTACGAAATTTTTGGGTATTAAAATATCTAATTTTCTTCTAATTCCTTATGCGTGCGAACCCTGCATAAATACTATGGGGTTCGCGACTAGTTTGCTTGAGTAAGTCTCTCATTACGACTCCTGTGTCTTTAAACGTTAATTAAAACCTATCTGGTAAAAATGCGTCACGGACGAAAGAGGCTTTACAAATTTACGAGATCCTTTCGACACAAGCTCCTTTAGCACAATGCCAACTTTAATCTTTGAACAAAGGTTTTGTGTTAGCTACACTGTAAAAAAGAAAAGATCATTACTACGGTGAATTTAGTTTTATAAAATGCCAAATGAAGTTTAAATATGCACCAACTTTTATTGTCAGTACCGAGTTAAATTCCTTATAAATAAATAAGATAGAAAAAAAGAATTACAATAGCTATATTTGATATAATTTAGGCTTCATATCTCTTTGAACTTTTAAGATATACCCATTCATGTTTTTCTAGTATATACAGCTATAAACAAGCCTACGCTGTATAGTTTTTTACAAAGTCTTATTATTTTTTCAGCAACGATTTTCTTTTAATAATACAGTCAACGCCTTCGCGACGAGAGCATTTTGCTTGATTTTTAGCTCACAGGCTATCATAGCCTGAGAGCTTATGTGCCCGTCCGTTCTGTATGTATGTTCGTTCGTGCGTAACGCGATAACTCATAATAAAAATATCCAATCCACTTGAAATTTTGTATATAGGTATATCCTGACAAGACGCTTCCCTGATTAGTTTTTGGAGTTCATTTGATATGTATAAGAGGGGGAACGGAGGGCTCATGCCCCTCCCCTTAACTGATATAAATGGGTTTTTCATGCAGAATTAACAGTTTTTGTTCAAAATTTAGATATAGGATCATTCTGATGGGGCGATTCCGTGATTGTTATTAGGTGTTCATTGAATAAGTATAAATAGCGGGAACGGGGGTTCTAATGTCCCTCCCCTTAATTTATATAAATGGGTTTTTCAAGCAGAATTGTCAGATTTCGTTCAAATCTCTGAATAGTTTTGGAAGTTTAATGGTTAAGTATGAAAGAGGGGGATAACTCCTCTTAAATTATATAAATGCTAAATGGGTTTTTATTAAGACTTATCCGATTTGCTCTGAATTTTGGATATAGATTTTTTTATGATAAAGCATGTCCTTGATAGCTTAGGAGGTTCAATGATTAAGTATAAAAAGTGGGAAAGGGGAAAGCTGTTTCCCCTTAATTTTTTTTCGAAAAAAAATAACCCTTGAAAATATAAGCCTGTAATGTACAATTAGTATTCGTAGCCTGTGAGCTCAATGCCATCAGTTTTACTGGGCAATATTCTTTTTAATCTTTAACCAGGTTTTTCAACGCAGAAAATGTTCTGTTGTTGAATCACGAAAATGCTCCAAATAAATAAGGTAAATTTTGCAATAAAATATAACTGGTGGGAATAATGAAGGATTCTGAGAATTTTAATTAGCACATACACAAGTCGCTTGCCCCCAAGAGGTTAATTATTCGTATGTTTATTGTACGTTACCCTCTGTGCGCGAGTACTACTCGCACTTGATCGTTTCTTTTTTTATAAATCTTTATAAATTCTTAGGCTGGGATTACGGTGCCTCACTTAATATCTACATAGAGACGTAAAATGTAATCAAAGCGTAAACGGTATTACGGTGTCTCACGATCTTACGACAGCTTGAAAGCAGATGTAAGATTAAACATAAATGGATGCGCTCGCAACCACAACAAATGTAACTACGCTCTCTGATTGGCTGAGAATAAGAGGACATACGGTGAGGTACCGTAATACCGAGTTACGATCAATTGGAAGAAAGCTCATCTTACGATCGAGCGTAAGACTTAAGAAAACGAGGCACAGGTATCCCAGTCTTAATATTTTATAGGTAATGATATTTTAAATGTTGAAAATTTATATTTTAAAAAACGCTTAAAATGTAACTTACCGTAATTTCGGGTGTATAAGCCGCAGAACAAACAATTCTTTTTCGACCCAGAATTTTTTAAGAAACAAATTTAACTAGATAGATCGCCGTAAATATTTGTCTTCAATCACTAAATAAGATTTCTGGGTCCAAAAAGAATTGTTTGATCCGCGGCTTATACACCCGAAATTACGGTAAAAGAAATGTACATTGTTAAAGGCTCAATTTTAAAGAATGCTTTTTTAAAAAGTTAATCATGTTTGCAGGTACTATTTTAATTATTATTAAAAATTTCCTGGTTTTTCCACTACAAACCTTTTACATAGCTTCTACCACTTAATCCGCAATTCGCTTTAAAGAAAATATCATTCTAAATTTACTACTTTATATTACCTCTTCAATATTTTCTCAGCCTTTGGAATCCTTCTGTGAAATGTGGCACTAGCAGGTCAGTGCCCCCCCCTCCATCCTCCCTTTTATTTGCGATTTTTATGGGATTTACTGTAGAACATAGTCCGGTGTCCATATTATAATCTATGCAGACAGCATTATCCTACACATTTCCGATCAGAATGTGAAACATATGCTATGATAGGAGGGGAAAAAAAGGTGCGAAAAAAGGTGAGAATGAGGTGAACTACGCTGAGGAGCATGCTATAAAAAGATTTAAGGATATTTTAAACAAGGTTTATAAATGATTTAGTTATTGCAGTTTAGAAATGCATCCTGTTAAAAGTGCAACTATCAACTTCTCTCGATGCAATGTAGATACCTCCTCTTAGAGCAATAATGTTCATCTTTATGCATACCGAAAGACTAATAGATCTTCATGCGTACTTTACACATACATTTATATCATAAAAAAAAGCCGATCAAATTAATCTTTTTTATGATAGTATACCGAATTTTTTTTTAATGAACTGAAAAGTTTTCTTAAAAGGCTTCTTGTTTAACGTAGATATTTCAAATACGGTTCAAGTCTATCTAATAAAATCTTTAACAAAACTATATCTAATAATATCTTTAACATAAAACATAAAATTTCCATAAAAAAGGTGGAAGTATTGCGAAATATGTAGAATTGGAAGCTAGCGGAATAGAAATAAATATGTAAAAATATTTTATATAAATTTGCCCATAAATAAGGCAAAGAATATTATTTTAAAATAATGGTTTTCCTTGACGAGAGCCTGTGTCCCATGCTCAAATCTGACATGCAAACAAGATTCAAAAAACTTAAGTAGAAGCAGATAAGAAAATCAAGCAATATTCTGCCAATTTTAGAACTTGAAGCATTGCGAAAATTCAAATTTTCTTTTCTCAGTTTTAACCTCTTCAATCCTGAGACAAATATTACGAGAGACCACGAAAACCTGTTTAAAATTATTATAAAATATCTCCAGATATGTATCAGCCTATTTGTGCATTTATTAAAAATGTCTGGAAGTAATTTTAACAATTCTAAAAACATTTAAATTTATTTAAATGTAGTTCTTTAGTGTCTTCTCCAGGCGACATCAGGACTGAGGAGGTTAAATAAGTGTTTACATTGCATTTATGTACATTTTGTCTGTCATAATTCATATTATTTAAAGTTGATTTTTTTCCAGGAACCTCTTTGCAAAGAGATGTTCCGAGAACTAAGATTCGCATTGTCTTGTCGAAGTTCAACAAAGCCAGTCATTGGTAGAAAACAGGACAATTGTGGAGAATTCAGAGTATCTACCATACCAGGATACAGCACCCAATATTGACGATACAGTAATATCTTTTAGGTGCTTTTAGACCCAGTGACTTTAACCAAGTTGCGCATCATGCAGCCTTTTGAACATAACAGGGATTATTATGCAAATGTAGCATAAGACCGTTCAAGGAGATGTGTTGAGCATTTTATATTTATCAAGGGACATGTGTAGCATTTTTTACCCTCAACGAAACTGAATCTAGCCTCTTTTTTGTAGGTTAAATCATTGAGCCATCTGCATGACACTATTGTGTTAGAATAACAACCTGTTTTACTGAAAGTAGTTCAAAAAGTTTTTGAGAAAAAACATTTAGGTGGCTCTTTCACACAGCATCAGTTTTATACTTCTGAGAACCATCTCAAATACCGAAAACTCAAAACAGGAAGCGAAGTAAGCAAAACAAAGCAGCTTCCATAAATATCCAAAAGCCTTAGGAACCTTAGTAGAAACTTCTTTATTTGCTTCATCTTATAACTACGCAAATAGTTATATTAAATAAGGAGTAACTCAAAGTGAAGGGAGCATAAGGCTGATAACACTGATAGAACAAAGATAATCAACTAACTATGCGCATTTGATAACAGACTTAACTTTCTTCAGCCTTATTTAAAAGATGCACACATGGTTATTACACTTGTTATGCTCTAACTTATTTATTGCCTATTTCCTAAGATTCAGGTTGTGTAGAAGTCCATTCTTGTACAGTTCAATGACAACAGTATTTTTAAAAATAGCAACCTTTGTCCTCCTTTTCTCCCCCAACATTTGAAATTCAGTATTTGTCCAATTTTTTGTTGAAATCTTCAACAAGTGTTTGTAATTCACCATGAAAGTGCTCTACATGTGTTCATTAAATGAGTAGATAACACAAAATAAGATTTGAGAATTTTATAAATTATAAATCTAGGCATATGAATAAGATTAAAACTTAGAAACATAACAAGGAAAAAATGTGCAACTCAGAAAAATGTAAATAAACTTATGTGCTACATAAAGTTTTAAGTTTGTAAGATAAGTATGTAGTAAGTTTTCAGAAATATTATTTTTAACATAATGTAATTAAATATGAGTTACTTTATCATTTAGAAGATTTTTAGTTTCATTCGATACATTAAGAAATTTAAATTATCATGCTGAAGTGTATTTTTATTAAATAAATAAAAAGAATGGATTCTTCTGCAATTTAACGAAACATTTAACTAAACTATTAAAATTTACTTGATTATCCATTTATGTTTGAAATTTAAACTGCTGATTAATGATATTTCCCATTCAAGTATACGATACAATATTAAAAGTATGTTTTTTTTCTCTTTTTTTTTTCTTGTAAAAAATCTTGTAAGATTTTGCAAGCAAAAATGATACGTAAAATACCATTATAAAAATTAAATAGGAAAAATTAAAAAATTAAAACACAATTGATGTTAGATATTTTTTTAAGTTTTAGAAAAACATAAATAAACCAATCTTTCTAATAAAAACCACTTATATAAAAACTTTTATTATACTTAATTAACAACGTTAAACATTTAAAAATCATTTAAGTGTTGAATACTAAAACTCTTAGGACAAGAAGAAAGTGTTTCCAGATACTTTCACCCTGAGCAGGAGAACAAAACAATTAAAGGCTGATATTTGTGATATAGAACTTTCATAAATAATATCAGTCTCACTAGAAATCATTTTCAAGTCTTTTTATCAGATTGTATAATTTGTGTTGTATGAGAAACAGTTAATATTTTACTGATTTTCTGTAAATTTCTATGGCAATATGAAATTGTTCACGTATTTGATTTCAAACTCTCACATATTACATGCATTGAAGGCACAGATCTAAAAAGATTTCTAGATCCATAATTACTAAGAGTTCAAAATTATTTTTACTTAATTGTATAGTAGTTAAGAATTGTATTTTCATTACAATGCTAGATTTGAAAATACAAATGAATACCAGATTTTACAATCAGCAATACTAATGCAAAAACAAGCATATATAGTTGATATGCATATAGGTGGAATATTTTTCAAGAAATTCAGAGTAACTAAATACATGATTTATTATAGAGATTATCAGATATATAAAAAGTAATTATTATAGCTGTTTAAGTTATTTCAAATTATATGTATTTATTGAAATTCTTAGCTTAGATTTCATTTATAATGTAAATAATTAGATGTTTAAAACATATTTTCAAAGCATAATCATATGGTTGGATTTCATGAAATATTAACTTTTAATCATACAGTCAAGATTTTATGATAGAAAAATAGTTCAGTCAAAAGTTTAATAAATTTTTTTATTTATCACAGTTGTTTGTTAATAAAGTTTCATTTCCTAAATCTAGAAAAATGAGTAATAAAATATTAAGTATCTATGAATTGTTCATTCAACATCCTATCTTCGAATAGGATTTGAGTCAAAAGATACTGTTTATGAAACTCATTCAATGAAATAATTTTTTGATACAATAAACTTTTCTTTATAAAATTATGTTTTATTGTATTTTCTTTTAAATATTTGATGCATAATTCATTATACATAGAATTATCCGTATTCTTAAGACAGCCATAATATTAAAGGTTATGGGTCATTTTTCCTCAACATTAATCTGTTAATAGTGTCATCAAGCTTTTTTCGCTCCCAAGTGTAATAAAAAATATACTAGTGAATTATATATGTAAATGTCAATTTGAAAAGAAAAAAGAAGGAAACTCAATCCAGACAAAGAATCAAACATTGTACAAATCAAATTGCATTCATGTAATCACAAATATATAACTCATTTGAACTGTCAAAACTGAGTTTTGGGTGACACTGGTAAAGGGTCAAACCCAACACTATAACTAAAAAGCAGAATTTCTTTGACCTTGCTTAACCCATAAATGTCTAGCGGTATCACATGGTACTGGCAAAGTTTCAACATTTTTTTTTTTTTTTTTTTTTTGGTTGTACACCAATGTTTTTAAAGGAAACACTACCTTTGTTTGATGTCTTAAACTTCGTGATAAAATGAAACAAAACTTGCTATTAAAAAAAAATCTGATTCAAAATGCAAGTTTTGTATTTTAAAGAAGATAATAATTCCGGCTTCAGAATAGCATCTTTCAGCAAATCAACATTTTTTATTTACATCTCTAAAATGTTGTTTATGTGATCTATGCTGAAAGAGATCAATCATTAAAAATTAATAGGTTCGGATATGCTATTCTTACTCATTTCACCATATCCATTGAACATAGGATAGCCCTACAATTCACTTTTGGTAGTTATCATTCATGCAACGTCCAATGAAGCTGAATGACCATGCCCCGTATAATGATTGATTTACATTTTCAGATAACACTTCTACAAGCATAATTCATTTTATAAATACTGGGATAAGGAAATTTTTAATTGTAAAACCTACAGAAAATCGATGACTAGAAGGGGCATTTCTAAAAAAGTCAAAAATATCACTCTCTCATATTAGTTGCCATTTGAAGTTTTCACTTTTTTGTGAAACAATACTTACAATTTTAGAAAATATGGTATTACAGTTATTTTTTTAAATAAACTTATAAATTATGAAATTGTTTTAACCTAGTAAAATAACTTTCTTTAACAAATCATACAAAGAATTATATTCACAGAATACACATAGAATAAATATATAAAAAATTATTTAGACCACAAAAAAAATCTACTGAAATAGGATTTGCATTATTCGTAGACCTTTTTGATACTTCTAAACTTTTTAAAATACTAATAGTACACTCTATAACAAAAAAAAACCGACGCACAAAGAAGGAGTTGTCCGATGGAGACAAGAATTGGTGGATAGGAAGATTATATACAGAATAGAAAATGATTATAATTTCAGAACAATTGAATAATTTATCTCAGAGTTACATAGTGACAAAGTAATAAACTCAATAAGGCGTTGATCCATCTCTAGTCTGGATGCAAGGATGTCACACGGTGTGGCATTGATTGATAAAGCGTCCAGATGATTTCTTGCGGTATTGCTTGCCAAATTCGCTTCAATTGTCGGGCTAGGTCATCAACATTTTTTGATAGATGCAGTCGCCTTCCCATCATGTCTTAGACATGCTCGATGGGACATAGATCTGGCGATCTGTCTGGCCAAGGGAGTGTTTGACAAGCTTCAAGACAGTTCACAGCAACACCTGTCATATGTGGTCTGGCATTAGCCTGCTGAAAATTAATCCCAGGTACTGCAAAAAGTACGGTAGTAAAACAGGCACAGAATGTCATCGATGTACCACTGTGCTGTAAGTGTGTCTCTAATGACGACCGAAGGGGTCCGACTATCAAGGGAAATGGTATCCCAGACCATAACACCTTGTTGAGGACCTGTGTAAAATGCAATAGTAAAAGTAGGATTGGCACATTGGCCTGGGCGTCTCCAGACACGTCTTCGATTATCGTCAGGACACAGTTGGAAGCGGGATTTGTCGCTGAAGACAATACGTCTCCAGTTAGCGTCACTCCAACCTAATCGAACCAAGCACCACTGTAATCTGGCTTGAAAGTGCGCAGACGTGAGTGGTAGGTTGCGTAACGGTCAGTATGAGATTAGATTTCGCTCTCTCAGCAATTTGTGAATGGTCATGGTGTACAGTCGTGTGCAGGTCGCACGTCTGATGGTTGATAGCGATGAATGAGGTGCTGTGACAGCTGATCTGACAATCATTCTGTTCTCCTGATCTGTTGCGGCCCTAGGTCAACTGCTACCATTATGACGCTGAAATCTGACCTTGTCCACGTTTTCTTGCAAGCATCTTCTGATTGCTGCATCGCAACGACCCAGATGTCGAACAATTCTTCGATTTGCCCAACCTGCCTCTTTAAGTCCAATAATACGATTTCTTTCAAACTCTGAAAGTTGTTCTTAATGAGCTCTAATCCTGCGGCAAGGCATTTTTATAGTCGTTGAAATGTCTGCTTAATCGGAATAAGATAGAAACTTTTAATAAAAGATCGAGAACAGCTCCTTATGTACACCTGCTAGATGCGCACTTCCAATGCGCTGGAGATCGCTCTATTCATTCATTGGACACCAAATTTTAATCATTTGCATGTTTGGTCGAAACAAGTATGCATGCGAAATTTCAAAGCAATCGGATCATTTCTTCTTGGTTCGTCGATTTTTTTGTTATAGAGTGTAGATGCAGTACAACGTTTCATTGCATTTTTATTGACGGAATAGCTTCAGTAGCACACTTTAAAATTCTAAACTGATGTATAGTACTTCATAGTAAGATAAACTAATTTTGTTTTAAAGTAGAAAGAACACCCAGTAAATTAAACATAAAAATAAATAATTAACAAATTTCTCAATTTTCTGAATTATCTTTGAACATAATTTGAAAATGACCAGGTTAATAATCTGTATCTACATATTGCCTCATAAGTCTATTCACAGTTCCAAAAAATAACAAATTGTCAGAGTACAGATAACACTGTAAGACTTGTCTACGTATCAAGTTTATTATATTTTTATTGTAAAATACTAGTTCAAAATTTTATACTACTTTTACAAGAAGAATTCTGACTATCTGATTAAGTGTACGATGAAATCCGCACTCCTGTGAGGCAATTTGTTAAATTTTGATGAATTTGTGAAATGTAAAACTACACAACAGTAACAAAATCTCTTAATTTTTATGACTATTTAAAATCCGAACTTGCTTTAAGTCTCTTTAAATATTTTTTTTTCTTTTGTCACAAAAAAACAAATCTTTGGCTAGCCTTCTCTGCACTCAAATATGATAGTTTAATTTTTTATAATTTTTTTTAAATGGAAGCTTATGGGAACTCTGCATTAAATTTAGAGTAAAAATTTTTTACTCCAAGCTTGTGTAAAGATACTATTGTGTAAAGATACAACTAAAAATAAAGAGGGAGGAGATTATAGCTCCACATGCACATGAGATTTTCGAAAAGTAAAGTTTCAGTGTCGCATACTCATTCAAAAACTTATAATTGATAAAATTTCCATTAAATATTTCTTAATATATTTCTTAAATATATATTAAGTATTTCTTACTGATATATTCCTTAATTTTCGGCATAATTGCTGTCATTGTCGAAGTATTTGTTAAGTCTCAGAACAATATTTGGTATCCCATATTATAGAAGTTTACTGCATGCTTTTGAAACCACATTTCAATTCCAAATTTTATCTCATCATCGTCGTATAGGTTTCGCGCTTCAGGAAGTTTCTTCAGGTAAAAGAATATGTGGTATTTGCAAGCACCAGCGACCTACCTGTAAGGTTACTCGCCTGTTTTGGGTTCTTCGTGAATATTTGTACTATCTTCAGAGAAACTATGACACCTTTTATTTAATGTATCAATTCATATTGTTTCCATAGACGGAAACAATTCCTGTGATAATCTCTTGTAATATCTCCTACTAAAGCATCTAGGTGTTTTCATAATGCAAGGCTACCCATTGTGTGTGTCTTTCTTCATTGATGATACAGAAGTGTCCATTTATATTGGACAAGAGAGCACATTACCAAGACTAAGACAGCAATGGATTTATGTACTTTTCGCAGATAAGTCTAAATTTGCTTTGGGAGGTAATTCAGGCTATGTGCTGGAGAGAATAACACACCACATACTACGAATATAACACTGTTGAAGGATACAATTATAGAGAAGGTGGAATTGTTGTCTGTGCTGAAATCTCTCTGGGTAGTCACACTGACATCCACACGTATGCCACAAAAAATTGTGAGATATTGGGACAAAATTCTTGCTCTGCATGCCACGCCATATTCTGGTGCTATTGATGATAAATTCACCCTAATGCATCATAATGCCCAATCTTACTGAGCTAAGTTTGTTGATGAAAGTTTTGAGGGTCAAGGTTTAGAATATATACAATAGCAAGCTCTTTTCCAGACCTTAATCCAATAAAACATCCTTGGGACTACCTTTCAGAACAGCTCACTGACTTAGAACCTCTACTAATGTCATTAAATCATTTGCTTCAAGCACTGCTCCATGTATGGATGTTACTTCCAAATCCAGTGCCAGAGAACTTAATTGACAGTATGAAAAATCGATGCTGCCAGTACATAATAAGTAAAAGTGAACAAGGTTTTTAGTAAAATGTTTTTATTTCATTTTTTGCACAAAAATCTACAATTTATTTTTTATTAAACAATGGGGTTTTGTAAAAAATGAAATTTATTTCGAAATCTTGTTTCATATTAAAATTACGTTAAGTTTAATAAATATTTTAAGCACAGTTATTTTAAATTTCATGCTTTTCTTTTGTTTTAAAATTAGACAGAAAAACCTGGTTGTACCACAATTTTTGGAGTCCATTGTATTTTTAGGGTACACGACATTTCGGTCCCACCACTTCGGTCCCGTCGTTTCGGTCCCGAGACAATTCGGTCCCGAGACAATTCGGTCCGTGGTCATTTCGGTCCCTAGCAACTTTGGCCCCTTGTCATTTCGGTCCTTAGTCATTTCATTCCCTTGTTATTTCTTTGCTCGCTATCTTATAAGTCGGATTCTAATTGTTGTGGGCCTGCCAAATGGTATAAGTTCAACATTATTCGGGCCTTTTTTTAATTCTTTTAATTCCCCCCCCCCCCCCAAGTTTTATAAAAAGTTGAATGGGTCATTCCAAAAATAAAGCACCCTTTGGTGTCCCGACACTTTATACTGTTATATTTTCTAAAATTTTGTGTCAAAATTAAATTTAAATATTGGAAAATATATTTTAAAGATATTTTTCTATAGTGCAATTTTTAAATTTGAAATAAATTCCATTTATTGTTATTCAAATAACTTTCTTAATAATTGTGTCCTGTAAAAAGCCATGACCCAAGAACAATTTTTGATTTTTAAACCCTATTTTTTTTTTTACTATATGTATCGTTTAAGTTATCTTTCAGGATGTTTTTTTATGTCTTTGTAGTCTTTATACTATCCCTATATCCTTTAAATATTTTTTTTAATATTTTTTTTCATTTTATAAGAAAAATTCATGTGTCCCTTAATTTTTGTCCCCTGTGTTACCGCCACCTTTTTCTTAATATTAAAATAAGAATTTGCAACCTAAATGTTGTTAACAGTAGTCATTCATGTACTTTTTAAGTTAGCATTCATCCTAGATAGTCATTTTCCTCATTTGTTAAATTATGAAGAATATTATCTAAGTAAAAGTGATTTTTGAAGGTGGGTGTGTTTTTTGTGTGTCCCCTGTGTTACTATTGATTTATTTTGATTATTTATTAATTTTATACTTTATTGGCATTTAAATTACGTGTCTTAGTTAAAAGAAAATATTTCATCTAACTTTATATTATTTCTATGAAAATAGTAATACATCTGTGATAATTTACTTCATTTTGTCTCCTGTGTTACTAGTCCCCTGTGTTACCATGATATTGGTAGCCATGTTGTTAAGAGACAAAAAACCCAAGTTTAAAAATGAAATGCAACAGAATATCCTGTTTTTTAATGCATTTGTTGGTCTATATCAGAGATACATTTTTAATTAATATACATTAGTACACTTTTAAGATTGTTAAATTAGGATGTCCCCTGTGTTACTGACATTTCTTTTATCAGAACAAAAGAAAAAAAACTTTTTTATGAATCAGTTTTATAATATGCACTGACTAATATGTATAAATAAGTTTTACTATAATTTTATTATATTAGAGCAATTTTTACCAAATTATATAAAGTTTTAAACACGAAGAATACAAAAAAGTGTAACACAGGGGACATAATATGCCTATATCATGAAAAAATATATACATAAACAAAAAACTATATGGCACTGAAAAAGAACATTTATATCAAAGTGTTAATATTGTACAAGTAATTCTCTATTTTAAGAAGAAAAAATGATAAAATTATTTAAAATATGGTAACACAGGGGACATCTTTCAGCCAATGTGTCTGTGTTTCTAAGTATAGTGATAAATATTTTTAAAAAAGTGTGCTGCTGATATTAAATTTCTATTCTTGAATATATATACAACCCTCTCAAAGATATTTTTATTTAATTTTAAATGAAAAAATTTTTGAATTTTTTTCTCAAAAGGGACCTTTACTTTTTGAAATGACCCGAATATAAGAGTCCGATAAATTTAAACTTTTATAACACGTGACAATGAAATCACAGCGAGCGGAAAATTTTGTTTGGTTAAACAATGTGATATAAATTTAGGGGATATTGTCTTTTGCTTTTAGTATAGTATTATTAATCAGAATAAATATTTTAAATTTTATTATTAATTATTAGTATCAGTATTTTATATAAACTTCTATAAACTATATTAACTGAAAAGTATTTTATATAAACTGCCATAAATATTTTTGGCTGTTTGCGTACATTTTTTTAGTTGGTTGGTTGGTTGGTTGTATAGATTTTATTGGCACAAGGTCCCTTTAGGGACATGCTGCGCCAAGAACAAGGTAAAGAGAAAAAAAATAAATGTAAACTTTAAAGGATGTAAAATGTAAAAGTCAATTTAAAAAACTAACATAGGCATAGTAAAAAGGTAAAAGCGAAATGATGATATATAAAATTGTAGTACAATAACTAGTCAATAAGATAAAATAAAAAGCTTAAAAAAATAGTTAAAATCATACAAACAGTATAGTAGTGATACATAACAAGAGTTAGTAAAATTGTAAAAACAATGATACTTTTGACAATATTTAAAAACTCAAATTAAAATGGTAAGTGGTAAGATCATTTAGGTATATATTCCTCAAGAACAGTGTTTCTTTCGTCTTCACTTGAGTCATATGACTCTTCCATAGCCTCTTCCACATAATTTTTTAGCCTTTTGGGATCTTTCAAGTAAGCAAAAGATAGGTCATGATTTGATTTCCGTTGTTTTTTTGTGACTGTTTGCCATTGGTGAGATCCTCGAATAGTCTTATTTTCAGATGTCTTTTGATTTTGTTTCACGGCTTGAGCAGAATTGGTCTTTTGGTGGTTAGAAGCAGAAAGATTAACTGTTTTTTTATTGGGTGTAACTGCTTTAGGCTTTTGACTAGTATTAGGTTTTTGACAATTTGATGCAGAGAGATTAGGATTTATTTTAGATGTAGATGCATTAGTTCTAGTCTGGGGTTCAGTGAATTTTTTCGGTATTTGTAGCTGAATAGGTTGATAGACTATTGTAACAGGCTCTGAAGACGGTAACCAACGCTCTAATTTAGGGCTAACAGAACATTTAGTAGGGCAACTGACATCTCGTGTTTCTTTCTTTGGGGTACTAGGTGGATTAGGTGATTCTGTCTGGGTGCTTATATGTCTCACAGATTTTGATTGCTGCTTGAGTAAACTAGAATAAGAAATACCTATAGATGGGGTTCTGGTTTCAACAAGTTTTCGAGCTTCTGGATATGAAAGATTTTGACTGGTTTTTACTGCAAGAATTTCTTTTTCACGGTTCCAAATTGGACAGGAGCGAGAGTATGACGTATGATTACCTTTGCAATTCGCACAGCGTTCTGGTTTTTCACACGATTTACCATCATGGCCGACTTCTGCACAGCGAGGACAGGTAACATTGCCACGACAGTTAATGTTAGTATGACCAAAACGCTGGCATTTGAAACATCGTAAAGGGTTAGGGATATAAGGCCGGACTGGACAGCTTAGGTATCCAGCTTTAATTCTAGATGGTAAATTATGGCTATTGAAAGTTAGTATTATGTGCTTTGTCCGAATAACTTGTCCATTCTTTCGGATAGTAATGCGGCGTGCATCTATTATATTTTGTTCTTTTAAATTTGAGAGAAGCTCTTCTTTTGAGGAGTATAAAAGATCTGGTTCAGAAATTACACCGCGACAAGTATTTAGAGTTTGATGAGCTTTAACAGAAACAGCAAAAGAGCCTATTGTAGTGCAATTGACCAGAAGCTGTGATTGACTGGCTGAAGAAACCTCAACCAATAAATCCCCAGAGTGCAGTTTTTTAAGAGTGTGACCGTCGCCTAAAACAGACTGGACTGTTTTTGCGATAAGAAAAGGTGAGGTTCTCTTGAAAGAACTATCTAAGAGGCTATCGGTGCGTTTAATTACAAAGAAACGTGTAAATGATGAATTCTGCACAATTTGTTGCTCTCCACATGGGAGAGAATTATTTGAATTAGAGATTTTTCCATCCATAGTAGAAGAAAAAATAATTCGGACCCCGGCCGCACCACCCACTACCGAGCCCAACAAGGGGATGCACATTCGTGCACCAGTGCTAACCAGGGTCTATACGGTCACAAGACAATCCTATGTCAGTCTCCCCCCTTAACGAGATGACTAGTAATTGCTCGCTCGCTTGATCCCTAAAGCCAGTGACCAAAGTCAGCTGACCAGCCGATTGATGCATACGGGACCAATATGCACCTCCCGTCTACCTGAAGCAGAGGCCAAAGCAGTGTGTTGGTTTCCCTCAACTACCAGGATCCCCCTTTCCAGGGACACGGGTTGCCACGCACGGCCAACACGTGGGTGGTTTACAATTCTCTATGAATCGATATGCAGGATGACATCGGTTCATACAGAATTGCCCTCACCTCCGAAGAGGAAACCACAATGAAAGTGAAACAAAGAGGAAAGGAAGACCAGAGGAGTAAGAGGAAAAGGAAAGGAGAAAGATCACTCAAGTGCCTCAGGGTTGTGAAGCCCGTGAATACCTAAAGAAGGCATCCCCCTGAGGGGATACATTTTTTTAGAACCTTTAATTTAGCATTAATTAAATAATAAAAAAAACTTTGCTTATTTTTTCCCTTACAATTAGTTTGATAATAAATGTCTTTAATAATTCAGTTAGACAGTTAAGTTATAATAGATACATTTTTCCTCAAATCACCCTTCTACATCCTCTCCTTTAATAATTCAGATATGAAATATATTTATTGAAGAACAAATTTTTTATCTTTCTTATTATTTTTATAATTACAAAGTTGCATCTTATAAATTTATTTTGATAAGTTACTTTTCACAATAAAAATTGGAATAACAATAGTGATTTCGTAATTAGGCATGCTATGAAAAAAAATTGTTTTAGAAATTTGCCACCGCCACTTTTTTTTTTAATAATAATAATAATATTATTTATTGATTGCATTTTTTAAGTCTTCTCACGCCATGAAGACAATTTTTGTGAGTTAATTTCATTGAAACTGAGCCTATTTCATTCTAATAAGATGATGATTATTATTTTTTTTTTTTACGTAAAATTTATGTAATAATATTTTAAAATATAATAATATAAATATTATACTTAATTTAATAAAATATATTAAAATGTAATATAATATTTTAAATAATTTTATTTTCAAATTTTAAGTGACAAAACTACGAGTTTATTTATTTATTTATTTATTTATTTGTATTACCTTTTCGCTCTTACTTTCCCAGAAAAAAATAATAATAATTCTTCTTTAGTTTTATTTTTAACTATACAAATTGTTTTAAATTTCTGTAGTTTTAAATATACAATAAATAAACACATAAAAGATAAATTTCAGTTTAGAACTACTAGGAAATATAATGTTGTATTGAATATAAAATGGATTATGTATTAAGTTTATTTAAAAATAAAATTCATTATGTAAATTAATCATATTATTAATAATAAATAGATTTAATAAAATATTAAATCGATTTTTATATTAAAATTACTAACTATTTTGAGAATTAGGATTACCAATTATTATTAGGATTACCATACAAAATTTGTGTGAATTATAATATTTTGGATAAGAGTTATACGTGTGTGCGGTTTTCGGGCACTTATAGTCGCATTATACTAAAATTTTATGGCCTTCAGTTTAAAAACTCAGCAATGTTCCCTATAAATTTATGTCTTATTTCACAAAATTTCAGCTTGCAGAAGTGACCGAAATGTCTTGGGACCGAAATGGCTAGGGACCGAAATGGCTAGGGACCGAAATGTCTTGGGACCGAAATGGCTAGGAACCGAAGTGTCTCGGGACCGAAATGTCTCGGGACCGAAACGGCGGGACCGAAATGGCAGGACCGAAATTGCGGAACCGAAACGTCCTGCTTCCGTATTTTTAGGCTATACCTGAGCATCATAGAAATGCCCTCATTTAGGCTTTAGTAGCATGAAACTTAGTTTCTAATAAGCCTTCTAATCCAATTGCTAGACAAAGAAAGACCTGGCTATGCAAAGACACACTGGATTTGTTCTCAACTTGTCCTGACTTTGATTTGAACATTGCCATTTGACTGATGAGCCTGTGGCCTGGTTCATCATAGTTGATCGATAAGTGAGAATAGGCCAATCTCTTTATTAGAAAAGCAATACCCAACAGAGTGCCACACGATGGCTGTGTATCATGGACTATCCTCTGATTAACAAGGACAATTCCCTTTATTGGCCACACCTTGAGGATACTTCACAACTGTTCTAACTGCAGAAAGAACAACAGGAGATTAGCTAGTCTGCAGAGGCTCACTTGTCAAGCTGAAACCCAACCCCATATGTTGCTTTCTATGCTCTACTGCCTACCATTATTGAGTTTGCAACATGATGGTTTTCTTTCTAACCCATGACCAGGTA
The DNA here is from genome assembly GCA_964019185.1 of Maratus speculifer. Classification (NCBI taxonomy): domain Eukaryota; kingdom Metazoa; phylum Arthropoda; class Arachnida; order Araneae; family Salticidae; genus Maratus; species Maratus speculifer. Next base: position 119,273,622 of record OZ025299.1, on the reverse strand, counting down.
CCTTCCTTCTGTGTTGCCACAGCTGAACGGATTTGATACCTGGTATCGAAATGAATGACCACCTATTTGTCACGTGTCGGCAACAAACCTGACTAGCACTTAGATCTTCATCCTATCGGCAGTGCCTACTGCTTAGTTGTGAACTTTGTTAAGCTCGTTACTTAATTTTTTAATCTTCTTGTTTGATATCTGTACATTCCTATTCAAGTTGATATCATAATTTAAAGTTTTGGTAAGGAAACTAAACCTTCACCTGGCAAGGCCCCTCCAGAGGTATAATTCATAAGTAACTTGAAGGACTTTGCCTCCATGACACAACATTCTGCCTTATGCAGGTGTCACAATATATATGTAAGCAGTTCTTGCTTTTCAGAGTCTGTTTTTAAGTCTATCTTTCCCTGTATAATGTTGGACATGGTCCTATCACATAAGATAGAGATCAAAGGCCTTTCGCAACCTATAATAAGATACAGGTAATGATCTAAAGGCTGCCTCCTACAGCATTGCACAAAAAACTTGCTCTAACCAGAGAACTGAGTTGCATGGGAGGAGGTAGGAGTGGTCTCCTAAACTGTGACTGACAGTATTATTGGCTGCTTCTTTCAGCAAGGGCCAACACATAGAGGTTGCAATTCATCTGCATACCTGTCCTAATTGATTTGAACACTACTTTGTTAGTGCCAAGCTCCCAGTCGCTTTCTGTATTTACGAAGAAGAGTCAGGAGGACAGCTCACTTTGACTGCTTCATTGGTAGCAGGCATAGGGAAACCTCATTTATCACAAGACTACTGTTGAAGCGATAAAACAAAAGGGAATAGATTACAATTTCTAATTTTTCATGTTTCAAGCCATTCTATCTTCATATCAGTATTGAAGAAGACTGTTCATTTTCTATCTTAATGAGGAACATGCGACATTTACAAAGTGTGCAGATTTTGAAAATAGAAAAACTTATCTTGGACAAATCTGTAGCAATTTCTTCCACAAGTACATAAATGGTAACAGCTGACAATGTTTTTCACAGATAATGTAAATTATTGTACATGAGACAATAGGCACCTCTTCTAGATGCAAAAGGTTCAATATTTAAATATACAGAGTGTATCTAAACTCTTGGGAAAATCTTTAAGGACTCATAGTACACGTCAAGACAAACAATATTAAGTAGGAAACTAAGGGTCCCAAACGTTTTCCGAAGGAGATAGGCGCCATTAAAGTTTAGGGTCCAAAATTTAAAATAAACATAAAAAACGGAAAAATTGGTCGATTGATTTGCGGTTTTCACTAAAACTATTATTTATGTCAGTATTTTTTTTAAAATAAATTATAAAGAAAAATTTCAAAAAATGCCGATAGAGGACGTTTTAGACTTTGGAGTAACAAAAATTATTTTTTGCATCTCATTAAATGTTTTCGGAACCTTAGATTTAAACTTAAATTTTGAGCTCAAAATGTGAATAGTTGGGAGAGGTTAAGTAGCGCAAACTGAACTGTGTTCGAGGTTTAAATTTCAAATGATTATAAAAAACGGAAAAATTTGTTTATTTGTTTGCGATTTTCTTTAAAGCTACTCTTTAAATCAATATTTTCTTGAAATAAATTTTAAAGATAAATCTAAAAAAAATGCCAATAGAAGGCGCCTTAGACTTTGGAGTAACGTAGAACATTTTTGAAGCTATTTTTTGCATCTCATTAAATGTTTTCGAAAGCTTAGACTTAAATTTTGAGCTCAAAATCTGAATAGTTGGAAGTGTTTAAGTAGCGCAAACTGAACTGTGTTCAAGGTTTAAATTTCAAATGATTATAAAAAACAGAAAAATTTGTTTATTCGCTTGCGATTTTCTTTAAAGCTACTCTTTAAATCAATATTTTCTTGAAAATAAATTTTAAAAATAAATCTAAAAAAAAATGCCAATAGAAGGCGTCTTAGACTTTGGAGTAACGTAGAACTTTTTTGACGCTATTTTTTGCATCTCATTAAATGTTTTCGAAAGCTTAGACTTAAATTTTGAGCTCAAAATTTGAATAGTTGGAAGTGTTTAAGTAGCGCAAACTGAACTGTGTTCAAGGTTTAAATTTCAAATGATTATAAAAAACAGAAAAATTTGTTTATTCGCTTGCGATTTTCTTTAAAGCTACTCTTTAAATCAATATTTTCTTGAAAATAAATTTTAAAGATAAATCTAAAAAAAATGCCAATAGAAGGCGCCTTAGACTTTGGAGTAACGTAGAACTTTTTTTGACGTTATTTTTTGCATCTCATTAAATGTTTTCGAAAGCTTACACTTAAACTTAAATTTTGAGCTCAAAATCTGAATAGTTGGGAGTGTTTGAGTAGCGCGAACTGAACTGTGTTCAGAGGTTCAAATTTCAAAAGATTATAAAAAACGGAAAAATTAGTCGATTCGTTTTCGGTTTTCGCTAAAACTACTCTTAAAATCATTATTTTCTAGAAAATAAATTTTAAAGATAAATTTCAAAAAAAGCCGATAGAGGGCGCCTTAGACTTTGGAGTTACGTACAACTATTTTTAACCGTTATTTTTTTAATCTCATTAAATGCTTGCTAAAGCTTGGGCTTAAATTTTGAGCTCAAAATCTGAACCGTTGGGAGAAATTAAGTAGCGCAAAATTGAATGGTGTTCGAGGGGGGGGGGGGTAAATTTCAACTCCTGAACACAGTTCAATTTGTCCATTTTAACCACTCCCAATGATTCAGAATTTGAGCTCAAAATTTAAGTCTAAGCTTTTGCAAGCATTTAATAAGATACAAAAAATAACGATTAAAAATAATTGTTGGTTACTCTTAAGTTTAAAGCACCCTCTAACGAAATTTTTTGAATTTTTTTAAATTTATTTTCAATAAAATACTGACATTAAGGATAGTTTTAGCGAAAACTGCAAAGGAATCGACCATTTTTTTCGTTTTTTATAATCATTAGAAATTTGAACCTCCCCCCTCCCCTTGAACACAGTTCAGTTTGCGCTACTTAACCGCTCCCAACGATTCAGATTTTGAGCTCAAAATATAAGTTTATGTCTAAGCTTCTAAAAAAATTTAATGACATGCAAAAAATAACCGTAAAAAATAGTTGTTCGTTACTCCAAAGTCTAAAGCGTCCTCTATCGGCATTTTTTGAAATCTATCTTTAAAATTTATTTTTAAGAAAATACTTATATAAAGAACAGTTTTAGCGAAAACCGCAAATGGATCTACCAATTTTTCCGTTTTTTATAATCATTTGAAATTCGAACTTCTGAACACAGTTCAGTTTGCGCTACTGAACCGCTCCCAACAATTGAGATTTTGAGCTCGTAATTTAAGTTTAAGTCTAGGCTTCCGAAAACATTTAATGAGAAGCAAAAAATAACGGTAAAAAATAGTTGTTCGTTACTCCAAAGTCTAAAGCGCCCTCTATCGGCATTTTTTGAAATTTATCTTTATACTTTATTTTCAAGAAAATACTGACATAAAGAATAGTTTTAGTGAAAATCGCAAATCAATCGACCAATTTTTCCATTTTTTTATGTTATTTTGAAATGTTGGACCCTGAACTACCTCCTTCGGAAGACGTTTGGGACCCTTAGTTTCCGATTTAATATTGTTTGTTTTGATGTGTACTATCATCCTTTAAAGTTTTGCCCAAGAGTTTAGATACACCCTGTAGATGACTATACTCACCAGACAGAGTTTGTGAGGAGGATGTTCCAAACGATATTTTACAACCTGAAGTTTCCTGCATTATACGAGGGGAATTCCGAAAATAAGTTTCACCTGGCGACCGTGGACAGACGTGTGTATGAAAGAAAACAAGTATCATGAAACATGAAAGATAATATGCAACTATTTTTCTAAGTTCCATGTGAGTTGAGACATTTGTCATACCCCTTTATAAACTTCAAAAAGCATTCCAGGAAAAAAATAGTGCTCTGCATACGAAAGAAGCGTTGAACGGCTTGAATGGAAACATTTTTGCTTCCTAAGCTTTAGTCAAGCATTGCTTTCGTTGAGTGGCCATACACTTTCTTCCAGGTCTCGGTCTGTCCAACATTTGCTGACATCCCTCACTGAATTGGCGGCACCATCTCAACATCATTTGTTTCGCCATCATATCGGTCCATATAATTCCACGTGCCGGTTATGGATTTCTGCTCCCAATGCTACACGTACCCATTCATATCGGAAACAAAACTGCCTCTGTCTTACCTCCTTTGGCGACGAATTCAAAGTTCAGTTTCTCTCCATATCTACCGGGCCAGCATGATGCCGAACCCTGTTTTTTTTCATGAAGTGCTTTTTGAAGCTTATAAAAAGGTATGACAAATGTCTCAATTAACTTAGAACTTATGTAGAAAAATAAAGTTACGTCTTATCTGTAATGTTTCATTATATTTTTGTCTTTCATACTCATATCTGTCCACAATCGCCAGGGAAAACTTATTTTTGGACTCCCCCTCGTAGTTATTCAATGATATGATAAGGCCTTTATCACAGCAAAAGAAAACATTTTCAATATGTGCAGTGAACACATATAAGCACAGGACAATCACCACTACACTTTTCCTTACAAACACCAGAGAAGTTTACTGAGAATATCTTGGCGAGTGCTCTTAAAGATTCTAATTACCTGGATTGAAATTAATGTGTTGCCAGAATATTTGACTGATGAGGCATACTGACTCCTTATGGAGCAGGAGCATCTCAATTTATTGCAGGCTGTTCCATTCACTGCAGTGAAAGTCATGTAGTTGATCATGATTAAGCCCCAGCACACTTTTTTTACTGTGGTCTGATATTTCCTGAATACCACATATCCTGCACAATTGATTTAGATGTAGTGAACCTATAGCTCAGCCACCACGTTAATTGTATTTAAATCCACTGGATTTTATCTGGAAGCACATGAAACTATGATATATGAGATGTCTGTGGACCCTAAAAGATCTCATAACAAGATCATTGTTATAGTTGATATATAAAAACAATATTAAAAGTACGTAGTTGCATTTGTTTGTCACTTTGAGTGTCTACTTTGGACCTTTCTCTGATCTAAATAAATGGGATAGGGAAATTTACAATTTCATTAATTGTTTTTTTCTTACAGCTGAAAGTTTGTATTTTTCTGAAATTTAGAGCAAAATGTTATCTTAGACTTGATAATAAATATTATTTGCCATGCTGAGTATTACTGGTCTCTTATAAAACAGATTAAAAATACCATGTATACACACGGTAAAATACCTTTCATATACCAACGAAATGGGATGATAAGAAAGATAAAACAAAAAAAAAGGGACAAAAAATAAGGCATATAAAAGAAATTATGAGTGTTGATTATATAATTTTTATGCTATTTAATTACTGAAATGATTATTGACCGTATTAGTTTAGAAAAAATATTAATGTTTGAAGGCAATGCACATGCTTGAGAATGTGTTCAATGCCATTTCCATTATAAGCTTTTCTAGACACAATTCATACAAAGTAGGCAAACATGTAAATCTGCATCAAAATTCACAGATTTCGTTCAACTACAATTACATATAAATTGTTCTAATAATATCATCAACTATTTCAATTTCTATTTGAGAAACAAAATTGTTTAAACTAAAATGAACAGCTTTGGGAAAATTATGCTATAATGTTTCTTATTTAAAACTGCTCTACGCAGCTGGAGATAGATTCAGTAGCTGTGAACACAAGGTTTTATATTTTTAATTTCATCAGTGTTTCTTATAATAACAAAAAAATTAAATAAATAAAGTCACAATGTTTAATAATGAAACGGATAACAACTTTCTACAAAATTCCTCAGAACCTTTCTGTATTTTATAAAAGTAAACTAATTAAAAACTCATTATAATTAGCATTTTAATATCATTATATACTTGTTATAAAAAATAAAGGATGATAACAGAAATAAAACATAACTAATACTTAATGAAAAGTTATTGATAGAATATTGTACAAAAGCATTAATTAACATAAATTACAATGTTTGGCAGTTGATTATTCTCAAAATATGTAATTAAAACCAAATGTATGGAAATTGTAAAATAATGGAAAAATTAAGTTACTGTGAGAAAACTTTTTTACTTAATATTGTATATGGTCACCTCGGATAGATATGCATACGACACATTTTGATTTCATAGACCAAAGTGTTAAGTTTTGTGGAATTACATGCAACTCTTCTAAAAGGGCACTTTTCAACTCCTGGGGGGGGGGAGGAAGTCTGAGGAAGAATTTGGCATGTTGAAAGTCGGTGCCCTAATGCATCCCACACATGCTCAATTGGATGCAAGTTGGGTTAGGAAAGTGGCCATTTCATTTGAGTGATACATTCTGTTTGCAATTATTCTGACACCACATATACTCGAAGAGGTCGAGCACTGTCATTCCATTAGCAAAAAAATCCGGGCCAACAACAGCACTAAACAGTCTAACTTGGGATTCCATTACCTCCTTCATATAGATATATGAAGGAGGTATATAGCGATAATATAACCAGCTTGAAAGATATGCAGTTTGGTGAGATCATTCATGATTCTCCCTCGTCTCCCCCCCCCACCAACACACACCAAAAAAAATCCTTAAACGAAGTTATGGAAACGAGATATTTTATGGACAAGGTTAGACAAGTTGTGTGTTCCTTCCTCTCTCCAGATCGAAGGAATCAGAATTAGTGTACATCTATAATCAGTATTCAGACTATAGCTCAACTTGTCAATAAACAATACTCGAGCCCAGTCTTCTTGGATACCATTAAACATAGCGATGGCACCAGTTTAAACGGAATCCTTTGGAAACTAGAATGAGTGGGATGAAAACTATTGGTCTTTTTACTTAAAGTCCACACTTGTTAAGCCTTCATGCAGCAGTAGAATGAGTAATACAAGTTCCTGTAGCAGCCTGAAGGTCTAAAACCAAATCTCTTGTATTTACCTCGCGGTTCCTTCAAACTTGCAATGACAGAAAACAATCTTCAGATGCAGTTGCTGCTCTTGTTCGCCCTTGACCAAGCTGTCTATCAACAGGTCCAGTACTTAAAAAATGACTCCAAGCTCTAGATATGACACTTTGAGGGATATTCAAATCTTGCGCAACAACCATTTGTGTTTCACCTATCTTGATTTTTCAAATTATCACTTTTAACCTTCACTTGCAAAAGTTGATGCAGGTTTTTTTCTTGGGGTCCATTTTGTGAAAAATAGAAGTTCTTTTTTGTGAATTTCAGTATATTTTTGAGAAAAATAACATTTTGTAATGGAAGTTGAAACCCAATTACTAAAATTTAAAACATGCATTTCTTAACAAAAACTTCTTTAAACCCTTTTGCTAAAGTTTTTGTTTCTGCTGAACTGGTTTTATTTACAGATTACACATTTTAAAACATAACAAAATAAAAATAACAAACAGTAATACATTTTTATAAAAAGGAATTTCGTGAAAGGGCCCATTTTATTAAAATCATTTTTGTGAAGGGACACTAAATAAGGCCCCAAATTTTGTCTGGATCGACCTCGAACTTAAATGAGTAACTAAAGTAGCTATAACTAATAACTACTATAACTAATAACTTTGAGCTATAACTAATGAACTATCAAACACCACATTTGCTTTAAATAACAGTACAGACCAAGAGTTCCAATTTGCATCCATTGTGCAGCACATTGTTATTCACCAAATTTGCATATTTCTGTCGCTAACGTATGTACAGAAGGGTACTTTTGTGTCCGATTGTATTTAATTAACATAAATAATTGCAGCATTGGGCATTACTTACAACATTAACTTAGTCGGTATATTTTCTCTCATTATCCTTTAATTTTGATGAACAGTGTACATAGCGACGCTCTACAACCAGGAATAATAAACATGCAACCAAGAATGGTGAAAATAAAATGTCCTTGGAAAAAAAGTCCCACCTACTACTAACACTGACCTAAAGCATTCTACAGAAATGTAACTTATAAATATCAATTATTAGTAATATCTATCAATTAATTTTTTGTATGTATGTATAAATAATGTTTTGCTTTGGAGGTTGTTTGTATTTAGAAATTGTACCAAAGTTGGAAATTTCCAATACTACCTAATGTTGACTAGACTCTTTACTACATCTTACTATTGGATATCAAATGACAAATCATTTGATCGATATCTTACATTTTATACAGGTTTACAGTTCAAAAGCCATAATCCATTTAAATTCATTCTTCACTGTTAGAAAAGAGATTTTAATGCAGGTAGTTTATAAAGTAAAATTCAAAAATGATTTAAGAACATGAACTGTAATTTTAGATTCACATATTTCAAAATTCTAGAAATTTAGTTTTGTTTAAAATTTTTATAGGTTTGAACACATTCTTTCTGTTCTTGTTTAACTAATTGCAACATAACAATTATAACCTATGAATTTTTTAACAGATATCAATTTCAAGAAATTTCAAATGTAGAAATATTCAAATTTCGAGCATTCTGCAAATAGGAAAAATCAACATGCAACAAAGAATGACATAGTCAATTTTAAAAAAAAATGCCTCTCATTAATAATTTTGCACAGAGCATTGTCACATTGAATAACTCATACCGATCTATCTGTACAAAAGCCGTTTTTTACTTTTTCGATTTTCACTGCATAATTTTTCTGTGAGGATGCATTCAATTTTGAAACCGGTTACGAAAATGAAAGTGCCTTCATTAAAAAAACTTGTAAAAAAATCGAAAAAGTGAGAAATGGCCTTTTTACAGATCGATCTATAATAAGCCAATGCAAAATAAATAAATAAAAAATATTGAAATTTAACTGAGAGAGCCTTATAAATTTCTTTCTTAGAATTAGCATTAAAAAACGGGTCTTTTCGCTTCACTGAACCAGAGTCATCACAAAGTCATTACAGAGAGTCATCATCATATGAAATTGCACAAAGCTCTGAAATTTTTAATACGAATACTTAATTTTGATATATTTCGCCTTTTTGGTAAATTTTTACTTCAGTATACCAAATTGGAAGTCACTCCATAAAGTAGTTTAAGAAAGATGGAAGTTTAAAGTTTGGAACTTCAAATGTTAAATTCATTTGCAGTGGTTGCAAAAGTTTTTAAATATAACTCAATGTTTTTAATGTTTTTAAATATAACTCAAACACTACTCAGTGGAATGGGCTCTAATTTTGGATTCATATACACTCAGGAACATTGAAAATAGCGACCCAAGAAGAAAGCATCTGATTGAAATGAAATTTAATACACATAATGACACAGATGAGAGATTCACTTCATCTCAAAATAAAGACAATTAAACGAATACAGGGTGTGCAACGATACAAATACAGGGCAACTTCAATAGCGCATTGGACCACCTCCAGCTGCAATACATGCCGCCACACGGTCCGGCATAGAGTTGATTAGACACTTGATGTTGTCCTGAGGCAGATGGGTCCAGAAATCTTCCACAGCCAACTCCAAATCATGCCACGAATGACACGATGGCATCTGACATTTTAGCTGATCCCACACATGCTCTATAGGGGACAAGTCGGGGGAGCGGGCCGGCCATGGAAGAAACTGAAATTGACGTAGGAAGTGTTGAGCAACTCTTGCTGTATGCGGACGAGCATTATCTTGCTGGAAAATCGCCCCTGGGAGACCATTTAGGAAAGGTCCTACATGGGGTCGAAGAACATCATCGACATAACGTTGGCCCGTTAAGTTTCCATGCATCACAATTAGAGTGGACTGGCTATCATAGGCTATGGCAATACAGACCATTGCACCAGCTGTGCGAGCAGTGTGACGAAGAACAGTGTGAGAGGAATTGTACTGCTCACCAGGGCGCCTCCACACCCGTACACGGTTGTCATCTGTCCCCAAAAGAAACCGGGATTCATCACTAAACACAACGTTTTGCCAATCTGTGACATTCCACATTGATCTGGCTTGGCACCACTGTAGTCGCAGTCGCCGATGTTCCAGTGTTAAAAGGAGTGCACGAAAAGGGCGCTTGGATTTTAGACCTGCTTCTGCAAAGTGTCTGGAAATTGTTTGGGGAACAATTTCTACGCCTACGTCTGCTCGAATCGTTGAACGAGTCACTGTGGGGTCCACGAGTGCTTGCCGCACGATCCTTCGATCCTCTCTCCTCGTGGTCCTTCTGGTCGCTCCAGACCCGGTTTTCCGCACGTGGGTACCTTCTCGTGTCCACTGCTCCCAACATTTTCTAACAGCACACTCCGAACGATCCACCTGGACAGCAACACGGTGCGTCGACCAGCCTGCAGTTTTCATCCCGATGATCAGGCCTCTCTTAACTGTGAGAAATCTCTTCTAGCACGTTTACCTGGCATGTTTCGCTTACCAAAGTCTTCCTTCAATCGGCAGGTAATCGTCGCGTTGATGAATTTTCGATTTTGCGCTGGCTTATATAGCACCCTCTTCCTGATTGTAGCGCCATCTCGGCGTGTATGAGCATGCGTATTGGCACAAAATTTGGATAATTTGCATATCACATTACGCTGTACTTATTTGCAAAGTTTCGCGATTGTACGTAGCTTTCTTTTTGGGTCGCTATTTTCAATGTTCCTGAGTGTATTTCAAGCTTCTAAAAATTGATTTTTAAAAATATACAAATTACAGTTCATATTTTTTCAAAATTTAATTTAAAAAATAAATTTTTTTAAATAAATTTTCAATATATATATATATCATTTGTAATCAATAAATATTTTAACAGAAGTTAATTTCTAGAAGCTTCAAGTATATGAATTCAAAATTACAGCTCATTTAATCAAGAAATTCTTGAGTCATGCTTAGCAGTTATCTGCATTGGCTATGTGCTAATTATTATCCTTATTGTGAAAAAATATAAAATGCCCAGAGGTTAGGGGGTTGAATTCGGAATTAGAGGAAAGCTGGAAATTGTTTTAAGCCCTTCACTTTCGGTCTAGAATGATTATGCTGTGCTTTTGCAATCCCACTAGGTGAGTGTTAGGGAAATATGTATAGATTTATAATAAAAAAGTAAGTTTTTTTTTTAGTTCCATAACAATATCTCAAAACTAACTCTTTCAAAAAACAATGTCAATATAAATGTTGTAAAGATTAAAATTCTGAGTAAAATGAGTACCTTTTGTTGAACATTAAGGTCTAAGGTTCCTACTCTACTTCAAAATTTTAGTCCCGTGGTCAAGAGGCTGAACTCAGAATTAATTACGGGAAAACTGGAAATTGTTTTAATCCATTCAGTTTAGGTTAAAATGAACGTACTATGTTTCTTTCCTCGTACTTGATGAACGTTAGAAAATATGTACATATTTCTTTTCGAAAAACACGTTTTCTTTTTTTTTTTTTTTATTACCTTAACAATACCTCAAAATATCTAAATCTAAAACAAAACATTGTCAATACATTCTAAAATGAGTACCCACATTAATATTCTTGTTCAACATTGGTCACAATTCTATTTCAAAATTTTGCTTTAATCTATGTATATAAAATGAGGGATGACTGTCTGCCTGACCGCGGATAACGCCTAAATTATAACACCCAGGTCTCTGAAATTCTTGTCATGTGTGGATGCTAACACCGGAAAGCAACCGGATTTTTAAATTTCAATTTAGATTTTTTTTAATTAAAACTTACTGGGTAAAAGGAGATATGCATCTTTCCACCAATCCACTGCAACGAAGCAGCCAGGTTACAGGCTATTTGCAGCTAGCCACCAATTCGCGGCAACGAAGTATCCAGCCAATGACAGCAGGCGATAAATATGGGATTTAACCACTGCATTTTGACGGTTGATTGCTAGCAACATATTGCACGATTTGTTAATTGTTACAGTTTTGATGATTTTGTTTTTTCTGATTGATATACAATCGATCTTCAAAATCCATCCGTGGCACAAAACATAAATAAATAAATAAATAAAAGGAAATTAGGTAATTATTTCTTTAATGTTTTCTTAGGGTTTGTTCAGATGTGCAGCGTGTGCGTGCTCAGAAGATTTTGCTTGGAGTAGGTCTCATTTAAGATAGGAATTTTAAAATAATCCAAATATTGCATTATTTTTGTGGTTCAAAATAGCTAAAAACAACAACTATATTTCTTTATCCTTTCAAAACACTGTTTTCTTAACAGAAATAGATACCTGTGTTCACTCAGATAAAAATTAAAATATTCTCCAGATAAATTTTTATTTTTTTTCTATATTAGTATGAAGGGATATTTTAAATATTCGCAATTTGTTTAAAGACATCTAATGTCCTGGGCAACGCCGGGCGGATCAGCTAGTCTATATATATAGAATAAGAGATGTTTGCCTGCCTGACCGCGAATCACGCCGAAATTATAACTCCCAAGTCTCTGAAATGTTTGTCATGTGTGGATGCTAACACCGGAAAGTGCACTTCGCAGCCGGATTTATTTTTATTTCAATTTAGATTTTTTAATTAAAACTTACTGGGTAAAAGGATATTTGCAGCTTTCCACCAATCCATGGAAACGAAGCAGCCAGGTTAGAGATTATTTGCAGAAGCTAGCCAGTGGCGCAGCGAGGGGGGCGTTTTGGGGGTTAACCCCCCCCCCCCCCCCCCCCAGAGCCATGACAAAAATACAGAAATTTCCATTTTTATGAACCTAATCATAAAAAACAAAACTAAAGTTAGAATTTTATTTGTTTTGTTCTCGAAATCTGCCGCTTTATTGAATCAAATTTTATTTAAAAATTTGACTCGTTTAAGCGGCAGTAATGTTTTTTTTTTTTAAATAGGGATAGAACATGGTAACGGTATCAGTATCGAAAACTGGTCACTCATTTCGGAAAAGGTCGGCATTCATTTATACTATTGGCAGTGGCGCAGCGAGGGGGGGGGGGGGGTTGGGGGTTAACCCCCCCCCAGAGCCATGTCAAAAATACAGAAATTTTCATTTTTATGAACCGAATCATAAAAAACAAAACTAAAGTTAGAATTTTATTTGTTTTGTTCTCGAAATCTGCCGCTTTATTGAATCAAATTTTATTTAAAAATTTGACTCGTTTAAGCGGCAGTAATGTTTTTTTTTTTTTTAAATAGGGATAGAACATGGTAACGGTATCAGTATCGAAAACTGGTCACTCATTTCGGAAAAGGTCGGCATTCATTTATACTATTGGAAATCAGCCGAAGGCTAAAAGGAATGGTCATTTCCTGTCACTGCCAATGCCGTCTCGGGTTTTTTCAATGCTGCACAATTGGGGGTGGGGGGGGGTCTTAATTAGTTACATCTGTTTCTTGCTCTTTTTTTGGAAACGGGACTGGACTCTCGAATTCCAGGAAAAACACAAAAACGCTTGCTTTGAAGGATAGGCTTAATTTCACAAACATTCTGCTGTTAGTTGTTGTAATGCTAAGGATTCCTTTATTGTGCGTTTCGCTATGGATATTAAATCCTCTTCAGAGAAGAAAATTGTGAAAAAAATGGATATAAAAGATCATTTTTTAAAATCTTTCGAATTCCTTCAAGCATTCTTAAAATCCAGGTATGTTTGGAAAGTATATAACACGTTTATATTTATGTTTCTGGAAAGATATTAACAGCGCCGTGCGAAAGGGGGGGGGGGCGGTCGCGCCGGGCGCAGAGATTTAAGGGGTGCCAAATTTCTAACTACTTTCTACTTACTACTATTTTAAAGGGACTATTTTCAGGCAATTTTTTTAATTAATATTAATTCTTTTTTAAAAAACGCCCGAAATAGGCAAGTGGGTAAACGGAAAAAAAGTTATCGGAAAAAAAGTGACATAAACTACAAAAGCGGAAAAGAAGTTACCGAAAAAAGGGACAAGGAATTGATTTTGGGAATTCATAATTGATTTTGAGGATTCATTGGTTAAGTATTTAGGGGGTATCAGGGGGAGGCTCTTAATTTAAGTAAATGGGTTTTTCGTGCTGAATTAACTGTTTTTGGACATATGATAACCCCCCCCCCCCATCCGTAACTTCTCAAATTAAATTAATAGTTTTTTTAAGCAGATTTATCCGATTCGGTTGGAATTTCAGACATAAGTTCATTATGATAAGACGTATCTCTGATTAGTTATAGAATTCTTTTGCTTTTTATAAAGGGAAGATGGTCAATTACTTCCCCCCCTCCCCCCCACACACAAATTAGATAGATCGGTTTTTAAAATCTGATCAAAATTATCCGATGTATTTCAAATTTTAGATATAGATTCTCTCTGATAAGGTGAATCCCTGAATAGTTTTAAGAGTTTAATGACTAAGTATAAAGGGGAGGGGGATGGGGGATAATCCCTCTTAAATAGATGGCTTTTTACGCAGAATTATCCGATTTGGTTCGAATTTTGGACATAGGTTCATTATGATAAAACGTATCTCTGATTAGTTATGGGGTCTTTTCCTTATTATAAAGGGGGGGGGGGGACAAGCAAGTATTTCCCCCTCAAATTAGATAAATCGGTTTTTATGCAGAATTATCTGATGTATTTCAAATTTTAAATATAGGTTCTATCTGATAAGGTGAATCCCTGAATAGTTTTAAGAGTTTAATGGCTAAGTATAAAGGCAAAAACAGAGGATAGCCCCCCCCCCCCACTTTAAATTAAATAAATAGCTTTTTATGCCGAATTATCCGATTTAAAGAATTATTATTCAAATTTTGGATTTAGGTTCTTTATGATAAGGTGTACCCCGGATTAGTTATGAGGTTCTTTTGCTAAGTATAAATAGGGAAACGGACGATTATCCCCCCCCCTTAAATTAGATAAATTGTTTAGGCATAATTATCCAATGTATTTCAAATTTTTGATATAGGGTTTTTTTCTCATAAAGTGGATCCCTAAATAATATTAAGGGCTTAATGGCTAAGTATAGAGGGGGGAGATGGGGATAACCCCACTTAAATTACATAAATGGCTTTTTAAGCAGAATTATCCGATTTGCTTCAAATTTTAGATGTAGTTCCATTATGGTAAGGCGTATAAGCTAATGAATATAGTTAAAATAGGGAGGGATGCAGCAGTCCATTCAGGAAACCTTTTCGGGGAAAGAAGCTTGCTTTCCCCGTTCGACGGAGGGGGATGTCCGGTAGATATCGCGGGCGGCTAGTCTCTTAGGAAATTTGTCGATCAGGGGATTTCCCGGTAAAGGTTTGCCGCAAAAATACTCAAGTAACATAAAACAACGAGTTGAATGCAACTGAACGCAAATAACAAATAAAAACAATATTTCTTTATTTTTTAATTTACTGATTGAAAACTATTATGTCAGAAAACATTATAATACATTTTACCTTTTTTCTGATAATGATTAATTTCCATTCATTTTGCATTTAAAACTGGTTTATTTATTTTTTTTTATTTGTGATAAAAGTAATATACTAAATTATTTGCTGCAATTGTCATTTTAATTTACGCTAAATATTTATCATTTAAAACTGGATTTTTACTAATTAATGTCCCATATTACACATCACAAAATATAATATAAAACATTAAAAAAATATATGTTAGAAAATTTTAATGTACAAACTACGTTGTAAGTCACGAACGAATGAACTAGTGAATTCATTAATTTGTAGTAATAAAAATAGTTTTTTATTACTACCTTATGTTAGTAATTAGAAAGTTAATTGTTTAAAAACCTGTAGTTCTTGATAGATCTTCAGGTTTGAACGCTTAAAAAAATAAACGGATTTAAATAAAAAAACGATTTTAAGAAAAACAGGATATTTTTTTCTTTGTTACGATGTTTATAGAATACTCAAAAATGCTATGCAGAAACACAAAACACAGTTTTAAATGCAAACAGCTATTGAGGATATATAAACAAACCCTTAAAACTATTCAGGGATTCACTTTATGAGAAAGAAACTATAGCCAAAATTTGATATACATCGGATAATTGTGCACAAAAACAATTTATCTAATTTAAAGGGGGAATAATCGCGGCCCCCTTTTTATTGGCGAAAGAACCCCATAACTAATCAGGGATACCCCTTATCTTAATGAGCCTACATTCAAAATTTGAAGCAAATCGGATAATTCTGCGTAAAAAGCCATTTATTTAATTTAAGAGAGGTTATCCCCCCATGCACCCTCTATACTTAACCATTAAACTCCCAAAATTCTTCAGGCATTATATACTCTGACGACTAACTGACAACATTAATCATGGCAGAAGATAGATAGCGAAGTCTTATTGCGAAAAGGTATGCAGGGGTGAAAATATCTTCATTCAAAAGGTGAGAAGAATAGGTGCTATTGACCTCAAGGGACATACCTAGAAAATAATTGCACTGGTCTAGTGGCAATGAGCTGAGGGGGACACTGGGATTATTGAGCACTGAGAGGGAAGGAAGGTAGTTGGAAGAGAGACATGTGCTGGTAATGTACAAGAAAGTACATTGATGTAAGATGGCTTAGACCTTCTAAGCGAAATGTAATATTTGAGTGTGGCTCCTATGTAGTTGTAATGTCGTTTTATTTATTTTTTTAATAATTGATCTATGGTTCTAATAAAGAACTTGAGGAATTAAAAATGTGTTATTGATGAACTTAACAAATAAACCAACTTAGTAAACAGAAACTCAGGGCGCGACACCACGATACTATGTATAAGCCTTATCAGAAAGAACCTATATCCAAAATTTGACACACGTTGGATAATTCTGCTTAAAAAACCATTCATCTTATTTAGGGCAGAGGGGGGGGGGGGGTAATCGTCCGTTCCCAAAACTAATCAGGCAAGCGTCTTTTCAGTATGAACGTATATCCAAAAATTGAACCAAAACAGTTAATTCAGCATGAAGAAATCATTCACTTAAATTAAGAGCCGACCCCCGACCCCCTCCCCTTTTCATACTTTGCCAATAAATCCCCAAAATCAATTCCTTGTCACTTTTTTCCCAGTAACATGTTTATCTTGTCATTTTTTTCCGCTTTTGTAGTTTGTCTTTTTTCCGATAACACTTTTTCCTAGATTCAGGCAAGTAGATATCATGATTAAAAAGCTGTAACTGAGAAATGTTCTTCATTCTTTGATAAGATCTTTCAGAAGACGATTCTCACAGTGGATGATTTGAAACGAATTTACGACGTAGTAGCAACAAAAAGGAGAAAAAATGGTTGCCATGCGATCAAAATTGCTTATAACTCGTTAACTAATTTATTTATTTAAAAAAAAAAAAAAAAAATCACGAAGAAATGAAAATTTCGTGAAAGGATCGCCAAAAAAGCACACATTTCGTCAATGTTTCGTGAAAAAAAAAAAACACAATTTCGTCAATGTTTCTGTCAACGAACTTTGTCAAAAGATCGGAAAACGCGAATTTCCTGTGCGGATCGCGGAGAAAACGGCAGTTTCAACAAATATCGCAGATAAAACGCTGATTTCGCCTGAAGACGCGGGAAAACGTCGATTTGGTCTAAAGATTTCTGATATAATGCCGATTTCGTTAAAAAATCGGGAAAAAATCGCCGTTTTCGATAAAAGATTGCTTTAAAAAAATTTGTCAAAAGAAAAGGACGCTTTCATCAAAAGATCACGGAAAAAACGCCGATTTCGTCGAAAAACCGCGGGGATACAGCGCCGTTTTCAAGAAAAGATCGCGTAAAATTGCAAAATTTGTCCAAAGATCGTCGAAAAGGACGCCGATATTATGAAAAAAACACCGATTTCATGAAAAAAACACCGATTTCGACAAAAAATCGCGGAAAAACCGCCGATTTCGACAAAAGATCGCAATAAATCACCGATTTTGCTAAAATATCGCAGATAAATTGCTGATTTCGTTTAGAGGTCGCGGAAAAACGCCGATTTCGTCAAAAGATCGCGGAAAAACGGCCGATTTTGAAAATATCGCAAATAAATCGCTGATTTCGTCTGAAGGTCGCAGGAAAACGCCCATTTCGTCTGAAGATCGCGGATAAACCTCCACGCGGGGGGGGTAACTCGCGGAACACCTCCCCCCCCCGCCGATTTCCGAAAAAAAAATTTCATCCAGAATCACCCCTGAAGCAACTCTGTCCCCCAAAGAGCCGAATTCTGGCTGCGCCACTGGCACCAATCTGCGGCAAGGAAGCAGCCAACCAATGAGAGCAAATGTTAAATATGGGATTTAACGACTACATTTCACGGCTGAATGCTAGCAACAAATTGCACACGCATTTGTTAATTTTTCCTGTTTTTGTGATTTTGTTTCCCCTGATCAATTTACAATCGATCTTCAAAATCCATCCATGGCACCATAAAAAAGTAGTAAATTTGATAATTACTCTTTTATACGTTTTTCGGGTTTGTTCAGGTGTGCAGTGCACGCCGCACGCGTGCTCAGATGATTTTGCATGGAGCAGGTCTTATTGAAGAAAGTAATTTTAAAATAATTCAGTTATTGCATTATTTTTGTGGTTCAAAACAGCTAAAATCAACGACTTTATTTCTTTATCCTTCCAAAACATGATTTTCGTAACAGAAATATAGACCTGTGTTCACTCAGATTAAAATTTAAAATATTCTCCAGATAAAATTTTATTTCTTTTCTATTTTAGTATTAATGGAGATTTTTATTTTTTGCAGTTTGTTTGAAAACATTTATAGTCCCGGGCAACGCCGGGCGGTTCAAATAGTCGCTAATAAAGAGCTTGAAGTTAGGAAAGACCAAGCTAACTCTATCAGAAATACTGTCATGTTGTATTAAAATTCCAAATAAAATGAGTACATATATTGATATTTTTATTCAATATTAAGGTTCCAATTCTATTTCAAAATTTCACATGGTCGGTCACTGTGCTTCGGAATTCTCCCCCCTAAACGTCTATGGACATTCGATGCATTCATATATTTGACATATCTCTTGGGAAAATTAATATTTTAACTTTTTTTTTCTGTGTACTCTTCTTAAATGATGCCACTTTTTTTCTTAGTTCTCAAAATATTTCTAAAATCTATTCTTAATTTAATATTTTATGTGTTAAAAGCTGACGAACTATGAGTAAGATTTTAACACTTCATATAAAATTAAGTATATAATTTGAAAAAAATTAGAAAATTAAGAAAAACAGAGACATCTTTTAAGAAGTGTATACAAAAAATAGAAGTTAAAAATATTAATTTTCCGAGGAGATGTTCTAAATATACGAATGCATGAAACGCCCATATACTTCACATTAGTGTGTAAAATTCAGAAGCTGAAATACTAACCCCCTTAATTGCAAATCAAGAGTTTGAAGCCAGGATAGACCAAGTCTCATTAACAATATCTCAAAACAGCTAACTCTTTCATAAGATTGTCAGTACAGCTGCAGTAGAACTTAAAATTCTTAATAACATGAGCACTTCCATTAATATTTTTGTTCAATATTAAGGCCTCAATTCTATTTCAAAATGTGGCCTTAATCGCTACTTAACAGTTAAAAGCCAGGAGAGACCAAGTTGTCAGTCCACCCTGCTTCTAATTTTTATATACATGTCTTCTAGAAAGTTGCTGAGGCCTTCACCGTGTGTTTCTGGTAAAAAATTTAGGGCTTTATTTTGTATATTTTGATGATTATAATTTTACCAATTGAGACAGGGAGAATGGTTTATGAAAAAGGTTCGAGAAAATTAACCAAACATTTTTTACGATATTGGAATAATGCCAAATACCCGTTTTTCTTTTATTGATTAACAGCATTTTTATAATTAATAAAAAAAACCTTATTTTTACTTTAACTTAACTGATAAGAAACATTTTTCAAGAATACTGCCTTTCGGTGGGGAAAGGGCAAATTAATTGAGATGGCAGACATATAATTTTATAAAGCTTCAAATTTAAAATTAAAAAACGTAATATTTTACTTACTCACTTAAAAGTTTGCAGCAAACTGTCCAGTCATTTGATCACTTTATCGAAAACGGTTTCATAATCGTATGTACATTATTGAATAAAACATCCTGATTTAAAAACTCCATAAGCATTCCAAACATAATGACATTAAAATATTTTTTCTGATTTTATTTTCATAGTGATTAAAATTTAAACTGATAATTTCTATAAAAAGAAAAAAAAAATACAATAATCTTGCAATTTCACTGAAAAAAAAATATTGTTTTTCGTCGAAAATTAAATTAAAATCACTTTAGTAGTTATCGAGAAAAAAGTAAATGAATGACAGCTGTTTTACATGTCATTGCAATACTGATATCGCCAACCTCAATCCATAGCTTTAAAAGAGAGATTTTTTTAATGTAACGATGATGACTGATGTAAAGATGGGTTTTACGCATTTTTTTCAATATTCCGAAGTTTTTAAACTTTTATGAATTTAACTTAAGATGTTCGCATACTGTTCGGAAAACATTTCTATTAAAACCATCTTAGTCTATTTCATACAGTACATATCGAAGTTTAAAATCTTGTTGGTTGATCTTGAATTCCTCTCGCTCCTGCACACTCATTTATTCGTCTCCCCCCCCCCCCCTCTCCAATCCTCGCACTTTATTTTCAACCTGCTTAATTTCAATATATAGGCACTGAAAGTCACTCTTTATACGTCATATTAAATACTACACATATTTCAAATATCGAAAATAATAAACAATATTTCCCATCATTTATAGGATTCCATTTTGAAATATCCTAAAAATCCTCAAAAAATGCACTTTCTAAGTAATTAATTTGTCCATAGCGTCAAAAGCTTACGTATCAGGAAAAGGAAACAGTACGTTCATTTTTAGGTGCGTTCGTAATTATGTATAGCACCTATAGTTGTTGTTCAGTCCGTCCGCATATAACAACGTAAAAACTACCCAACTGAATCGTTTGAAATTTAAAATATATAATTATTACATAATTTTGTCGAGTCATTTTAAATTTTATGAAAAATGGAAGCATAGATCAATTACAGGGACAATCAAAAGTATTCCATTACATTACAGCCAATGGGGAAAAAAGGTTCAAATGCATTTTAATGGTGTTACACTCATTCGAACATAATAAAATTGATATGCATCTAAGAAGTATATATTATAATAAACATTCTGCACAATCTGTGGGTGCAAAGAATATTCGTTATTGATTTACAAGGCCACACAAAAGTATTCCATTACATATTAGTATAGGGAGAACATTGTTTGATGCGCGTTTTAATTGTAATTAACTATTTAACATTTTATGAGATTAATATACGTTGCTGAGGTATACTACATGTTATTTCCTGTATAAAAGAAGGCAGATAGTATTTACAGGGACACACAAAAGATTTTGGCTATTATACTGTATCCGAAATACTGTGTACAATTACATCAAGATCTGAATAATTTTAGGTGCATCCGTAATTATATAAATAACGAGCACTTATATTCATGGTTCAATCTGTCAGTCCGTCCGTCTGTCTGTCTACCCGCATATAACAAAGCAAAAACTGTCCAACCAAATCGTTCGATATTTAAAATGTATAATTGTAGCGTAATTTTGTCGAGTCATTTTAAGTTTAATGAAAATCAGATGTATAGTTTAATTAGAGGGACAATCAAAAGTATTCCATTACATTACGATCAATAGGAAAAAATAGTTTCAAGTACATTTTAATAGTGTTAAACTCTTTCGAATATAATAGAATTGGCCTGAACCTTTAAAGTACGTATATACTAAAATATACATTCTCTATAATCTGTGATGCAAAGAATATTTATTATTAAATTTCAGGGCCACATAAAAGTATTCCACTACATAATGCTATACGGGGAAATATTGTTTGGGACGTGTTTTAATTATATTAAACAATTTCACATTTTATATATGTTGCTGAGGTATAATACACGTTACTTCCTGCATATTTACAGAAACACAAAAAAGATTTCGACCACTATACTGTATCGGAAGTGCTGTCTATTTTAACAGAAATGTCCGAATATTTTTACAAATTCGTTATCGTATGAACGCACCTCATTTTCTACGCTTCATGTGTAATTTCCAACTTGTTTACCTATGTCGAAGAGATTAAAACAATTTCGGGCTTTCCCTAAATTTATTCCGAATTCGGTCTTCTTTTCATTCCAACCATTGGACCCGTAATCAAAAGGTTAAGCCGCAATTCTCAAAATATCCAAAATAATGACCTAAATGAATAACAAAAACATTGTAAATACCTGCATAAATAAAGATATTTACGCAGGGCTTAATTTCTAACAAAAAAAATACAGGAGCTCTAATATTTTGTAGTATAGTAACTACCGAAGCATATTTCTCCATCTTTTTCCCGTAGACCTTTTGCATTTCATACATTATTTGCAGAGCTGTAGAAGAAAACGGCTCTAATTAGACTTAAAAAAAAAAAATATTTCAAAAATTACAAATTTAGACCTAATTCATAGATTGTTAGTATGTATAATTTTAAATAATTAGTAAGAATTTTTAGAAAGAGGAAAAACTTTAAAATAATCAATGATTTTTTCCCGCTTGCTCATATTTCAGTTTAAAACTTAACAATAAAGAAAACAAAACTTAACATTAAATAAGCAAAAATAACAATAAATCAGAAAACTACAAAATTAATCCGAAAAATAACTTGCACAAATCGACCGCGTGTAAATAAAAACGTGATCAGTAGATACGGTTATAGTTTATTCTGGCGGTATTCAGTTTTTTGTCACCGCCGTTCGGAAACCATTGACTCAATACTTGGGGAAGGACACTAGAGGCTCCTAGATATGCGATACGTTACTACGCTAATACCTCACAAACGTCGTTTTGGGAGGCAATAACGCAACGTTTTAAGAAATGGGAGGAAAAGGAAAACATAATTTAGGCTTCAGCTTTTCGGAAGCGCTGTTCCGAGGGCTCCGGAGCGCAATATTTATGAGCTCCGGTGAATTCTGAAAATATTTAAATATCCACCAAAAACAAAAAAGTACCGGAGCTGAGCTCCGGCGCAAATTAAGCACTGTATTTACGTGTACATAGTAATAGGAAGCAGAGTGAACCGATAACCAGGTCTGTTCTGTTTAAAAGCTCTTTATTATAGGTTCAGATTCTCAGATTTTTTTAAGGAGCCAGCGGCTCCTAAACCTAAATATTTCAGTCGCCACCAGAGTTTAATTTCTAAAAAAAATTAAGAAATAATGTGAATTTCGCCAAAAGATCAGAGAAAAAAAGCTAATTTAATCAAAGGATTGCAAAAAACGCCATGACTTTCGTCAAAGAATCACTGAAAAACGCTATTTTCGTGAAATAATCAAGAAAAAACGCAATTTTGGTTGGAGGATTGCTAAAAAACATGCGATTTTCATCAGAGCATCTCGATAAAACATGGAATTCTCGTCAGAAGATTGCCAGAAAACGCGATTTTCATCAAATGATCGCGAGAAAAAAAGCAAAATTCGCAACTTAGACATCGAAATTTAGTCTCCAAATAAAAAAATTTAGTTGCCAGGACCGTGAATTTGTACCTATACTTTTGATTAGCCATTTAGGCTGAACTTTGAAGTAGAATCGTGAGCTTAATGTTCAACAAAAATATTTATGTGTGAGTACTCATTTTATTCAGAATTTTAAGCTCTAGATTTGTACCGACAATGTTTTTGATATATATATATATAGAGAGTAATATGCCTCTTTGTTTGAAAAGAAAAGTCTTTAATCAATGTATTTTACCTGCATTAACTTATGGAGCAGAAACATGGACACTAACAAAACGGATCATACAAAGAATACAAACAACACAGAGAAGAATGGAAAGATGTATGCTAGGCATAACTAGAAGAGACAGAAAGAGGATAACCTGGATAAGAGGTCAGACAAAAGTTTTTGACATCCTTGAAAGAATCAAACAGCTTTAAAATGGAAATGGGCTGGGCACATTGCAAGAAGACAAGACAATAGTTGGAGCACAAATATACTACAGTGGTATCCCAGAATGTAATACGACCGCAAGTAAGATGAAGTGACGAAATTAGAAAAGTGGCTGGTGTAAATTGGATGACGAAAGCACTTGACAGAAAACATTGGAAAAATCTGGGGGAGACCTACATCCAGCAGTGGATCGAAAACGGTTGATGATGATGATGATGATGATGATGATGATGATATATATTGGATATTGTTATGGAAATTTAAAAAAACCTGTTTTTCAGCTATAAATCTGTGCATATTTTCTAACACTCACATACTATAAGTGGGAAAACTTATTCTATTTACTCCAGACCTAAATTAAATGGATTAAAACAATTTAGGACCGTGAATTTGTACCTATACTTTTGATTAGCCATTTAGGCTTACTTTGAAGTAGAATCGTGAGCTTAATGTTCAACAAAAATATTTAAGTGTGAGTACTCATTTCATTCAGAATTTTAAGCTCGACATTTGTATTGACAATGTTTTTGATATATTAGATATTGTTATGGAAATTTAAAAAAACCTGTTGTTTTTCAGCTATAAATTTGTACATATTTTCTAACACTCACATACTATAAGTGGGAAAACTTATTCTATTTATTCTAGACCTAAATTAAATGGATTAAAACAATTCCAGCTTTCCCTTAATCAGCTCCAACTGGACCTTTTTTTTTTTTTTTTTTGGCTCCCCTGCCACTAGACTAAAATGAATTTAACTTTAGGAGTTCCAAATTTTAAGCTTTCATAATTACTAAACTACTTCACCAAAGGACTTTATGTTTGGTATCCAAAAGTAAAGTAAATTTACAGAAGTAGTCAAATATGGTATCAAAATTAGATGTTTGTACAGAAACTTTCAGAATTTGGAGGACCGTCAATATGAAGACAACCCATAACTTTATTTTTTTTAACATAAAGACAATTATCAGTTGAATGACAACTTCAGTTTATCAGGATCAATTTACTGATAAAAAGGGATGTAGTTATCTTTTTTCTGTTTTTCTTTTCTTTTGACATTTAATAATCTTTCATGACATTTAATAAATTAAAATTCAGAAAGATACAACATCATTATTCTGAGATTGTATTAGATGAATGCTGCATTAGAACTGCGACACTTGTTTGCAGAAAACATTCTTGCACCTTAATCATCCAAGCGGGAAGAGAAGGTGCAATCACACTATATCTTCTCTTTTAACTGAAGTGTTTGTTTTTGAATGCTATAATTAGAAAATAACTAAAAAGACTAAACCTATGGCATTATGATCTATTGAGGATCAGTGTCTACCTTATCCAACCCTCTTTTCTTGACTATGAGCCCTGAGATGCTAAAGAGAATATGGCCTGGTCAGGTGATAATTAGAAAATAATGTATTTAGAAATACAAAACACAGCAAGCTCCCACAAATCTGCAATCCTAAAATCTACAAATGCCTAAAACCTGCATATCATCACAGATGTAAACAATGAAACTTTCAGTTCAGATGCAAGGACCAAATTATGGAATTTTTTAGTTTTATATCATTCTGTATGTATTTTAATATGTAATTATTGATAATATGATGAATCTATGGTTTTTTTTATGAAGGAAATATACATTTATTTCTCAAAAAAAAAAAAAAAAAAAAAAAAAAAACAAGATAGGGTAACATCCCCAGTAATTGGCAGGCACCAGTGATCGGCACTCCTACAAAAATGTCCTAAAATAAGATTTATATCCAGTCTTTTAAAAATGCAAGACCATATACTAGTTATATGCTCATTTACTTTACAGATTATAACTTTGATTTGTGCTACTAAATGACAATATTGCCATGGAAAAAGAAACAATTAAGGCTTGTATCAAATTAGCCATTTTTGTTGCAAATGCTTCTTCTCTGGCTTAAGAAAGGCATGCATTTCAATTTATTATTATCTGATTTATAATATATTTTAAATTTTAATTGACAACAATTTTGTTTAGTTGAAAAGGGTTACTTTAATTGTGCAAAAGTCTAAATGCCAATTACTGGTGATTACAACAACTTTTTATAATTTTATAAAAATACTTTTTCAAATATTTTTGCTATTAGTGGGCAAAATGGATGCACAGATATGCACTTTTTGATTTAAAATATTTGCAAGTAAATATTTTATTTCTTGGTAATAAAAATAGAAGTAAGTTTAAAGACAAATCCTTAATGTGCCAATTACCGGGGATGTTACCTATTGCTGATATTACTGGTAATCACAATCTTTTTTTTACCAAAAAAATTGATGTATAATCAAGCTTTTTTGGTTATTAAGATCGACTAAACCTAAAATAAAACTTCCTTACTTTATGATTTTGATGTGAATTAATAGGGCACCTTTAACAGGAAAATTTCATTGAATAATTCAAGAAAAATGTATCACATTTATTATGTATATTTAATCATATATTATTAATTATTGACTTGATTTTTGCTTTTAATAATTTAATCATTTAAAAAATTATCTTACTTTTTATTTAGTTATTTTAGTTTACTACTTCATTTAGGTATTTTAATATATTGCAAACATTCATTATAATTACGATTACATTATAACATTCAAATTACTATTTAAAAAATGCAAACAAAACAATTACTAGAAATCTACAAAATACTAAAATCTGCATAACCTGTATGGATTTAAGGGAGTGTACTATATAACACCGTAAAATACCAAAAGGTATCAGTTTTATGCGGTTATCAATATTTTTATCTTTATTATCTCTAACATTAGTTGTAAAATGTCATTCTTCAACTTTGTAAGAACCAGGTAGTTATTAGTTTGCAAACATCTACCACTTATATGTCTATATAAATTGGTAGAAAAACATGTAGAAATACAAATCTATATACAAAATGATCAATAATTTTGCCTATAGGTCTGTACAAAATTAAAGATCATTTTGTTATTATAAATTTATTTTTTTCCGAGTTTTACACATAAAAGTTATTAACAAAGAGCATTGGTCTGAATTTATAAAAACAAAGAGGAATCTTTTAAAAATGCATAAATAAATCGGGATAAAGGATTATAGAAAATCAGTAACATGTATAGCATATGATGCATTAGTTTCACACTTTTGATTTAAAATACTAAACCATTTAAAAGGAAGGTTGATATTCATGAATTTTCAGTATTTTGTGGCACTAGACATGTATCTTTAGAGTCAGAAATACTCTAATTTAAGACATAAGCACCATTTCCTCTATATTTTGAAACATCTTGTATATGTACATATTTTTCTATTTAGCATAATTCTTACAGTCTATCATTATGATGCAAAACATTTATTTTTTTCCCCCCAAGCAATTGAGATAATCTAACTTTTTTTTAATTAGTCAAACAATTTTTAATCAGGATAACTCCATAGTAAGGTTTCATTTTACAATTCAAATCAAATCTTGCAAAATTTCACATTTAAAATACAAATTTAAAAAATATTAATTGATACTTTTTTATTCTCAACATTTGAAATAAGATTTAAAATTAGGACTTGCTTTTCTGATTGCTAATAAAGAGGGAACAAATGATTAATGTTAAAAGTTGTTTTCAAAACTGAAATACAATCAGTTACATTATGGATTTTTATTATTTGCATGTACACATAACACATAAGGCATAGTGACGTCAGTGCGATGTCATTGGGAAGTCATACTGTGACTTTGTGATTATCGATTGTCGATGTGACGTCACGTGACTAAAATTTGAAGTCATTATGGCCGTTTTAGAGCTCGTTTGTGACATCACATAGTGACCACTTTGTGAAGTCACGGTGTGACAAATTTGTGAAAAATGTATCATTTATGACTACATTGACATCGTGATGAAACTGTGGCAAAAGTATTTTTTAGAGTAAATAACATGTTTTGGAGAATTTTTGTAATTTTCTAAAGATTTTTATGAAAGTCACATCTCAGTCACAATGTGACATCACTGAGTGGTGTCATTTTGGTCACAGATGTGATGTGACCACAGTGATGTCATTGTGACCATGCATGCTATGAGGGAAATACACACTATAATCAATTATCTTATAAAAAAGTCATTATAATTTTAGACATGTCAAAATATGTTTTGTACTCATAGACAAGTATAACAAGTATTAAAGGATACAATTAAATATCTACAAAAAGTTTATTAAGTTATTAAGTAAAGATCTAATGTTTAATTCATTAGTGCTTTGTATTAAACAAGCCCAAACTTATCTTTAACATGTACAAACTAAAAGTCACCTGAAAAAAGTGATGTAAATAAATGGAAATGGCATCAAAAAATTGTTGCACAGGGATTTCCAAAAATGAGACTTTCAAAAATTAAAAAATCACATTTTGTGATGCAGTTGTTGTTGAAATTGTACAAAAAGATAATTAAATGCAGAAAAGTTGAAAAAAAAAACAGTTAATGGGCAAATGACAAATATTATGACTATAAAAATAAAGTGGATTTTTTCTTTTATTGGAAACAAGAATGACATCAGCCAGAATGAAATTTTAGGAAATTTTAATTATATACAACCACAAAGTACAAAATATGAACTTTAACATATTTGTTGCCCAGCATGATTCAACTGAGTTTCTCATCAGGCCCAAATCTGACTGCCAGAGCACCAAAACAAACAGGACCAGAGCTGCCACAGTTAATTATTTTTTAATTCAATTTTGCAAGACTTTTTCAAAACAAAAACTTTTTACATATGCTTTGAGAATTTTTACACATTTTGCTTTTGGCCTGCATTTCCTGCAGGCATCATCAGAGTATTTTTATAATTGATTGCTGTTACGTTCATACAAATATGTCACTTTGTTTGAAACAGGAGAGCCAATAATTATTAGGGTAGTTGAAAGTAGAAGCAGCAGTCCCTTGAATTGAACTTAAGTAGATAAAACTTGTAAGAATACTATACTACAAAATGTATTTTATTATAAATAGTGGTGCAAACAGAATATAAAAGTTGTCACTTGTGGCACTTGATATCAAGGTTTGTTATCAACTTTGTATTATGTTATCCTAAATATAAATTAATAAAAAAATTAATGTAATGTGTGTATTTTTGGTATTTTTATGTTGTATAACTTATATTTATATTTCAGCGCTCATTACATTAAATTTCTTTTAAAATCCAAATGAAAATCCTATTTACTTGAAGAAGAAGAGTGTGTCATTTTATTTTAATACCCTGAAATTGACTTTCATTCACATTTTTGATATGGATGCCATATTAGGGATACAATATATACCACATACCTTTCTCTGAAATCTGCAAATGACACACTGCACAAAATTTTTATTTTCTCAAGTTGTATTAATTTTTTAACAAACTTGATCCCAGAATCTTATAAGGAGAAAATGGATCTATAACTGGTAATGTTTTGGTCAAAAAAGAGCATTTGAAAATAATCAGAAAATTACTTCAACAAGAGTGGTTCATATTTGGGAACTTTCCTCTATTAATTTAAAAAAAAAAATAATACAGAAAACTGAGATTTTATTTAATTGCCTCTGATAAAGTTGTTTCCAAAATGTATTCTAAGCTTAGTGGATTGGCAATTAGTCAAAATGTCTTCCAGAGGAACTGCCACATAATGATTTTAATTCTCCTTTTTATAAAATATTATCATAGCCAAAATTATGTTTATTTATTAACTTTACTTGAAAAAACTGTCTCATTATGATTAAAAAATTTCAAGAGTATCTTGATCCAACACATTTTTAAAAATGGATGCACACAAAAATAAAGTAAAAAACCCTTCTTAATAACACCATAAAAATAAGAAATGTGCAAGGGCTTTTGATAGAATAACGTACTTACTTATTTTTCACAAGAAAAGATGTGTCACCACTTTCAAATCTGCAGCAAAGCACATGGATGTACAAATGTGGGAAAATAATTATACAAAAAGTATCCAAAGAGCTTATGTATCAGTGGTAATAAAATTGGCTTTTGGTTATGGCTAGAAAAGATCAATTTCCCAAGTATCATCAATATTCATTATAAGAAACATATATTAAAACTATGCAAATATATTTCTTATATGGTGTTAAGTGTTTCTATTGTGCATTATAAATTTGTGAAGATTTTACCTTTAAACTACCAGATTGTATTTATTTTTTTTCTTCATTAGTGTTTAATTAAAATAAGTTAGTGAAAAAATATAATATTGATTACTTTGATAGATATGGCTAGTTCAAATCAGACAATTTCAAAGTGTGATCATATATTTTTTAAATTTTACAACATAGTTAAAAACTTAATGAATTTCGATGTCTGTCTGGCCATCTGCTAACTGCCAAAAATATACCTGGATTGCCAATAATTTTTATATGTAACTTAGGTTTACTATAGAATGTTGGTATTGAAAATGAAGAAAGTAGCATTTATAGTTTGTTTACAGAAACACACAAAATAATTTCATTATGTTCTGTGAGGGAAAAATATTGTGTTGATATTACAAAATTCCAAAAATAATGAGAGATAGATATGCATCACTGAGGTGGACTAATATACTCATTTTTTTAAATTGCAGAGTGGGAAGCATTTGAAGTTCTTTTCCATGTACATTTAAAAGAATTTCAGAATATTATGATCGACAGGGAAAAATCAATTGCACTGCATTTTAATATTATGATACTTCAAGCATTGTGAAATTTTAAAGTCATTAATGTACACTATAACATGTTTTCTATAGATCATAATGTGCATAACATTTATCATTCATTTACAGAGATAGAATTAGGGTTCAACTGACTATGATTAATAATTGCTGGAAGAGTGTTTTCCACTGCAATAACATTACTAGATATGGAAAGCAATTGCCAAAAACAGATTTTTACTTAGTTATGAGATTTTTTAAATTGCTGATTTAAATGTGTCAATTTATTGAACCAAAAATTTGTTGGGAAGTGTTTTATAATCTATGCTTGATGCATTATTTTTGTTCTTGTTAAATACGTTTGTACTTTAAATATTTTTTGTCTCCCCATTATAATAAACACTTAATTGAAAAATAGAAATGCTCTTAAAATGTTTCAGTATCTTGTGTATGTTTAAATCCCTTTTTGTATTTTTAATATTTGTCCTCACTTTTCATGGAAAATTTTTATTTACATTTAATTTTATTAAAAACTGCTTCTTAGTAGGTACAAATTATAATTTATATAAATTAATCGTATACATTTTATATAAATATGCATCTACTATTCAGCTGAGACAAGAAAAATCCTGAATAGGTTTCCTGTTTTCAAAGGTTCCGAAATTTGTTGGGAAGGAGCTTCATCTGGAAAAGTAGAAAAAAAAAAAAAAGAGTGATAATTCTCAGAATGACCAATTGAATGTAACTAAATAAAATTTAAATTTTATTTAGTTTACATTAATTCCATAAGATTTTAGTTTTAATTTATATAAAAAACTATTAGCAAGGTAAATTAACAAAGGTAATTGTTAAAAATAAATAGTAATATATGCACGGGGAAAACGCCAATAAAAGCTGGCCGAAAGAAAACGTGATTTAATGTTGACAAAAGGATTGAACTAAAACCAGTCTAGTCCCAGGGTCTTTCTTGTCTGAACCAAACAGTACATATATTTTATATCAATGCAAGAATAGGTATGTTGGATTCTGCAGATATGTAGTTCATCAAAGAAGATGATTAAAAGAATTAGTTGTTCAGTCATAATAGAAAATTTGATAACTTCTGCACTAGACGATTATGTTTTTAGAATAACAACTCTTACCCCTATCACTTCCTCTCCGACCCCCCCCCCCTCTCGGGAAAACTAATTAGTACAGCTGTTTAATTTGACAAATTCATAATTAAAAAAATATTCATAAACAACTGTGTAGAAAAAGATAAACTTTCCTTTATTCATAGACAGTTTATAATGAAATCCCAATAAAATTGTATCTTTTCAGAATATGAATGCAATTTTTGAAATAGGGGTACCAACTTAACATTTTTTAATGGTAAGACTCACTTTTGACATTATATTTGTGTTTCTTGAGTCAATGAAGTTGGGAAAAAGTACAGTTTGTATACATTTTGTTAAACCTTCATAGTTTTTAAAGAAAGTATAACAATTACATCCAGAAATTAAGAAAAATTAAGATTGTACAAGAAATAATTCCAGTATCACACCAGTAAAAATGTAGAGACAATCTATGTATAAAATAATTTAAAAGAAATTCTTATACCTCAGATTTTACTTAAATGCATCTTTTACATAAATTTTCCTATTGTTGCTTTTGATTTTCTTACATTTAATTGCACAGTAGCAGAATATGATCCCTTAAGATTTTCCAAATAAAATTTTGCTATAACTTAAAAAATAAAGATTAGAAGGAACTGGAAACTTATTCCTTGATGATTTTGACAGTACTCATTATCCTCCTCAGTCCTGATGTCACCTATAGAAAACACTAAATAACACCATTTAAATTAATTTAAATGCTTCTAAAATAAATTCTAGATCTTTTAAATAAATGCACATACTTTATAAGCATCAGTATATAGGCTAATACATCTTTGGAGATGTTTTATGGTAATTTTAAACTGTTTTTTGTCTTTGCTTGAGATATATGTCTGAGGACTGAAGAGGTTGTGCTTGTATGAAATTTGATATGACATAATCCATAATTTTTATTGTAAAATTATTATTAATTTTCGTAATTAAATTTATGCTTTTAAGTAAAACAAGTATCTAGAATATGTACTGGACCATTGAACGTATTTAACTCAAAACAAAATTTTTAATGCTGAGTGTCTGAAAAATATAAATTTATTTTTTCCATGTAAATTTAATGTAGCAATTATGACATTCAAATATAGACTTCTTCTAACTCTATGAATATTTAACAAAAATAAATAAACAACTTAGATATTTTATGGGCTGATTTGTTCCAAGGGATTCAAATAAAGCATCAAAAGTGCATGTTATTATTGGAAAAATCTAATTTGATGCAATTTTTAATATTTAGTTGATCTCTATTTCAAAATATATATGTTTATTTATTTTCTGAAAGCTGAAAATCTTTCAACTCTTGATACTTTCGGTGGGATTTTACCATAAATAGGCAGCAAATAAAGTTGTGTGTATTTTTTATTTATTCATTTATTTATTTGGATTACTTACTGTACAATTACCATGTTAATAAGATAAAAATGACAGAATACAAATCAAGATAAGGTTGGTTGGTTGGTTGGTTGGTTGGTTGATTAGGGTTTTATGGCGCAAAATCCCTTTAGGGACATGCTGCGCCAAGAACAAGGTGAGAACAAAAAGTTCAAAAAACGTAATACAGCTTAAAATGTAAAAGTTAAAATGTAAAAATAGCATTAAAAGGCTGTCCTAGTATTTGTCATAATTGGAAAGTCAAGTTAGGATTAAAACCTGTCTCCAAATGTCAAAGTTAAAATCAAACAATGTCTAAAAAGAAGCACAAAAATATATAAAAACAATTTAAAAGGGTAAAATCACTGAGGTCTATATTCTTCAAAAGTAACATTTTCATCATCATCACTCGAGTCGTAAGATGCCGACTCCATAGCCTCCTCCACGTACTGATTCATCTGCCGTGGATCTTTGAGATTAGCTGTAGATGGGCTATGACATGATTTTCTCTGTTTATTCTTCACAGTTTGCCACTGTGAAGAACCCCGAATAGTTTTATTCTCTTTTGTTTTCTGGGTAGGTTTTACAGTTAGATTAGTTTTGGGTTTGTGGGAATTTGATGCAGATGAATCAGGTGTTTTTCCATTCTCAGGTTTGGTTATATTTTTTGATTGGCTTGATTTCTGTGCTTGACTAGTCCAATATTCAATTTTCACAGGTTCTGATGACGGTTTCCAAAGCACTAATTTTGGCAACACTCTGGTAACAGCAGTAGCGTGGGCATCACGGGTCTTTTTCTTTATAGGACTAGATGTTTTTTCAGGAGAACTGTTCTTAAAAGGAGCTTCAGTCTGGGTACTAATGTGTCTTACAGGTTTTGTTTGTTGCTTAAGTAAGCTAGAGTAAGAAACTCCAACAGATGGGGTTCTCGATTCTACAATTTTACGAGCTTCAGGGTAAGGAAGGTTTTGGGTTATTTTTATAGTAATGATCTCTTTTTCACGGTCAAATCAAGATAAGTTATCATATTATTTATACACATAACAAAAATTAATAAACTATTTTTTTTTCTTTGTAATAGTTATTTGAGCTGGTTACAAAAAATGTTCAAGTTGAAACTTTGTCAATTTAATAATTCATAATATTTAAACCCTTTTAAAACAGTAGTTTTAAAGAAGGGATATGAAAAGTTTCACTATTCTAACAGCCATAAATTATTTAGATGTATTTTAAAAACTAATTAAACAATTCAATGCAAGCTCTTATAGATCATAAGAAAAAATGAATTATTCATAAATGTATAACAAATCACCTTTCTTTTATATTTTTATTTATTCCTTTTTGTCTAAATATAAAGTAAATTACAAAAGATATATTCTTCAAAAGAAAAATTTTAGCAAAATATATTCAATAGAACTACTGTACAAAGATTAATTACATATTTATGCATTCAACTGATTTCACAGTAACATTGCCATATTTTTCATTAGCAACAGAAAAAGGAAATGGTTTTTCCAAGCCATGGCATGCAGCACCTAAAGATGAGAAAGAAATATCATTGATATTAATCATAAAATTCAAACATTGAAATGAAATTTAAAACAAATTGGAATTCAACTATATTTTCAGCAATATCAAGGCACTACTGTTGTTTCCTAAAAATGTTTTACACTTTTTACAATTATTTCCAAATTCAATTCAATTTAGTTTTTGGAGGTTAAAATGTATTGAAAAATAGCTATCTTAATCTTTCAAACTATTACAGAACCCTACAAAATGAACAGTGCAATTGAGTTAAAACTAAGGATAACTCCTACTGACTCTCCCACAAATCATATAAAAATTATACTACCACCAAACGACTAGTAATATTGACTAATAAATGCTAGGGGAGAATGGGGATGAAAGGGAGAAGGGAAGAAAAGGACACTCAACATTTCAGAAAGAAAATAAAATGTACAAAGTTTCAACTTTAGATCTATAGATACTTGTTCTCTCTTAATAATACTTATAACTAACTTCAGCAATTGTAGCATTGTAGGTGGTGTAAGCAAAACCTATTTTTTAATTATAGAAAAGTAAATTTCAATCTTCCTTTTCTTTTTTTCTCAAAAAAAAAATATTGCGTTTAGCATTATAATAATATTTATATTATTTAGTACTGTAAAATATGCAGTATTATGTAGAACAAAAGTATGCAAATACAGTAGACTCCCTCAAATCCGCACAGCTTGGGACCAGAGGTTTTGCGGATTTTAGAATTTTGCAGATTTCTGGTCATGGCTTTGTTTATATTTTTTAAAAAGTAATTTGAATGTAATTAATAATGAAATCAAAAGTATAATGAATGCTTACAATATACTAAAATATTAAAATTAGTAATAAACTAAAATAATAAAAAAATTAGTTAATTTTTAAAATGATTAAAATACTAAAACCAAGGGTCAAGTTAATAATCAATAATGTACAATTAAATATTCATTATAAAGATTAAATGTGTTTTTCCTAAATTATTCAATAGAACTTGCCTCATAAAGGTACATTACTAATTCACATCAGGATAATAATATAACGAAGCTTTATTTCAGGTTTAACCAGACTTAATAACTAAAAAAAGCTTGATTAATATATAAATATATTTGGTAAGATTTTAATTACCAATTATATCTGCAATATCTTGATTTTTTTCAGAAATAAATTATCCTTTCTTCATGAAAAAACATGAATTCAATAACATTAACAAAATTACAAATAAAACAATGTATGGAATTGATATAAAACTGAAAAAGTCAAAATTTGCACCTGCATGTAAACTGAATGTTTCATTGTTTACATTCATAAATTATGTGCGGATTTTAGAGAGTTGTGGATTTTAGGAGTGTGGATTTGAGGGAGTCTACTGTATTACAATAATATATACCTACAATTTAGGTATATTCTCCTTTTTCAAAATCATCAAAAACTCAATATGCTTCAAAAACATAAAAGACAAGAAAAATTGAATTACTTAAGAAATGACGGGCACAGTATCTGAAGTAGATGAAAAAGAAGTTTCTGTAAGATCAACAGCTAAAACATACAGCATTGAAAAGTTCTGTTTAGAAAAAATTGTTCTAAAGTTTTAAAATGTACAAGCAGATGAATTTTAATATGCCCATTTGGTGATAAAAATGTTTCTAGTGAAGCTCAATAAAAAGAGCTTCATATTTGCTCCAAACATCTAATATGAACTATGGAATGGATAACCACCAATCCCCGACTAGCAGTTTTTTAGAGGAATAAGAGAGGAAAAAAAAAAGCTTAGAAAAGAATTTTTTTTCAAAGCACACGCACCAATATATATATATATATATATATATATATATAACAAAACCAAAAGAAATTCTATATCCCCAAAATACATGGAAGTCTTCATCAGGGAGGCCCCTCCATGTAGGGGTAAATAAAGAGAAGTTTCTGAAAGGATGGTGATGAAGTTTCTCATATGATGGTGAACAAATTACTTTCTTAGATCTTAAAATTAAGAAAAACAAGGAAAAATGGTTGATTGGACTTTATGATAAAAGGAAAGATTTTAATTTTGAAGTTAATAGCCTCACTTACTGGTTTTCATGTATTAGCAATAAAGTTTTAAAAAATATTATGTATTCACAAGTTAATAGGATCCGCAGGATTTGCAATAACAAAACAGATCTAGTATTGGCTATGAGTGGTTTAAAAAAGATTTTAATGGTTAACTGTTATCCATCTTATATGTTAACTGAAAGTTTCTGAGTCTCAGTGTTTCTTTACTTACGGATGCTTGATTTCAATATAGGGCGAGATTGAAGTGCTAGTGAATGGCCCCACTAGCTGAAGAGGGTTTTGTATTCCTGGGGGTTTATATTTTACAATTTTATTTTTTATATTTAGTTTTGTAGGTAATTTTCCTGTTTTGTTTGTGTAATTTTTGGTCTTGTCCTTTGGTATTTTTAAAAAATTTTTGTATATATTTATAATATTTTTGAAGGTTTGAGTTTGATTTCTGAAATCTGAGAAGTTGGGGGCTAAGGATGTAATTTAGCTTATGAGCCTACATCCTTTCAGAAACTTCTCTTTATTTACCCCTACATGGAGGGGCCTCCCTGATGAAGACTTCCATGTATTTTGGGGATATAGAATTTCTTTTGGTTTTGTTATATACATTTTTTACATTTCTTTTTGTAGCATTTTGCGCATTGGTCTGTAAAAAACTGTTTATTTGTTTCTTCATTTTTTAAAAATTAATTGAATGGTTTTAATAAAATTGTGTATATATATATATATAAACGAATGAATGAAAACAGTGTATATGTGCATCAAAAAGAGTTATGAAAGATCCTTTTTATAATGGAAATATACCGCATTTACTTGTGTGCACACTTAAAAAAAAAAAAAAAAAAAAAAAAAAAAAAAATAGGGCAAAACTTTTAGGTGCGCATTATACACGGAATAATTTTTTACTGCTGGATGTAATCATGCGATATACATATGAATCAATAAATGTATTCAAAGAAGACATAATTACTCTGAAAATCTTATTTAATTACTGCATCTCTATTTCACTCCTTGCACTTTTTTTGCATTAATATTATATAAATGCTAATTAGCAATTCTCACTGCCATCAGACACTCCTACTCCCCACCATTCACTGCCTATCCGAAGTCTAAAAATGTATTTTCGTCTTGTTTTGGGCCTGATGTAATGTTTGTTTCAACTTTCTGTACTGACATTCATTTAGTCATTCCAGGGGTGATTCTGGATGAAATTTTTTTTTCGGAAATTCGCATCGCATTTTCGGAAATCGGGGAGGGGGGGTCGTGAGTCCCCCCCCCCTCTAGCGATTTTCAGACAAAATCGGCGTTTTCCCGCTATCTTCAGACGAAATCAGCAATATTTTAGCAAAATCGGCGATTTATTGCGATCTTTTGCCGAAATCGGCGGTTTTTCCGCGATCTTTTGACGAATTCGGCGTTTTCCCATTTTTTTTAAAGTGAAATCATCGTTTTTTCGACGATCTTTAGACAAAATTTACATTTTTACGCGATTTTTTCTCGAAAACGGCGTTTTATACCCGCGATCTTTTGAAGAAATCGGCGTTATTTCCGTGATCTTTTGATGAAATCTGCGTATTTTTTCAAATATTCTTTTGACAAAATATTTTTAAGCGATCTTTAATCGAAAACGGCGTTTTTTCCAGCGATCCTTTAACCCTTTCCGGCACACTGTGCCCGGTCTGGGATACCTAATTTTAATTCCAAACTTGCAAACGGCACAAGTAATAATTTAGTAAAAATTTGCTTTTACAATAGAAGCTTAAATTAAGGAATTCAAAATATTTAAAAAATTCGTTTGTGAATTCCGGTGTCAGTCGAATATTTCTCATTTTAGTACAGATTTTGCCCGTGCCGGAAAGGGTTAACGAAATCGGCGTTATATCCGCAATCTCTAGACGAAATCGGCGTTTTCCCGCGGTCTTCAGAAAAAAATCAACGTTTTATCTGCGATATTTGCTGAAATTGCCGTTTTTTCCGCGATCCGCACAGGAAATTCGCGTTTTTTTATCGATCTTTTGACAAAGTTCGTTTACATAAACATTCACGAAATCGTCGTTTTTCCACGAAATATTGAAGAAATGTATGCTATTTCGGCGATCCTTTCACGAAATTTGCATTTCTACATAACTGTTTTTTCCGCACGCAAAACCGTAGAAGTTGGCAACTACGCGGAACTGACAACCCAATTTCAAATTTTCGGAAGAGGATGTCTTAAATTTTCGGAATTTTCGGACGAGAATCACCCCTGAGTCATTCATTTCCTTGCGTATCAAATTTATGGTGCACGTTATATACGAGATTTTAAAAAATTGCCATTTTTTCTTTTAAAGTAGGGGGTGTGTGGTATACACGAGTAAATACGGTAAATGAATGAATGAAAACAGTACATATGTGCATCAAAAGTAGTAGTGAAAGATCCTTTTTATAATAGAAAAAAAATCGAATAAATTGCACCACTGAAAGATGGAACTTGTTAATGATGAACTGATAGCCAAGAGCTCATTCACACTAACGTGTTAAACCATCCTTTATAAGATAGGAATGAGAAGGAAACAATATGACATAGGGTTAAAAAACTACAAGAAACTCAACGATAATAAAGCAACAAATGCTTGAGCAGCAAAAAAAATCACGTCATAACAGACATCATAAACAATATGAAGAACTAATGGTTGAGGAACTTGTCCCACCCTGGTAGTGCACCAAGCCTCTCAAATATCTTGGAACAAAGTTGTACAGACTGATTGTGATAACAGGCATAAGGAATCGATGGGTTGATTGTTAAGGGCAGATTCACATAAAAAGTAAACTGAAAGAAGGATACCAAACACATAAAGTGATCACAGCCTCAAAATAAGGACTTAAAAATAAAGATCACTCCAAGACAAAAAAAACCCTGTGAAATACTGAAAAACCATAGTCAAGATCATAATAGTGTAAAGATGATACATTCAACATTGGAAATCTTGAAGAAGTAAGGAATTAAGGATTCTCTAAATAAAAGAAAAAAAATCCCAAAGTAGAGTCTACATAAACAATATGACATCAACAGAGATAGACACAAAAACAAAAAGGCAGCACTTCTGCACAGGAATAGCCACAGAATGTTTAACACTAGAACGGCGGTAGGGGTCATTTTGACACCTGAGCACTTTCGTCCTTGGATCACTTTTGTTTGGTTGGAAGAAATCGTTTGAAATTTTTTGACTTTTCCTAAATAGATAACATATATTTCTTTTAAAAAAATCAGCATTCTAGATTTGTTAGTTTTTGAAATATTTGCATGTATTCCTAGAACGGCGGACGGGGGTCATTTTGACCCCTTTGGTAAAATAGTCTTTGTACGCGAAGCATTGTGATACCATGAGAAAAATTCAGTGATAAGCTTTTTTTCCGATGCATTTATACTGTCTCCCAGAGAAATACAAACCAGGGTGGTCACATTATATTGTTATTTCTAAGATAGTTGTTTTCCTTTGTTAGCTTTTTTCCATTATTTTGAAGAAAATATTTCAAAAAAAAAAAAAAAAAAAAAAAAAAAAAAAAAAAAAAAAAGCAGGTGCAGGGTTTTTTATACTTATATTTCTTTTCACAAACAGACAAATGTATTTTCGCATTTGTTACTTTTGTTAGTTCAGATTACTCGCAGCAGGTGGTAACCGTGGGGGAGGGATTTTATGATTTGAGTACGAATTCCATTGTTCCTAAGGCAGGCAGTTGAACGTATATCTTCCCGCTTTCATCGACAAAAGGGTGTCAATTTTTTGGCCATAATCCCACTCTTTGCACCTGCCTGTTTTCGTTCTCGCAATAAAAGAAACATAGATGACGCCGGTGAAATGAATCCAGGTCCCTGTGTGGAACGCGCATATACCAGTGACAGTTTGGCGGGAAAATTCTGCCGTCACATTCATTATCGCCTTACTTTTATTCTGTGAATGATACGCTGAAATATAAACTCTGTCGTTTGTTGATATTCTGACTTTTTTCCATCTTATTTTCAAATTTTACAAAATATGTCTTATAAGCGAAAAAGAGGTCTTACTAATGAAGAAATTAAAAAATTGTTGCAGGAGCTCTCTGAAAATGAGTCTGACGGAGGTGAAAATGATAATTTTTCTGTAGAATCTGAAGATGAATTTCAGACACAAAGTATTAGTGAATCCGAGGACAGTGATGTGAACGAAGAACAGCTAAGCAGAAATAAACGAAAAAAAGCGGATCAGGGTATTATCAAAACTGTTTTCACTGCCCCTGATAACACTATCTGGAATGAAATAAATTCTAAAAATTCAGCTTGCGGTCGTGTTCCTGCTTATAATGTTCTAAAAGAAACGGCGGGACCAACATCTTTTGCAAAGACTCGTGTTTTTGAGGACAAAGTGTCTAGTGCTTTCAAGCTTTTCATTGACGATGCTATCTTGTTGCGTATAAAGAAATGTACAGAATCAGAAGCTCATCGACAACGTGGAAATAACGACTGGAGTTTAT
The DNA here is from genome assembly GCA_964019185.1 of Maratus speculifer. Taxonomy (NCBI): domain Eukaryota; kingdom Metazoa; phylum Arthropoda; class Arachnida; order Araneae; family Salticidae; genus Maratus; species Maratus speculifer. The sequence continues at coordinate 119,232,567 of OZ025299.1, read as the reverse complement.
CTCTTGCTGAGTTAGAGGCTTTTGTTGCTATATTATATATTCGTGGAGCAACAGGCGCAAAGGGTTTAGATTTATATTCATTGTGGTCTGAAGCATGGGGCATACCATTTTGCAAAGAAACTATCTCAAGAGATAGGTTCAAAGAAATAAAAAGATTTTTGAGGTTTGACGAAAAAACAACAAGATCTAGTCGAATACAGACTGACAAATTTGCTCTTGCATCTGAAATGTGGAATAAATTTATTGAAAATTGCAAAACATGCTACCGACCAGGACAAAATATTACAGTTGATGAACAATTGTTCCCATCTAAAGCTAGATGTAAATTTACGCAATATATGCCAAATAAACCTGATAAATTTGGAATAAAATTTTGGTTATCTGTTGACGTTGATACTAAATACCTCTTGAATGGATTTCCTTATCTAGGAAAAGATGAAACAGCAAATCCTCAATTACGTTTATCTGAAAATGTTGTCATGAAATTAACAGATCCCCATCTAAACAAAGGGAGGAATATTACGACAGATAATTACTTTACTAGCATCAAATTAGCTGAAATGCTAAAATCTAAAAATACAACTTTAGTTGGCACAATGAAAAAGAACAGAAGAGAAATTCCTATAGCTTTGAAAAATATGCATAGTACTCTTTATTCATCGAAGATAGTGGAACATGATAATATGACACTTACCATCTATCAAGCCAAACGAAACAAAAGTGTTTTTCTATTGAGCTCATTACATTCTACTGTAAAAACTGAGGACAGCCTGAAAAAGTTGCCAGATTCAATAGATTATTACAACGCAACAAAGTGTGGTGTGGATATTCGTGACCAGATGTGCCGAAAATACTCCGTTAAATCTGCTTCTAGACGATGGCCTGTACATATCTTTTTCAATATTTTGGATCATGCAGCTTTGAACGCCTGGATAATTTATAAAAGTGTAACAGGCAAGCCCATCAGTAGAAGAGATTTTCTATTGAAATTAGGAGAGGAATTAAGAATGGTTCTTATGGCTTCAAAACTCCCAAAGATCCTTCCTGAATCTTCAGAAAAAACAAACGAAAATAAAGTGGATATAAAGAGAAAAAAGTGTCAAGTACAGAAATGCAATGGAAACAAATCTCAAGAATTTTGTGCATCGTGTTCCAAAGTTGTGTGTGGAAAATGCACTGGAAAAATTGTTAAAAATTATTTTTGTATCAATTGCATTATGTCTAATACATGTACGGGACTATGTTAAGCATTAAAAAAATTCAAACGAAATGCTTTAGATATAAACCATTCAGCTACATTTATAATGAAAGGATACAACAGAATACGTTTCTCATTTATTGGATTCAGAGTGTGGTTCATTCGGCGAGTAAGTAGATTTAAAAAAAATTATTATTTTATAAATTGTGTTTTATTTTAGTTAACATTGGTTTTAATTTTTGAAAACATTTATTTTAAACCATTTTTTATGTCAAATTAATGAGTTTTTTGAGTAGTTTAGTATGTACCAAATTGATCGCCTTGCAGCCGTTACATACACAGTACTTTAAAAATTAAATAAAATATCGAGTAATATTAACTATAAATTATGAAATACAGGGAAATTACATATTTGTCACAATGTATGCCATTTAAAATTGTTTTAGCATTGTTATTTCAGTAGTTTCATCGAGGGGTCAAATTGACCCCTTCCGCCGTTCCAGTAGGTAAAATTTTGCCGCCGTTCTAGTGTTAAACATCATGAATACTTGTGCCACAGGAGTCTAATAATTGATTAAAGTGTGCAGGAATGGAAAAAAACATTGTGAAACACTGCTGTAATCCAATGACTGTAATGATTGAAACATTGCAAGTTCATGGCTAACCACTAGCTAAAATCTGTCATGTATGGAATGGCACCTGTTTCATGTAAAATCTGTTGTGGTCGCAAAGTCCTCCAAGTTACCTGTGGATTATACCTCTAGAAATATTTAGACAGGTGAAGGTCTCATCACCTGATCAAGGCTGTAAATTATGAGACCAACTCATGTATGGAGGTACGCCTGCAGCAGGAATTTAAATAAGTAAAACTACACTCACTTCCAAAAGTTAAGCACAGAGAGGAAAATGTTAGGTAACAGCCAATTGCGCTTTCATGTCAAGAAATATGCAAAAAGGTCAGTCTTATAAGAAGCCAGTTTTATGAAGGGTTACAGAAGTCGATTGTAAGTGCTGATAGAAGGTGTTTAAAACTTTTGCACAATTTGTTTTGAAAACATATGTGTTTCTATGACTTCCAGAAGACAAATGGAACATTCTGAAAGCTGGAGTGCTGTGGGGCGCATTAAGCAGGACAGTCATTCACAGATGTTGTTCTTTTCTTCGGCATTCATCATTCTATAATTTCACGTTTATGGAAACAATTCCAAACCACACAGACAGTTGTCCAAAGGCCCGTAGTCAGTCGCCCAAGGGTTACAACCTCCGCGGAAGATCAATATATTGCTATTGTAGCCAAGCGGAATCGCAGAGCAACCTCCACACGTGTGACATCTACGGGTACAGCATCTATTGGTAAGGAGATATCTGCAGCTACTGTATGCCGAAGATTACATATGAGTAGACTGTACTCCCGGGTACCTCAAATTTGTGTTCCTCTATCCATCCAATCAAGAGGGGCACAATTAAAGTGGTGCTGGAAACATGTCAATTGGACTGTGACTGGGGCAATGTCATGTTTACTGATGAGCTAAGATTTACTCTGCACAAGCGTATAAGGATATCGCGTGAACAAAGAACACACAATCAGCCCCAAAACATCACCAAACATCACGCATTCCGAGGTGGAAGCATTATGGTGTGGACAGGGTTCCATTAGGATACAGCACCGACCTGCACATCTTTAAACTGGGTTCTGTGATGGTTGTCCGGAATCAAGATGAAATCCTAAAACCCATTGTGAGATGGTACACTGCAGCAGTTGGCCCTACTTTTATTTAATGGACGATAACGCATATTCCCATAGAGCTGGCATCGTCGATGATTGATTGGGGAGTGAAGGTATTGCACATATGGCGTGGCCAGCATATTCGCTCGACCTTAATCTCATTGAAAATCTTCGGGATGTTCTTGGCCGTGCTGTATGTTTATGTTTCCCACCTCCAGCCACTCTTATTGAGCTGGAAACTGATCTACAAGAAGAATGGTGATTGCTTAGTTCTGCGGTGGTTGACCAGCTAATTGAAAGCCTGGTCACAAAGTGTAAACTTTGTATACAGATGAGGGGGGATCACATACCCTATTAATGTGGGTTTTTCATTTTATACTGTTTATTTTCCCTTTATACACAATTCTGTTTGTCTCCAATATGTCATTATCGGATAACTTTAAGAAAAATAATATTGTTTTCATTTCTGTATCTAATTTTGTTTTATGCATAAATATATATGCTACTTTCCTGCCGAATTTTGCGTCAATTAAAGCAGTATTTGTTGATTTTTTTTTGCATTTTACATTTTCGTGCTTAACTTTTGGAAGCGAGTGTACTTTACATAACTGGTCAACATATAACTAAAACAAAGTTAAACAATGCTGGCATTAAGATGGCATAAATGCATCTAAATCAGACCACCATGAAGTGGCAGTCAGGCAGTTTCACTGTTTCCAGGTTTTCAAGTCCTTAAAACTGGGTTACTGTCTGCTAGATAGGGGTCTGACGAGCAGTTAGAAAGAAAGAACTATGGATTGAAGATTGTGCATCGAGTATTCAAGTTCTTTGAAATCTCTAAATGTCCCAGGCAAACAAACAAGCAAGCTAGAAATTATTGGTTTCAAGATTTTAATCAAAGAAATTCATTATTTTATCTTAAGAATGCCTATAGTCATTAGTTTAACAAGAAGTACAGGTTCCAACAAAGCTAATGTTGATATTCTTTTAAAGCCTCCAGCCAGTTACAAAACGTTATAAATTCATACAGAAAATAACATATAACTGAGATGAAACAGATTTAATGACAGAGCATAAGCCACCTAATACAGTAGCAAAACATAAAAGCAATTTTTTTACAACATCGACAGAATGTAGTAAACTTGTCAAACTTTTGTTTCTGCATCAGATAACTCTGTTCAACAGTATTTGTTTTCCAAAGGAATAATTACAAAGATGTCAAGCTCAAGGCTACCCCCTCCAAAAGGCTTAGACTTGCTTGCTCATCAAAGTTGGTGGATGACCACAGAATTTTTTAAAGCAATTGTGCATTAGTTAAATATTCTAGTTGTTTCAAAACTGACCCTATGCTTCCTTATTTAATAATCATAAAAGCAATATACATATTAATACAATAAAATTTGTAAAAGATAATTGAATAATTATAGTGACATTCCAATTGCATTTCATTCATAAACTATTTTTTAATAAACTATTTCTCATGACTGGATACTAAATTTAAAGTTTTTTTCCCCTCTAGCAATGGACGAATTTCACAATATAGCCGAGCAATAATTGGGCAATTTAACCTAAAACTAATCAGCATCAATATATATCGTCTAACTTAAGGGCAAAGTTAGATTCAATTACATGCATTAGTTAGTTCTTGAGATAGGCCTACAAAATTTTTGTCACATGTAGAGAGTAAACAGACAATTTCTAAAAACAATTAAATCATATTCAGGATCTTCTAAAACATATAAATCCATCAAAAACCAGAAGCTGAAATTCTTCATGAATCTATACTTTCTTCACATAAAGATAGAAGAAAATAAACAATTGAAAACAAAAAAGTAAAATACATAATACGCAGAACCATTTTTTTTACATTAAACTTAAACACAATTCTTAGCACAACGAAAATAAAATTGTTTCCTTTTGCATTAAAATATTCAGAATGTAAAGCAAGATATTAAATTCAGTAATTTCATGCAAATGATTGTTTGTTGTATTCAAAACAAAAACACAACTTAATACTAATGAAAGATTAATATCACAGGAAAAAATGAAAAGTCCCTGGTTTCAGTGTTGTCTAATCTCTGATGCCTTTAAAGATTGTTTTCATTTGTAACACTATATTAAATTAACAATAAATGTTAAAGAGGTGCATTTGTATCTTCTTCCTTTGGTTGAAGAAAGGATAATTTATCACCATACAGCTTCTAAAAAAATGCCCATAAAAATGCATTTTTCAATCAAATAACACATCTAAAAAAACTCATGAAACTATGAGCTGATTTTATGAGTCAAAGTCAATTTATTTAATATAAATGAATCAATGTATCAATTTTAAATAAAAATTAATTTATCAATAAATCACATTACATACAGCGAAACTCATTTTTACATTTTAGTTAGAAACTAAGAAATATAATGCAAATAGAAAAAAAAAAGTGTATAAATATAAATGTATAAAAACTAGTTGCATATGGATATTTTAGGAATATAAAAATGAGATTCTACTGAATATGCACATTCACGAAAAAATTCTTTAAACAATAATTTACAGAAACTGTTTTCCATTTTTGTTAACAAGATTTCTCACACACATGTAAACAATGAGCAGTATTTTTGCTTGATCTCATATTAATTTAATATTTACACTGATTAACATGACATATTTAAGACAAGGGTTAATAATAAGTTCATTCTGAAACATTTCTTTAAAAATAGTGGGTTAATTGGTCCAGAAATTATACTTTTGGTTGACCATTTTTAAAAATTTTGAAATTATTTGTACAACAACCTTAACACGATGGAAGTTCAAAATGACTATTATATTAATTTTACTTTTTTTTTTTTTTTTTTTTTTTTTTTTTTTTTTTTTTTTTTTTTTTGTGTGTGTGTGTGTGTGTTTCGCACATTCAAGGGTTTACAGAATTGTTAATATCTCATTTTTTATTTCTCCAATTCAAACGGGGTTTGCAGCAAATTATTCAGAATAAAATGAGCTAAAAGTCTAGCAGCAGAATAGTTTATTAAAATAAATGCTTGCTGGTGAAATTTTATTGAAAGTTTTAGGATTTTATTCAAAAATCTGCCCGTTTACAAGAGGGAATTTTTCATACAGTGAAAAATGTCACCATGACACAAACTTTTTTTACAAATATGTCGAACAGACATGTACTCAAGCGCCAAGTTCCAGATCTCTGAGTTGATTTCTCTTTGCAAAAAAAATTCAAAAATTTGTCAAAAATTTCAAAAATCGCACTTTTTAGTCTTTCATATCTCTAGTGAGGCAGGAGATAAAAATATGAAATTCTGCTATAAGATATGTTATGGTAGTGTTATGTACAAAAAATTTCAAGAAAAAGATTTGACTACAAACTGGATACAGTGAGGACAAAGTGTTAAGAAATGCTATTATGAGTACCTTAAGAGAAAGGAGATTTCTCTGTTTTATTACAGTATTTACACAGAAAATATTCGTTTGTTATAAACAGTTTAATAACAAATGTTTAAATTACTAAGATACTATTTATGCTCAACAAAGAGCTGAAAAATATCTTCACATTATTTTCGAGACATGTTATGGGTTCAACCAGTTACTGTTGTCAGTTTCATATGGGTGATCCTTCTCAGAATTTTATTTGAAGCCATCTAAGTCTTCATTCCCAAGTTCATTTCCATGGCCCTGCAGGTCCATGGAAATGAACTTTAAAATCACTATGTTGAAGGCTCACTTCATTAATAATTCCATGATACCACTTCTTATACACACATGCAACAATCTCATTTTTCTGCAACATAAACTTTTAAAGACTTTTGGATATCTTTATTTCTTGAAAATTACTTGAGTTTGAAATATGGTAACATCATATAAATCTTTCATTTACAGAATTTATGCAACAAACGAGTTTCATGGACTGGCAAGCAGCATTGAAATCGATTATGTAATTCATTTGCATGGTTGTTCACTTTTACGCTTGAAACATACATTAATGTAATGCCATGAAGGTTTTTATCACAGAAATTAAATACTTTGTTAGAAGACAGGATTTGATTTTTACCTGTCATCTGTAGGCTCTTCTTAGTTCCTTTTCTCTTTGTAGCTCCTCCTACCTCATCATAAAGCATTTTTCCAATGACTAGTCAAATAAAAGTACCATTCTGCTTAAAGGCCAAAGTCTTTCTCATAATGGCAAAAATTTACAAAATTCTTTTTAGTTTTGTACTAGCAAGGAAATCCATCACTAAAATAGAAGATCTTTGATACTAATGGGATAGCAGTTTTTATATCATTAATCACACATTTTAAAAATATATGGACTGTGAAGGCATGTATAAGATGATCACTGATAACACAAAAACTTCTATTCTTGCATTTATCAAAAGCAGGGGCGTGCCAGCTGTATCCAGCGCCTGTGTGCAGAATTTCAGTTGGCGCCTTATACCCCTCCCCCCCACATTCAAAAATAAAACTTTATATTAGATCGTCACTTGCTTTTTTACAAAAAACAAACCAAGGAAATTTCGATAGTGGCGACATGTTTGTGAAAATCTGTTGAATAAACTTTCAATCTTTCTGGCAGTCTAATAATGCCCATAGTTCAAAAACGTGTTTGATTTGTTAGCAAAACACTTATCGAAGTAATTTTTTATGTCTTTCAAAGAGTTAATTTTGTTTTGGTGAAGAGAATATTTGACAGAAAGAAACAAATAATAGTTGGATGGAACAATGTCCGGAGAGTAGGGAGGATGGGTCAGAATGTCTCAATCGAATCCAAGGAGTTTGTTTCGGACTGTCAAAGATACACGTGAATGCAGTTATCATAATGGAAGATAATATCTCGTTTGTTTGCTAATTTGGGGGTGTTTCCTGGCAATTGCTGCCTTCTGTTCGTCCAGTTGTGAAAAGTAATTTTCAGACTTGATGATCTGGTATTTTGTAATAAATCCAATTTTCACCAAATAGATACCAAAACTTTCTTCTATAGAAGTGCGGCTTTAGCTACAGGAATGGGATCTTTATCCTAGCTAGATCAGGCTTGTTTGTCTTCTTGATTGTTATAAAGTATCCAACTTTCATCTATGAGGACCAATCTTTTCATACAAGGATCTTTCTTGTTGAAAACGCTGTCTACAATTTTACACTCCAACAGGTTGGCCGCCATTAACTATTTTTATATTCTATTTGCACCAGTATTTAAAAAAAAAAAAAAAACGTTTTGTACTAATTTTTATTTTGAAATTTTGTCAAGGTGTGAGTAAAATATTTTTATTTTCAGAAAGTAGTGCCAGTTGATTTGAAAAATAGCACATGAATTGTTTTTTTCGGACACTCTATAAATGGTAGAACAAATAGCTTGCGTTTGACAGAACTATCCTGATCCACTTCCCTACTCTTCGGACATTGCTCCGTCGACTATTTGCTTTTCTCTCACAAAAATTCTTTTCACAAAAAATTTTAATTGTTTGAATGACATAAAAAATCATCTCGGTTAGCATTTTGGAACCAAATCAAAATTGTTTTGGAAAGAAGGCATTATAAGACTCCTGGAAAGATAGGAGAAGGCTTGTTGAACAGAATAGTATATTCTTTAGTAAAATCATGCTGTTTTCGAAATTTGAAGGGGTTATATTTTGGCAAAAAACAAAAGAAACTTTTGGGACAACCTAATAAAAAACTCTGTCAGTATCTATAGATGCATAAATTGCCTCCTGCTAGAGTTCCAGTTCAAATAAAGTTTTTTGAACTAGAAAATTGTTTAATAAAAAGCGTCTTGTTTCAACAGGGTTCGTATTTTATTTCATTTATTAAATAAATTTCTGATCCAAAACGTGTGTAAATTATTTGAAAAATAAGGAAGGTTGGCATATATATAAATAAAATTTGAAACATAATAAAGCCCGTGAAAATAAAATCTGTCTGCATCAGAATCCTACATTAAACGGCAAAATTCCATTGTTACAAAGAAAATAACACATTACAATAACATTAGATTGCATCCATTCTAATAGAATAAAGTTGTTTGTCATCTCTAATTTACATATCTATATTAACCTTTAACTGATAAGACAGAAATTCTCACACAAGTGAAGCAATCTATGAGACCGCGCCATCGAAAGATGAATAAAAAGCGAAGTTAACTCATTAGATTATGTTTTTGTACTAAACTTTATGTATAGGGCTGTTATGATTAAAATTCACATATTCAAAAGTCTCTGATAGTACTATAGTCCAAATGAAACAGAATTTCAATAGTGTTTGTAGTTGAACTGTAAGTTAAGTGTTAAACTATAAAAATCGAGAAAAAGCAGTGGTCTGTGAGACCGGCAACACCAGTTAAAGGTTAATAAAAGAAAGATGTTTGTCTTTACTCTGCGTGAATTTTTATAGTTTAACCCTTTTCCCTTGAGAGGTGATACTCACTGACCACTAGTGCCCCACGTAAATGGGTGTTCTAAATGCTCTGGACACCAGTATCTTAAACTAATTTTCTTCACTTTATCTAATGGCCGAATAGTCTGTGATAAAAGAAGGCGAAATAAACTTTTAGATATTAGAGGTGTCCAAAGCAATTGGCGTCCCGATTTACGAGAGACACTTGGCAACTGTAGTTGTGAGTGATAGTCACCTCTCGAGTGCAAAGGGTTAGCTTGTAACTTTCAGTTTAAGTACAAACACTACAGAAATTTTGTTTAATTTGGAACTTTAGTAAATACTATCAGTAAAGACTTTTGAGTAGGTGAATTTTAAATATGACAGCCCTGACCATAAAGTTTAGTATAAAAACATCATCCTTAGAGTTAATCGCGCCTTTTATTCATCTTTCGATGGAGCGGTCTCACAGACTGCTACACAGTAATTGTATGAGAATTTCTGTCACATCAGTTAAAGATTAAGAAAATTATTTTTTGCCGGGCAGGTCAGATAGTAAGATAAAGACAAAGAATTTAAAACTCTTATTTCATATATCTATATATTTTTTTTGTAATACAGTGCCCGTATTAGCTGCTAACTTATTTATGTCTAAATTAAAAATTTTGCCGTTCTAGTCTCACAAGCATCTACGGTTATATGTAAAGCTAATAAGAGCTGACATTTCAATACTTTGAATTTTATGTTTTGTATTGAAATGAACATCACAGTTATATTTGTTCAGTCTATGATTGAATACGAACCCTATGAAGGATGTACAAGGAAAGGCCGTCCCTCTGAATCTTTGCAAGAGTAAGAATCTTTGGACGTTTATGGCCAAATTTAGCCTATTTTTTCAATCTCCTTCTCCTTAACAAAAGTTTTGCTTCCATCAGGATGATATGTCCAGAGTACAAGAAGTATAAATAAAAAGTATCTGTACTGCTCGAAAGTCTGTGGTCCTAAAAGACGTATAATTTTTGGCCAAATAAATAATAATTTCTACAAAAGTGATCATTTGTAGAAATGGTGAAAAAGTATATTGCTTCGACCGCCTAGTGTTAAACCTTCGACCTGGAATGCCAAAATTGTCACAAACGGTTGATGCTTACCAATTGAAATTTGTTTTATAACTGAGGTCAGTCTCTCGAAAATAAAATCTTTACAATGATAATATTATGGCTTATGCACAGCACACTCCATAATATTTCAGGTTTTAAGTTGTTTCTGTAATCAGGGTAGATGTCTGTGTGTGTCCGTACCCGGTCTAGAAAAATGAAAGCAAACTTTCAAATGAGTCGAGCCGAGCCGGCAGAATAAAGACAACAGCTGTGCCGATATAAAAATTTACACGTAACTGATAAAATATGATATTTTTATGGATATAATTATGAATAAGTATAATAGTGGCTGGTATAACAGAGGTTAGTATAATAGCGATGTTGGTTTAAAAACAACAATACCGAAATATAACATATCCAGATTAGAGATCGGCATTTGACTGCTACATTGGGCTTGAGGCCAGACTGAAGACGCTTATGACGCTTCAGTCTACCGCTATTCATGGGCTTATTACTACAGAGAAAATTTTTACCAATATTTCCGAATAATAATTTTCATTTTATTTATAACAGGACCTCTGCAACAAGGAGAAGATTGTTATTTTAAAAAAAGAGTGAAATTTAGTTCTTGTGGTAATAAAACTGTACTAGGCTTTAACACTACTACCGTGAGATAAATGTTGAATGTTTTCAACAACGGTGCCTTTCATCGTTTTTAACTCCATGAGGTGCACTTCTTTTTATTGAAATGTTGGACTGGTCTACGTCTAAGTTAACATATTAGGAAACACAGAAGTCGAATAAAACAAAGTAAATAAATAATAAAAAAATATATATATATATAAAAAGTTTGTCTTAGGTAAATTTATAAAATTTAATTCAGATGTTAAGAAATTGAGATACATTTTAGGTTAATAACATTAAGGATTTTTTTTAAAGTACTTTCTCTTCAACTGAAATCTTTGGCGTCTTTACTACTTTGGCGCCTGTATGCGCCACACACTTCACACACCGGGTCGGCACGCCCCTGATCAAAAGTCTGTCTTTATAATAATAAACAAAGGGTTGTACAGTGGCATGCTTCTTCATCCAATAAAAATTTTGTACTTCTTGAATGGCAAATGTAAAATTTTCAAAAAAGTCACCCACTACAATATATTCTGAATCCAATAGATTTGCTTCCTCGTGCTTGAGAAATATTGATTATATTTTACGCACATAGATATATTTCTTCAAAGCATATAGTTTTTCCACTAAAATTTCACAAAATTATTCTCTATGTTTAATAATTGAAGCATGTCAATACGATCTGTTGTAACCCATTGTCTGTAATTTATATTGTCTGAAATTTCTTCTGAGTCAAATTGTTATAATAGCATTTCTAGTAGGTTTTGTTCATCAGGACAAACAGTGCATTGGTTTAGCATACTACATTCTGAACTGTTTAAATCACACACAAGCATTTGAAGGTCTTTGTAATTAACATTTAACTTTGTACTTACCAATCATTAATTTAACATTTTAGGAGGTATAAACAAACATACAGTAAGTTCAATAGTTTGGCAGTATGTTTTCCAAATAAATGTTAGTTCTGAGTAAGGCAGTACACTTTCCGTTTGGCAAAATGTTTTCACATATTGCCCATTACAGTGGTCCAAAAAAGGTTGATTACTATTTTTTTAAGTTTTTTACTGGTGCTATCCTCTTAATTTGTTCATTTTAGTTTAAAAATAAATACTACAAAGTTTTAGCTTAAAATTTTAATATTTAGAGGTAGCTCAACACTCTTCTTTTTTTTTGTAAATTTACAAATTAAATAATTTAATTGCGCCTAATATCTAAAAAAGATTTATTTGGCATACATGGGGGTAAGAATCTGAGAATTCTAAGTAATTAAAGTACACTTATATATTCAATATATGTTATAAATAATTAACAAGTAAATATATTAATATTTAAACAATCATGTATTTGTCAATACCTGCCAAACTCTGTTTTTTGCAGTCAGGATATGTTCGTTGATGTTCTTAAACCACCTGCAATAAGTATTGTAGTTGTGTCTCACGGTACGTTATTTTTCCCCAAAACTCTTGAATTAGGGCTATGCCCCTTTCAGCATGATCATTAACAACTTTTATTGATTTCACAATTTCTAATGCTTTATAGAAAGTCTCCTGATCTTCCCATATTTCTGGGTTTACTTGGAGGAATGCATCTGGTAGACACATTTGTTGGAATAATAAAGCTGACCACTTCATTACAAAGTCTTCAAATTTCATGTCGACAAAAGTTTCGAGTGTAATGTTAGGATGCTTTGTGGATTCTTTTTTACAATTAACGTCTTTTATAGCCTTTACTATGAGCCTTTTAAGGCACTGAGGCACTTGATTTTCGAAAAGAGCTAAGGCGCCAAGATTCTCAGATCAATACCAAAAGATGTTTGGCTAGCTTTTCTGATGCTGCTTTAGATATTTCATCATCAACATTCTTATATTGTAACAGAGATTTCATTAAATTGAAATCATTGAAAGGCACACTTTGTGACAATGGCGATCCAAGCTTCTAGATATACTCGTACCGCAAATACACATATTTTTTGTAATCCTTTTTTTTTCTCTTGAAGTAATAGTGAACTGGCTACTAAACATCCATATTTTTAGACTATACAGCACTTTGGACATACAGCGAGCATGGTGCATGGCTCCAGTTGCCATAAATCTGACTCATCGAGAAGGGGTTTCACCTAAAAAGATTAAGATAAGTTCAAGAAATTCTCGATAGTCATCTCTTGATTGTTTATTTTTGTCCAGTAGTAATTTAGAAAAAATTATGTCATCTTTCATATCTATTATTTGATTCAAATTTTTTGTATTACAAACTCCCATATCATACTTCTCTTTGTCAATAAAATTTCAGTTGGCTTGGAATCTTTTAAATAGTGGTACCTCTGGTGATGAAGAAAATCCTAAGCTTTTTTTCGAAAACTGCCTTAATAATCAATTCCATAATGTGGTGGCGACATGCCAAAGAAAGCAGCTCTTTATTCAGTTTTTGTTCAAGTAAGTTACAAGTGCCTTTAATTCGACCAGTATCGATGTTTGTTGTGTCAAAGCACATGGCACTTACTTTATCATCTATACCCCACTCCTATAAAGTTGCATATACTGCGGCAGTTTGATTTTCTCCATCTCCCGATGGAAGCTTGGACACTGAAAGTAACTGAAAGACTCATTTTCCAGACACAATTACTGGCAGTCTATCAACTTTCTCTTTCAAAATTAGGTCTTGTAAGAGTTTACCATCCCAGTGAACTGTTAAGTTAACATGTTCTCCAAATTCGGATTTGAGCTGCTCATACCGACCAGTGTTTAATTCTTTCTTGACAAATGGAACTTCTACAAAGAGTTACTTCATCTACTTCACAATCCAAGCTCTTTACTGTTTCGGAAATGACAAACGCAGCTTTTCGGTCTGAAACTTTGTTCCTGTCTAAAGCTGCAGCCAGATTTAGAGTCATAATTCTCATTCTTTTTCTTTTCTGTTTGGATGAGCTGTTCATTGCTTTCTCTATTACTGGGAATGATGCCTGTTCAACTTCATTTTTAACTTCGTCTGATTCTTCTGACAATAATAAATGAACAGTTGCTTCTGCTTCATCACAAATTGCTTTCATTCTTTGAGTTCTTTTAGAGATAGCTTTCCTTCTTAAATCTGCCAATTTTTCTTTCTTCTCCAAACACTTATCCATACCTAGCATAGAACCCTCTCTCACGCTGTGCTAACAGGAAGTCTTTATCAGTCTTAAAAAGTTCTTAAAAACGCCCATAGATGGTGCAACATGTGCACGTAATAGGTTTATTACTATGTTTTTTTATACATTACTTTTAACCACTTAACCTGTGATGGGTATGGGGAAACAGTGCTTTAACCCCCGATTTATCTCGAGGCAGCCGTTGAAGTGGTTAATCCAAATTTGTTAGCAAAATTAGTGTGTGTAAACATTTTAAATTTATTTTAAAAATAAACTTTTTTCTTCACATATAGAAAATGTAAAAAGAACAAAAAAATAACCACAAAGAAGAATGTTTTTTAAAAGATGCATAAAATATATTTATAATATTTATATATAAAAATATTTTACAACGCCTATCTCCATCTTTAATAAATTTTCTCTTTCAAAAAAATTTTGTTTGTCAGTACTGTACCAAAAATATTTTTCTTTAATTCAAAGGAAAAAAAACTATGCAGGATTTCTTTCTGCATAACAAAATAAATTATCCATTGAGAAAGTTAATGATCTCATTCTGATAACGTTGACTTTCTACTTTACATAGTTAAATAAACAAGTAGTGAATAAGCAAAACAAAAAATAACCACAAAGAAGAATTATTTTTAAAAGATGCATAAAATATATTTATAATATTTATATATTAAAATATTTTACAATGCCTACCCCCATTTTTAATAAATTTTCTCTTTCAAAAAAATTTTGTTTGTCAGTACCGTACCAAAAATATTTTTCTTTAATTCAAACGAAAAAAAAACTATGCAAGGTTTCTTTCTGCATAACAAAACAAATTATCCATCAAGAAAGTTAATGATCTCATTCTGATAATGTTGACTTTCTACTTTACATAGTTAAATAAACAAGTAGTGAATAAGCAAAACAAATGGCAGATAGATATCTCGTTTTTCTTTGCTTTCTTTTTTCTCTATAGTGGCCATTTTTTAGGGGTATCCTAATTTTCGAATAACTCATTATATTTTAATAAAAATTTGTAACACAGGCTAATTTACTATTATTACAACTTGCTGAAAATTTTAAAGGAATTCATCTATTAGAAATGGAGATAAATATTTTTTTAATGAAGGAAAGAAAGCCTGTTGCTGGACGCTCGTTGCTGTGGTTTCAGAACAAACTTTGAGACAAATGGTGGTTAATAAAGTAATCTATTAAACTCAGACATGGTACAGGCTCAGCAAGAAAAAGGTGAACTTTCACATACTTTTGAAAAAATTCGCATTTTGAGGGTTTTTTTTTTTTTTTTTTTTTCAGAGTTTTGAAAAAATTGGCATTTTTGCGATCTTGTGATGAAATTAGCATTTTCTATGACCACTTGACAAAAATCACACTTTTCCACAATCCTTTGACAAAATTCATGATTTTTCCCACAATCTTTTGACAAAATTCACATAGTTTTTGCTATCTTTTGATACATTTGTGCATTTTCAGCAGTCATTTGACAAAAACCACACATTTTCCTGTGATCTTTCAACAAAATTACTGTAATTTCCTCGATCTTTAACAAATTGCATGTATTTTCCACAATCCTGTGACAAGTTTTGCATGATTTCCACGATCTTCCAACATATTTTGCATAATTTCCATGATCTTCTGACATATACTTTTTACAATTTTTCGGCAAAATTTGTGCAGTTTCACACAATTTTTCCACAAAATTAGAGTATTTTTTATGATTTATCAACAAATCATGTATTTTCCCAAGATCTTTCGACAAAATTCCCACATTTTTGCACAATGTTTCAAGACAGTTAAGCGTATTTTCTATGTTCTTTCGACAAATTTTGCTTACATTCCAAAATCTTTTGACAAATTTTATGCACTTTCTATGTTGTTTTGACAAATTTCACATATTTTCTAGAATCTTTTGACAATTTTCGTGTATTTTCATGATGTTTCAACAAAATTTGCACATTTTCACTCAATCTTTCAACAAATTTCTTGTATTTTCCAAGATGTTTTTGCAAATTTTACTCTGCTCTCGTGAGCAACAACAAATTTTCATTTTCTAAAAGATGTTCTAATATTTCCAAGAATAAGCAGTAGAGTACCGGACCTCAAATCCGGAATCCCGAAATCCGGACGACCCAAAATCCGGAACGAATAACGAAATCTGAAATTCCGTGACGATCTCTGATTAAAAAATTCTAAAAACTGTCCATAGATGGCGCAACGTGCGTGCATAATACAGTTCCAAGTCATTCTAAACTAAGCAATTGGACTCAATTCATTAATTTTATTGCAATGTTTTGTTTTTACATTACTTTTAATCCAAATTTACTAATTACTCTTCATTAAAACAGAAATTGCACCCCCTTCCACCCCCCAAAAATAAATAACCACAAGGGAGAATTATTTTTAAAAGGGGATTACAATACACTTATAATATTTATATGTAAACATATTTTACTACACCTTCTCCTCCACTTTAAATTTTTTTAACATTTTTTCTCTTTCGGAAAAATTTTGTATGTAAATACCGTACCAAAAATATTTGTTCCTTATTTCAAAAGGGGGGGGGGGGAATCTATACAAGGTTTATTTCTGCATAACAAAACAAACTAATCCATTGAAAGTTAATGATCTCATTCTGATAACATTGATTTTCTACTTCGTACAGTTAAATAAACAAGTGAATAAGCAAAACATATGGCAGATGGATAACTTGTTTTTCTTCGCTTCCTTTTTTTCACTATAGTGGCCGTTTTTAAGGGGTATCCTAATTTTCGAATAACTAATTATATTTTAATAAAAATTTGTACCACTGTCTAATTTGCTATTATTGTAACATGCTGAAAATTTGAAAGAAATTCGTCAATTAGCAACGGAGATAAGTATTTTTTTTTTTTAATAAAGGAAAGAACGTGGGAAAGAAACCCTATCACTGGAAACTCGTTGCTACAGTTTCAGAACAAACTTGGGGGCAAATGGTAGTTAAAAATGGTAGTTTTTTATCTGGCAACACTACAGAGTTCATATAATACTGTACTGTGCATATTCTCAATTCTGAAAATATCTGATATATTTATGAAAGCAGATCATTGAAATACGTTTTATTATTTTTTCATAAATGTTTATTTTTATTTTATTTATATTAATGCTACCTCAACCTTAGATTTCTTATAAATTATTTTTTTTTTTAATTTATGTTTCTCTGTTCATTTTCATTGAGTCTAATTCGTTATAAAACTCCTAGGCCTAATGCGGCTCTAGTGATTTTCATTTTCTAAAAAATGTTTTTTATGTTGCTAATAAATGTGATGTGCCGTATTAAAAAAATTGTTAATCCTTATTTTAGATTGTTTTTGTAATCTGTTTTTCTCTGTTTACTTATACCTAACACGGCGATTCGAGATATCGATTCCTAGGCCTAACTCGGCTCTCGCGAGCAATAACGCATTTTCGTTTTCCAAAAGACGTTTTAATATTTTTAAGAATATGCAGTAGTATTTAAAAATATTTCTTATCCTTATTTTTATTTATTATTCTTATTTTGTAATTCGTCTATTTGGCTTTATTTACGCTAAGCCTAACTAGGCGATACACGAAATAGTTTGCTTAACGGCATGCAAAATTTTGTCAGGGGCATGTACCATATCTGTTTAACTATTGTTTTGGTTGAGGACCTAAAATCCGGAAAATTCCGAAATCCGGAACGATCGCTGTCCCGACCAGTCCGGATTTGAGGTCCGGTACTGTATTAAAAAAATATTTCTTATCCTTATTTTGAATTATTTTTTGTAATTTGTATTTTTGGCTTTATTTACATTAAGTCTAACATGGCAGCTCACAAAATAGATTGCTTCGCAGCATATAAAATTTTGCAGGCATATCCTGTAGGCATTCATCAGACATATACTGTATCTGTTAATTTATTGTTTTGGTCGAGGACTTAAAATACAGAAAATTCTGAAATCCAGAATGATAGCCGTCGCGACCAGTCCAGATTTGAAGTCTGTCTACTGTAATAGTCATTTTGAACTTCCATCATATTAGGGTTGTTGTACAAAATAATTCAGATTTTTAAAAAATGGTCGAGTGACCAGTGCTAGATCACTTGAAATGGATTAAACCTAGTGAATGTTTTCTAAAAGACACTAGTATTTTCGAAAAATAATAATCTACTTTTAAAATATGACCTACCATATTCTCCTTTCATGTTAGCAGTAACAATAGCACCAGAAAATGATGGATATTTAGTAATAATACGTCGAATTGATTCTTCTGCAGCTTCAGTTGGTGTTAATCCCCGCCTTATATTTTCAACAGCATAAAAACTGAAAAAAAGATTGAATATATTTTACTACACAGAAAATTAACAAAGAAAAATGGTTATTTCAAAAGAAATCAAATGGACTCTTTAAAATAAAGTAGAAGAAATCACCACAAACTTAGCTTTTAAAGAAATAAAAGAGTATGTGTTTGAATATTTGAAATATTCAATTCAAAAAGCAACAGCCTGATTTAGAACAACAACAAAAAAAAATGAAAATCCATAAAAAGAATAGACAGAAAAGCAAAATTCATAACTTGTAATTTATGGTATTTTCCTTGTGCACATGAAAAATATACAGAATATGCATAAAAAACCAATTTTTTACTGAGCGTTACAAATTATTATTTTAATTTTTATCTTGATCCAATTTTGCTAAATGATAATACACTACCTGGCCATTGATAACGTCCACTTGCAATTTTAGACATTTTGTTAAATATCTAGAAAAATACATGAGGAATCATCCTGAAACTCTTAGTGTATAAATATAATAGTATAAGTCATACATTTCCGTGAAGATTTTTTTCCCGAAACTCCATAGGGGACCGTCAACAAATTAAAAAAGAATGAATATCTTTTGAATAACCATGTCAAAACTTATGTAACAAAAGCGCATAAAATCTAGATTATGATTAAGTGCCTTATTGAAATAAACTGTGTTCATTTTTATGCAAATAGCATGCATACTCACAGAGAAATTTAGGTTTTTATAAAAATGGTCCCAATTTTTTCAAAGTTTTTTGCTTATAATTTTCAGAGTTCTTAATATAAAATATTTTTTTCTGAAAATATGACAAACAATATTGCACACAATACCCTGTAATCAGAATTAAAAAATAATAAAAATTGTATGAAAAATGAGTAGGTTTACTAAATAATTTTTCACTGTGCATGCGTCAACGATATCAAAATTTCATTTGCATATTACGTTAGCTAAATGTATAGAGCAATTTTTTTGAAAGTCTCAAAATCATAGCTTGAAAATTCTGAAAGTAATCGTCTATAAAGAAAAAGTCAAAATCCGTTGTTCCCAAAATGAAGCAAAAAAATGAGGGATTTTATCCAAATATAGTAGTACGTCCCATATTGTGTATTCTATATTGACACTAATCAATGAATATATGGATACAACTCCTCTTGTTTTTGCTTCATTTTGGTAATAACGGATTTTCAGCTTATTCAATTGACGATTATTTTCAGGATTTTCAAGTTATGATTTTGCGACTTTCGCAAAAGTTGCTCTATATATTTAGCTAACATAATATGCAAATGAAATTTTGATATCATTGACGCATGCACAGTGAAAAATTATTTAGTAAACCTACTCATTTTTCATACAATTTTTATTATTTTTTAATTCTGATTACAGGGTAATATGTGCAATGTTGTTTGTCATATTTTCAGAAAAAAACATTATTTTATATTAAGAACTCTGAAAACTATAAGCAAAAAGCTTGAAAAAATTTGGGACCATTTTTATAAAAACTTTAATTTCTCTGCGAGTATGCATGCTATTTGCATAAAAATGAACACAGTTTATTACAATAAGGCACTTAATTATAATCTAGAGTTTGAGCGCTTTTGCTCCATTAGTTTTGACAGGGTTATTCAAAAGATATTCATTCTTTTTTAATTTATTGATGGTCCCCTATGGAGTTTCAGGAAAACATCTTCACGGAAATGTATGACTTATACTGTTATATTTATACACTAAGAGTTTCGGGATGATTCCTCATGTATTTTTCTAGATATTTAACAAAATGTCTAAAATTGCAAGGGAACGTTCATCAATGGCTAGGTAGTGTATATTACTCAAGCTAACATCACTTCTAATGTAAAAGAATAGACTATCACCATTTTCTCTTAGATTTTAAATACTTTTTTTTCCAAATTGAAAAACAACTTAACACTGATCTTTATATTTATGCCCTAAATGCAGAGTTCTTTTTCTCATATAAAAACACTAGCGGCCTTCGCCCGCTACGCTGGTCGGTTTATCTAAAGAAATCTTGAAGAAGTAGTTAGATAAGGTTCAGACATACATTAAAAAAAAAAAAAAGCAAGTCGATCATTCAAAAAACGTTGGGAAATATCAAATATTTACTGTAATTTTTTAAGAAAAACAAAGTTTCGAAAAAAAAAATTAAATCGAAAAAAAAATTACACTGACATATTAATGCAAGGAAATTTTCCCAGAGAGAAAATTCGCCTTGAATACAATATTTCAAATTCTTTTAATTGCTTATAGGCGTTAATGCCAACATAGTGAAAAAAAATTCCATGCTGGGAATCGAACCCGGGCCATCAGTATGGCGCACTGACGTTCTACCGACTAAACCACATGGAACGACAGCCAGCTTGAAACTTTCTCATACTTAAGTAGACTGGCGAAAACATAACGATAGCGCGTTTTAAAATCGCACAGTGACATCTATTGGATTTTATATGTACTAAAAAACGTTATGTACTAAAAAACGTGAGCAGCGCACCTAATAGTTTCTTTTGTTTCTTTTTGTTACTTTTTTGTCTGTTGTCCGATTTTGATGAAACAAAGCCTATACACTGCCCGGGAGTGTGCATTCTTCATTAGTGAAAACCGCATAAAAATCCATTCAGTAGTTACGAAGATAACCTCGAACAAACAGACAGACAGACAAAAAATTCAAAAAAAATTTTTTTGTGTTTCATTGGTTTTCTTTTATCGCCCTGACTCCATTTTTGTCAATTATCTTCAATGTACAGACACACCGGGTCCTACTGTTTTATTATATGTATAGATTACTCTCATACAGTTAAAACATGATCAAAGAGAAACTTCTGCTCATATCAGGCCTAGGACCGCTGAGTCACTCTTAAAAAAAGAGAGAAAAGAGACTAAATCGCAAGAAAAAGAGACTAAAAGAGACCAAAATTTAAAAAAGAGACTAAAAGGAGACCAAATAAAAAACATTTTTTCTCTTCACATAAATGTTTTTGGTATACAAACAAGCACTATAAGATTTAACACAATATGCGGAATGCATTTCAGTCGGTTTTGAAATAATTGCAAATATTATTGATTGGTTGCAGAAAAATATCTCAAATAGCAACATTTCATCATGAAAGAAAATCAGAAATTCGCCAAATGACCACGGGGACAAAATCATGAAATTCCAGGAAATATAGTGAAATTCATCAAACTGTCTCAAAAAACAAATCATAAAATTTGTCACATGATCTCGGGAAAAAAATTCTTAAAATTAGTCAAATGTTCTTAGGATAAAAAAAAATCACGAAAATTATCAGATGGCCTTGAAAAAAAATCACGAAAATTATCAGATGGCCTTGAAAAAAAAAATCAAGATATTAGTCAAATGGATCTTGTGTTAAACATCGTAAAATTCATCAAATGGGACTCGAAGAGAGGGATGAATCACAAAATTCATTAAATGATTGGGAAGTTCCAAGAGCGATCATACAAATAATTGCTAATTTTCTCGAAAGTCACGGAAATAAATAGTGAAATTTATCAACTAGTCGCCAGGAAAATAACGAATTTTGTAGAATAAAGCCATTAAAAAAAAAAAAAAAAAAAAAAACAAGGATGCCTGTCAATGGGTTACATTAAAATGTGCGAAAATTTGGTTACAGTATAAAACAGTGAAGTTTGTCAAATTATCTCAGGAAAAGAATGGCGAAATTTATCAAATGGTGTTGGTGAAAAAAGTAAAATCAGGGGTTGTACTGGTGCCAAGTAATATTTCACACAAATTTTTTGGATATTTTAGGGCACATTTAACTGGCATACTACATTTCCTTCCAAGACCATTTGATGAAATTAACGATCCCCCTCTCCCACACACACCGCTACCAATTGCCACAAATTAATATGAAAATTGTGATTTTTCCACACTATTGCTTACAGAAATACACGATTTTTCTTCCACGATTATTCGCTGACATTTGCAATTTTTTTTCAGTAAAATTTTGATTTTTTTTTTTGGGGGGGGGGGGGCTTTCATTTGCCAAAATTCGCAATTTTTTTTTGCCATTGTTTGCAGAAATTTACTATTTTTCTGTGTTTATTTAACAAAATTCATGATTTTTTTTTTCCTACGATCATTTGCAAAATCGCACGGAAAAAAATCTCGATTGCAAAGAAAAAAAAAATTACGAATTTTGAAAAAAGATCAACTGTCAAAATTCGCGATTTTTTTCTGTGATCATGGAAAAGATGAATTTCGGCAAGTAAACGCGAAAGAATTTTGGATTTCGCCAATCGATCGCCGAAAAATCACAAATTTCGACAAATGATCGCGGAAAATATGACGAATTTTGTCATATAAACGCAGAAAAAAGCAAATTTCTAAAACAATAGCCCAAAAAATTATCATTTACTGTATTTTAATAAATGATCGCAGAAAAAAATTTTTGCAAATTTTGACTACCGATCGCGTAAAGAAATCGCAAATTTTTTCGGCGATCCTTTCACAAAATTTGCATCTCTCTGCGATTATTTTTTCCGCATGCAAAACCGTACAATCGTATTGTTCATTAGTTAGTATAACGTACACTTCGAACAAAATCTGTACATTGTACTCTTCTGTGCATTGTACTACTGGCCATACCGTACAAGTTGGCATCTATGAATATCCTTTTTGATTTTACGATCATTTGACGAAAGCTCGGTCTTATTTCGGGATCGTTTGACGTAAATCTCAGGAGTTTTTTTCCCCGCAATCGTATGGCAGAAATCACAAGTTTATTTCGAGATTGTTTGGAAATACGATTTTATTTCGGGATCATCTGGTGAAAATCGCAGCTTGATTTCGTGATTGTTTAATGAAAATAGTCTTTTTTCGGGTGATCAATTAATTCGAATCACAGTTTTGTCAGTGATCATTTTATGAAAATCGCAGATTCTTAAAAATTAAAAAACATGAAATTCTGCCGTTTGTCGAAAAAGTGATCCCTGTATATGTAACGACTGAAATAAGAATTTTGAGATTCCTTCCTGCATTCCTCTGACGAATTTCTCAATTGTTTTTCACAAGATCGATTGACAAATTTTACAATGTTTTTGCCACTGATTGATGGATTATACGCTTTTTTTGTGAAAATGACAAAGTTGTGATATTCTTCCCGCGATTGAATGACGAAGTTTATGATTTTTACCCCTCGATTGATTATTGAATTTTGCGTTTTTATCTTGACACAGATTGACCAAATTTACTTTCTTTTCAGTGTCCGACAGAAAAGTTTTGCGATTCTTGCCCGCGAACGACATACTAATTTCGTAACCATTTTTCCACGATAGAGTGACGAAATTTAGAATTTTTTCCCCTGCAAAAGAAGAGACAAATTTGGCCATGCAGCAGAATTTTTTTCTGCAGTCTGCAACACGTATAAAAACTTAAACAGTCTGCAGACCAATCCCTCGCATTACATTATTTGCACTCAAACCTTCAAGTATTTGTGAGACATAAAAGAAAAATATACTTTAAAAAAGAAGTTGCCTTTGTTCTCAGAATTTTTAACGCCTCATACATTGTCCTAAAGTGGGGGGGGGGCTCCTCTTTGAAAAAATTTGCGGGGTTTTATTCACAATCTTTTGACGAAATTTGCGTTTTTTTCGCGATCTATTGACGAAAACTGCCGTTTTCTTGCGATCTCTTGAAGAAATTTGCCGTTTTTTCGCGATCTCGTGAAGAAATTTGCAGTTTTTTCGTGATTTTTTTTAACGAAAACTGCCGTTTTTTCGTGATTTTTTTAACGAAAACTGCCGTTTTTTCGCGCTTTTTTGCTATCTTTAGGAAGAAATGTTACGTTTTTCCGTGATTTTTTGATGAAATTTGCCGTTTTTTCGGAGAAATTCGCTGTTGTTTCGTGATCATTTTACGAAACTGCCGTTTTTTCGCGTTCTTTTGAAGAAATTTGCCTTTTTTCACGATCTTTTGAAGAAATTTGCTATCTTTTTCGTGATTCTTTGAAGAAAAATGACTTGTTTTTTTTCGTGATATTTTGAAGAAATTTGCCATTTTTTTCGTTTTTTTTTAACGAAATTTGCCGTTTTTTGCATTTTAATGAGAAAATTTGCCATTTTTACGTGATTTTTTGACGAAAACTGCCGTTTTTTCGTGATCTTTTGAAGAAAGTTGCCGTTTTTTTTGCGATGTTTTGAAGAAACTTGTCGGTTTTTTCACGATGTTTTGAATGATTTTTTTGAGGAAATTTGTCGGTTTTTCACGATCTTTTGAATAATTCGCGTGTTTTTCGCGATCTATGACGAAATAGATTTCTTTTCGAAGACTGTTTGCCGAAATTCGCGATACACTTTTATGTCCGAATTTTTGGATTTAGGACCGAAATTTTTTAATTTTTGCTAAATTTTTAACAGTTGAAAAATAGCCTGTGGACCTTCTCAAGAGTCTGCGACGTGCGTCGCAGCGTTGCGCCGATTCTGCTCCCGGGAAATTTGGTATACTTTTTTCCGCGACTAAGTTTCACCATAGTTCCACGGAATTTCATGGTTTCATCCTAAGACAGATTAACATAATCCATGATTTTCCGCCGGTTTCCGACTGAAAAATTTTGCGATTTTTACCCGCGAACAGTTAACAAATTTCGAGATTTTCCTGCGACAAACTGACAAGTTTTCCGTTATTTCCTCACAACAAATTGTTGAATTTCGCGATGTTTTTCATGCTATCAAATGACGAAAGTTACGATCTTTTTCCTGCGATCGATCGACGGGTAAGAAACAAAAAAAAAAGTGAAAAAAGAGACTAAATCTGAAAAATATAGACTGAAAGAGACAAATGCAAAAAAATAGCGAGAAAAGCGAGTTTAGAGACTCGCTCCGAGGCCTGTCATATTAAAATTGATATAAAAATATCCAGAATTTTATTAAATTTCAAAACATATTTACTCTTTTCGATAATTTTTATGTGGAAGATTGTTTTTTGCATGAAAAAAAAAACCCTTCAAACACTGCTAAAAAAAGATTTTCACCAACTTTCAACTTACTTCTAAACTACTGCTTAGCAGGTTGCATAACATATTTTGGTTTTTAGACTAAAACAATAGAGAATAAGTAAATAATTACCTACTTTTCTTAGTACATATGAATTTATGTTCAATTACAACAATAAATGTATCGAAAATTGTAGATCATTTCAATTTATTTAGTCATTAACTGTATGCCAAAGCTTTCAATTTAAAATTTTAAATACATACTCATTAATTAACAAAGATATTGAGAATGGTAAACTTTCCTTAGTAATAATGAAGGGAAAAATTTCTATAAACTTTCTTTATTAAAAAAAAAAAGTATAATTTACATCATTAGGCTGTGTTATTTGAACACTAATAATATCTGAGAAACATCTTTTCAACCCTCACTGCGATTATAGAACTAGAATTCTTCTGTCTGGCACTCTAGATTCTTGGCCATCGACTCAGCTCAATTTCCTTCTAAAAAAAATCTATTTCAGAACTGGTATCTCACAATGTTTAGTGACAGAAAAGCACCTGAAAATGCTCACTATGCATTCTCAGTCAGATCAGTTTTAAAATATCTATTTTGCACCTCAAATACAGTGTTATGATATTTTACTACATTACAATTCTGTTGGCTCTTATTTTGTTCACAGAATTAATTGTGTATACCAGTGAGGTCTGACTGTAGACCACGGTATCTGGATGGCCCAATCATAGTAACTGCCTTCTTTAATTAAAGAAATTTTGTAGTAAATCAAGGTGAATAACAAAGAGAAAATATTGGACTTACTGAGATCCTGTGGGCTTTTTCACAGTAATTAAAAAATTATGTATAAATATTTAATACAGATAATACTTTCAAAATATTGCTACATTTAAAATGACAAACTTATTTTTGAGATTATTATTATTAATTGCTGCCATCTGCAGAACTATTAATTCTCTGCAGATGAATATGACTCTTTCTTCTGTCATCTTTTGATAATTAAATAAAATTATAAATAAATAATAGTAGCCTTTAAAATTGAACCTGAGATAAGGTTTACAAAGTACGGAATTAAAAATAAATTATATAATGTGGGAAAATAAAAGATTTAATTCAACTTTGCAGACCAGCAATTTATTTCAAAGGACATGTGATAAGGCACACCACACACATGATTTGTCACACTCTATGGAAACATTATTTATTTTACACACACACACACACATATATATATATATATATATATATATATATATATATATATCCATTAGATAATATTACAAATCAACATCAAAATATGGAATAACTCGTTAAATAACAAACTATATCAAACATAGGAGTTGGCAAAAATTGGAACAATATTGGAATTGTGGTATTTAGCTTGTTCTCAAGGGCAATGCTAAATAGAGACATTAATTCCAATTAATTTCTGATTAGAAATCAGGACAAACTCAAAAATGATTTCTAAATTGCCCGATTAATCACAATGGAAAACAGTTAAAAAAAAAAAAAAAAAAAAAAAAAAAAAAAAAAAAAAAAATTAGAAAGAAAAAATTAGAAAAATAATAAGACAATAATTGAATTATCAAAAAATTAATTGCAATGGAAAACATAGTTCAAAGAAAAATATCAGAAAAATAAAAAGACAATAATTGAAGAATCAAAAAGGTAAACTTACACGATCAGTTGCTACCATGTGAGATAATTTCAAACTTGCTATCTCACTTTGCTAGCAATTATAGTTGACAGTTAACAAAAGAAAGTTATATCAGAAACCAGAAAGATATAATTAATAATATATAATTAAAATAACTATTATTAAAAATAATTACAAAACATTAGTAAACAAAAACGTTATGAACTTAATGAAAATAGTTAATTATCTTATACTAATAACAAGTTTTAATTAATATCGATGAAAATTTACTTTAAATCGATTAAATATTGTGGAATATTTACTTTAAGTAAAATAAATACAAATATACTACACAGAGCGCCATCTATTCGCACAAACGTTAGTAATTAGATTTTATTACAAAGTAAGAAATAAATAATGACATTCAGATCTTAATCTAAAAAATGAGAATTAAAAATGTGTTTTAAATTCCAGATAGAATTAAATAAATAAATAAATAAATATAAAAGAAAAGAAAATAGATAAAAAAATATCTTATTAATAAGGATATTTTACAAAATTCAAACAAATAATGGATCTATGTTATTATAATAAAGTTAATAACAGAAATTTAGCAGTGATGCCATCTTTATTTTCTAAATAGGATTGATTAATGCCGTAAGAGCTAAATTTTACAAATTACGTTACTAATTTGTTTAAAGCAAAAAGCGGGGAATTTATAATTTATTATATCATTTTAAAATATACTAGCAAAGGATAGCTTATTTTGGTAACTAACTTGTGAATTTAAAAATATAATAAATGAAATATACAATTATATTATATTATCAACCATTGATTAGCCCCAAACTACATTTCACATTAAAGCCAGAGGAATAAACAAGGAATGCTATAACAACACATTACCATAAATAATAAATTAACACTTTACTCTTGTTACACTGCACCATTTCTTACCACCCCCCTCTTTTTTTATATTATTAAATATATTAACATATGTGCATATATTTTCCAGCAGTTCCTCTCTACCACCTTAATCTAACATCTTTCCACCCATCCAAGCTATTGATTAATCTTTTTTTTAACATTTTATAGTTTCTTATTTTTTATTTCATTTTTTATATTTTTTATTTATATTTTTATGCGCAAAATGCTAAAAGTAATTGCAGCAAATATTGAATTTATTTTAAATTCTATGGATGATTCTGTTAAACTATAATATTTTCAAAACAGTTAAACTACAATACTTTCAAAATTGGAATATTTTGAAAAAGTGATTAAGGCATTATTTGATATAATCTACTGAGTTTAATTAAATACTGCAGATTTGATAATCAGCCTGCTAAAATGACTAAAATGCAACGTAATATAAGAAAAAAGTCAATTACAAAGTTATATAACATCCTCAATTTAATATTAAATAAAGTCTTATGTTTAAAAATAACTTTATCAGAAGACTTGAAAGGTAATATCCTATAATCAGTTTATAAGCCACTAATGCAGCAAAAGTGTTATATTATAAGTTAGACACACATATGCTAATAAAATTAACAAACATATGTAAGGTATAATTTATTTTAATAAGACAAACAAATTAAGTATGCTCAAAGTGTTTACCATCAGAACACAAGCAGAATGCATGATACATAGCTAAAAATAAAGCTATATACAATATTAATATGAATATTAGCTGAATTTCAACGTGGGACACAGTGGACAACCCACAACCAGAGCACAGTGGTCCACAATCCACTTGACACCAGTCATGAAAAATTTTCAAAATATTTAATAACTGCTTATTCTCAATGAAGAAATATTGTTTCAAACCAGTCATTTAACTGTAAAATAAACAAATAAAAATGACTAGTTATGCATTTAGCATAGTAAAAAATATTAACTTCTTTTTTAGAGTGTACTTAAAACAAAACTCTAGCTAAAAGTTTAAACTTGGCATTATGCTAAGTGCATTTCAAAAGGAGGTAACAAAGTTGAAAGGCCAACCTGGTAAATACTGCATTTTCCAAGACAGGTTTTTAATTAACCACTAAAGAATAGGTGGCATGTTGAGAGAGCCATTCAATGCAAACTGATCACAAATCCCATAATATTTATATAATTATAATTAATCTGTTTTTAACAATTTGATAGATATAGTTTTTATACCACTACTGAGCACTGCATTATACAAATATATCATTAAAAGTTGTAATTTAGGCTTTAAAAGCCGATACTGCATACAATACACTGCCCCTTTCTGTATGTATGTTCAAACCATTTGTCTTTAAAGGTTAATATCTCTGTTACATACCAACATTCTTGTTCGAAAATTATTACCAACAATTCTTTTATACTTTTGCAATAATAGTACCTCCAAAGCTTCAAAACTTCTTTGCTAAATGCCTGTAAATTGAAATTTGTGTGAAATGGAAAAAAATCAATTTTCTCAAAAACTGTAACATAGGGTCATCGCTAGAGTTTTCCTGCAAGGTTAAGTTAACTTCCACTACCTCTAACTTTTTCATAATTATGCACGGATATTTTTAAAACATATGTTCTATGAAGTGAATTTCATACATATTTCACATAAATTGAAGTCTTGAAAGTAATTATATAATATCCGAAGCCTTTACATAAGCATTACCTGTTCAAACAAATGATATTGCTCTCGAAATTTCAAAAAAATAATAAAAACACACAAAGACAGAAAGAGAAAAAAAATGTACATTTTTATTAATGCAATGAAATAAAAAAAAAATATTTAAAATTTTCATTTACCTTGCCTTTTAATTCTTTTGCAGAAAATTTTATTATGGGAATTTCGCTTTAACTTATCATTAAAATGATAGTTATATAAATTTCAATTATCATTCCAAGTCCATTTAAGAATCATTTTAGAGTTGTATAAACTAAGGTGCAAATTATCTGAAAGCAGAATGGTGAAAAATTGCAACAAAACTAGCAAAAAACACTGAGGCAAAAATTTATATTAATACAAAATAAATTTTATTCTTAATTATACTATACAGAGTGAGTCATAATTATTGAAACAATAAGCTATCTTCCTATACAGGATGAGTCATAAATATTGAAACAATAGGCTTAAATATTAGTCCTTAAATATTGCCCCTAGACCCATACTTCCAATTGCAAAGTTTCATAAAAAAAGGTGAATTTTTTTTTTAAAGATAAGTTGCAACTCCATGTAAGGTCTATTTGAAAAATTACGAAAATTAAATTTTTATACGGTCCCCAGAGGATAAAACTTCCAATTAGAAAAATTTTCCTTATCCATTCCTGAATTGAACAAAAAAAATTCATCTTGATATCTAAAAATCCCCGGAAGATATTAAAATCCAAAATTTTCCAAAATTCGTGACTTACACCACTTAACCATACCTCTGAACGCAGCAATATCAGTTCATTTGAAATACAATTTAGGGACTGACCATACATTTACGCATTATTAAATGTCGATCATAGACAATATTTTAAATTTTAGATATAAAATAAAAGCGTATTGGTTTTTGCTTTAAACTTCTTTAAAATATGCTAGGTGTCTGCAATATCTCAAGCTTGGCACCAGCCTCATAACTGGCACGACCCATTGGCCGGACCGTCTTATTAAACACTTATTAAAAGTGTTATTAAATTAAGTGATATTAATTAAACTCTCATGAAAAGTGTCTTAAAAACTTATTGCCGCAGGCAATAAGTTTAGTAAAAATAGTAACAGAGATAATGATACTTCTATTAACGGAATCATTGGAAATATATTTTAATAAATTACACCGAAATATTTTCAAAAATCTACTTTTTACTAATCAACTTCAAAATTTATGATGGTTTTAAACCTATTTTTATTTTTTTCTATCTTTACAAGAAGAAAGTATTGGATTCATGAAAATTTTGAATTCCGGTTTTCGACGTATTCACACGTTTTAGGGCTCAGAGATACCGAAAAACATGTTTTTACAAAATGTCTGCCTGTGAGTCACTGCGCCTGTATCTCTGTATATGACATAAATTTTGTGAGTGCTCTATCTCAAGAAATAATCCACGGAATTTAATAAAAAATTATATTTACTTAGTCCTTGATATAAATTGGTACTGATTAGTTTTTGGTGTGAATCTCTTAACAGGTGGGCCCTACTGTAGAGACTTTTGTGCAATTTCCGCAATAGCTGTATCTCCAGAATTATATGCCTAGTGTCGCTCATAATTAGAGGCACCTTTTACGCATTGTGCAATAGCAATTTTAACAAGAAAAATATAAAGTTGACAGGACCAAAACAATGAAAAAAATTGAAATCGACGTGATAAAAAAATGAGGTTTAAATCAACTGACGCATTTAAACAGCAATTAAAGAAGATGAAAATGGCAAAACTTAAACAAAATCTGAATTCGAAACTATACAGGATGGCGTTAATCACTTAGAAACTTTTAAAAAGCATTGAAACATTAGGAGTCCATCTTTGTTTAAAACTAAATGCACTTTTCTGCCTCAAATGTTTTTATTTCAGTATTTCTCAGTTTTAAACTGACATAAGTCAATAACCGTTGGTTTGGTAACAGTCCGGCGAGTTAAATAGTTTTTTAACATCCCTCCCCCCCCCCCCTCCAAAAAATGCCCAATGCACTGAAAGAAATTTTCTCCTCAGAAAATTTACTTTTAAAAATATGCTTTGAATACAAAAAAATTGCACCTCTTTTATATTGCTATTTTAAATACTTTTATTTAAAAAAATAAATAAATATAATTTAAAATGCTGAATCAAAATTGAAAATTAGACATATTCATTTAATCAAAAGAAAAAAATTCAACGCGACAAATAATATTTTGAGTTATAACAATTTTAATTTACTCTAAATTTTTTGAACAAAAATATTTTATTAAGAAGTCTGATGTTATAATGCTTAAAAATTATATGGTTAACCATCACAAAACTTTCAAAATTCTTACTCTATAAATAAATAAATAAAATAAATGTTTCCTTGACACATTACAGCAACATTGTTTCTTCAATTACACGCATTTCAATTTGTGCCTGATCCCTTGAAATCTCATGATTTATTAAAATTGCCATAACTCTCTGAGTTTTGAAGATATCAAGATGAAATTTTTTTGGCTCAATTCAGGAATGGATAAGGAAAAATTTTCTAATTGGAAGTTTTTTCCTCTGGGGGCCATATAAAAATTTAATTTTCATAATTTTTAAAATAGACCCCCCATGGAGTTACAACTTATCTTATAAAAAAACTCACCTTTTTTTATGAAACTTTTCAATTGGAAGTATGGGTCTAGGGGCAATATTTAAGGAGATACCCTATTGTTTTGATATTTATGACTCATCCTGTATATTGTCCCAAGGCACATATTTCCAGTTGCAAAGTTTCATAAAAAAAGAGTGCAAAATGTGGTGACATAAGTCGCAACTCCATGGGAAGGGGTCTATTTGAAAAAAATAAGAAAATTAAATTTGTATACGGCCCTCGTAGGGCTAAATTCCCAATTAGAAAATTATTCCTCATTCTTTCCTAAATCGAACAAAAAAAATTCATCTGCATATTGAAAAAACTCACAGATATATTAAAATTCAAAATTCATAACTTACACCATTTAACCAGTTCTCTAAGCAAAGTGTTTTTGACTCATTTTGAAAGCAAGAGAGGGATCATCCACACACTGTCCATTATTAAATATCAATTTAAGACAGTACCTCTTATTTGGACACAAAAAGCAGTACACAGATTTTATTCTAAACTTGCTTTCAAAGTATGCTGGTAGTCTGCACTAGAGAACTGCATGGGTCAAAATATCTAGGTCCAATCCCAACCTAATCCATAGAAAAAAGTTTGGTCTCAGTGATGGAGCGAAATGGCTCTAGCAAGAAAGAGAGAGAAAAGGACAATAAAAAGACCACACATGATTTTATGATCTATTATAAATCTTACAAACATTTATGGCTGGTAAGAACAAAAAAAGAGACAGGCAAATTTATGGTGAAAGCAATTTCAAAAAGTCTCCCACGATGTGAAATGAGACACAACAGAAGGACCATACTAGAGGAACCCCAGCCAATGATCTTTTGGCAAAGGGGGTGAAAAAAAAGAGGATTCGCCGCAGTAAAAAAAAGGAGGAGGGAAAATGACCCGAAAATTATAATAAAAAATAAAAAATTAAAATGAGGCAGATCAGGACTGGGAAGAAAAAAATCTGGTGAGAGATCAGAAGCTGTTAGAGATCACTCCAGTGAAGTCCTAAGAAAATTTGTTGTGCCGCCTAGTCGACTCTGGAGATGGATAGAAGATGACTGAAAAAATCCTGGTGGAGCATCCCGTACGTAAAGAGTGTGCCCTTCCGATAGTGATGGTATGGAAACGACAAGGAGCGGTCCTCATGCGTCGGAAATAGTCGGAGTATCCTAAAACCTCTGTATGCATCCTTCAAAATGCCTCCCTCCTAATACAAGGTATCTTAAAATTTTTTTCTTCACTTTGCCTGAAATATTGTCTCAAATTATTAATGCACATAGAGACACCAATCTCTTGCTTCTTACCAGCCATAAATGTTTGTAGCATTTATTAATAGATCATAAAATCATGTGTGGTCTTTTTATTGTCCTTTTCTCTCTCTCTCTTGCTAGAGCCATTTCGCTCCATCACTCAGCTAGAAAAGTTAAAATCATTGCCCAGCCTGGCCTAGCGGAATTTCTACATAGTTTTTTATATCGATATGGTTAAAAATTGTTTTGTATGGGTGAGTTCTGACCAAAAATATTTCTTATAGCTTTTTCTTTCCTCATGTTTATAATTTTTACTTTTAAAGAAGCATAAACAACTGCAATATATTTGTTTTATTAATAAATCTGTATTTATATATAACTGTTTCGCATTTCCTTTAATATCGTTTGCTATACAGTAAAATCTTTTAAGAGGGATATCATTGGAAAGAAAAAAAATGCATTATAGACAAGTTCCTTTCTTAAGATACATAAATGCAATCAATTTTTTTCTCTGGTATTATTATATTCACTTTGGATGGATCTCTTCCATATAAGACAAGATTGCATCATAGGCAAATTCGTTTTCACTGGTTGTACTTTTTTTTATTTCTTTAAGTCTACTATCATTAAAAAAAATTAATTTTAAAAAGTTTTCATTGTAAAATAATGTCAATTTAAAAATGTATGCATTTTTGTAAAAATTTTTAGGCTGAGCAAATTTTACTTAATTTTGCAAGGAAGGATAAGGTCAGTCAGAGACAATGATTTTAAAACCGAACTGACTAGAACTGAAAATTTAGTCCCGTGGAGACCTTGGAAGAAGGAGTGTATGTGTATGTGTATTTTTGTGACGGCCGATTATCTGCGCTAGGGATATAGGCCCGGGGGAGGGATGCCCTTCGTGGGGGGTCTTTCTAAGGGAACCTAACCCGTATTTACGCAAGGTTCCCTTGGAAGAAGGAAGCCAGTCTTGGTTCAGAATGAAAAAACATATTAGGCCTGGTTGAGTCTTCAGAAAAAAGTAATATCGCAGGCCTGGTTTGGCCTGGCTCCAGAATACTGACTTTTTTTTTTTTACAATCTTACTAGGACAATAAAAACCTGAAGTTATAAGGGCTAAAGTTATGAAAAAACTCCTAATTGGCATGTTAGAGAAAACATTGTTTTAAATAACTGACGGACATTTAAATAGTACAGAAAGGAGGTGGAAACAGCAAAAGTGAAACTCAATCAGAATTTTAAACTACAAAAAGAAGTTATATTTTCACATGCAATTTTTTAAAAAGCACTTAAACTTTTATTAGGAGCCGATTTTCGTTTAAAACTTTAAATGCATTTTTCTGCATGTTTTTTTTTCCCACCATTTCTTGCTTTTAAATTACTAGCTCAAAAATATTGAAATAAATAAGGTCCAAACTTGGGTCTTTTTTTTTTTTTTTTTTTTTTTTTCTACATTAATTTTGTTTCGGCAAATTTGAAAACATACTTACTTTTGAACATACGATTTTTGAGAAAATATGTTACATCATTTTTAAAATAAATATTGCTTATATTTTACAAATTAATATTTAAAAAAGTACTGAAACAAAACTAAAATGATATTTTTCTTTTAAATTAAATGAAAAATAAAATGAAATCTGATGTATAAAACTTTGAGTTATAAAGATTTCAAACTACTGCACTTAAAAAAATACTTTTTTCTTTTTTTTTTTTTTTTACTTTATGAGAAACTAGCAGTCTTCGTCTGTTACACCGATCAGTTTTTCTAAAGAAATTTTGAATTAAATGAAATACATCTCGTAAAGATTTAAGGAAAAAAAAAAAAACTTAATATCTAATCAAACATTTATAATGTTTGTCTTATTCATATATTCTTACATTATCCAGTTCAAAGTCGATGTTGACGGCATAACAGACAAAATAGCTCTAAAATGACTGAAGTACCTATGTTTAACTATTTTTTTAGTAGGTGTGTTACCTTGAATTTCTTGCTTCTACCTAAATCTGCTACTGAGATATTGCAAAATATCTCAAAAGTGCTGGAGGCAATAATTATAATTAATGTAATTTGAAATAATGATCAGAGAGCTTTCCAATGATATATCACATGAGAGGTGAAGGCCAAAAGTAGAAAATTGCCCCCCCCCCCCCCCCCCCCCGCAAGAGTTCAAACTATCACGTCTCCCCAGTATAAAGCCTTCCCCTCTCTTTGAGATTTTCAAATATTATAACTACTGCTTATCAGAGGGCCTCATATGAAAATCTGGTCTGCAATGATAAAATGCTACAATTTAAAAAAATTACGAAAACTGTCCCCCAGGAGGGGGCAAATTTGGATGCGGCAAAAACTACATAATATGAAAGAGCGGCCCAAGGGCCTTCCAATGATGTGACCTGACGGATACAAAAAATTTTAGAATTTTTTACCCCCACATTAACCTTCCCCCTTCAGGGGTGGAAATTTTAAAATTGCTGAAACACATCTTTAATAATTGTTTTATAAAACAATTATTAAAGATGTGTTTCAGCGATTTTAAAATTTCCACCCCTGAGGGGGGGGTTAAAGGGGGGGTAAAAAATTCTAAAATTTTTTGTGTCCGTCAGGTCACATCATTGGAAGGCCCTCGGGCCGCTCTTTCATTTATTTATTTTTTATTCATTTATTTATTTTTTATTATTTATTAGACTTATTTTTTGCCATTTCACGCTTCTAGTTAAAACAACTCCTGAAATGGGCCAAATGTTCTAAATTTTTTTACCCTCCTTTTAACCCCCTCAGGAAGCCATTTTTAGAATTGCTGAAATATGTGTTCAATTATTTTTTTAGTATATTTATTTTCTGGAATTTTACGATGCTACCTTAAATAGCTGCTGAGATACAGGAAGATGTTCCAGAATTTTTGAACCCCCATTTGTTATACACTGCTCAAAACAATTAAAGGATATTGCAGTTTTAGGTGGATTTTGTATCTGGGAAACTTTTTAGCTGATTGATACATGGTCGACAGACATAGTAGGTTATATGAGAATAAATTACACATGTTTGGCAGAAAAAAATGCATTTTATTGCGCATTTGTGTACAAAAGGAAAAAAACACAATTTGTGCATATGAGAAAAAAAGAATAAGAAAAGGTGTTTTCCTCAAAGAAAATCATTTTCAGTAGGGGGTATGGTTTCCACGGGCGGCCAGCAACGTCGAACACCTTTGAGGCATGGTCTCAATGAGGATATTAATGACGAGTTGGGGTATTCTGCCCCACTCTTCCAGAATAGCTCTTTCCAGTTCTTGGACAGTTTGTGGGGTTGTTGGCGGCCAGAAACTCGTCTTCCTAGAGCGTCCCAAACGTGCTCGAATGGATTCATGTCTGGAGAACACGCTGGCCATTCCATTCGAACGATTCCTTTCTTGAAAAGGAAATCCTCCACCAGCTTTGCACGATGTGGCCTGCAGTTATCGTCCATTAAAATGAAGTTATCTCCGATTGCTGCAGCATAAGGGACTACAATAGGTCTGAGGATCTCATCCCTATATCGGCGACCAGTCAGAGCTCCATCTCGAATGATGTAGAGGTCAGTGCGCCCGTCAATGGAGATGCCACCATACACCAACACTCCTCCACCGCCAAATCTGACACTTACGTGCACGAACACAGGATTATTCCTACTGCCATGGTCCCTCCAGATGAAAATACGCCTATTATCCGGATGCACAGAAAAACGGGACTCGTCAGAAAACAGAATATTGCTCCATTCATTTCTCCTCCAGTTGACATGCTCGGTTTCCTGCCCACTCCCTGCGGTCGCGACGCTGCCTTGATGTTAATCTAACACATACCATCGGTCGGCGAGCATACAGACCTCCTGTTTCGGACAGTCTGAGTTGAAATCGTGGTGCCTGTAGCCGAGCGAAGGTGTTGTTGGAGAAGAGTAGCGTTCATGTTTCGGTGTCTCCGAGCTGTTAATGCTAAATACCGATCTTCATTGGGCGTTGTTGCCCGTCTACGACCTTGCCCTGGTCTTCAACCTGCACATCCACTCTCCAAAAAACGGTTCCAGGTCCTGGAAATGACACTTTGTGACACTCCAATGGCTTGCGCTACTTCGGCTTGAGTTTGGCCCCCTTCTAACCAGGGTTGGGTTTCTGACGTCAGAAACTGGTTTTTGACATGACAAGTGTCAAAAACTGGTTTAAACTGTCAAAAACTGGTTTAAAGCGTCAAAAACTGGCTCAAACCGTCAAAAACATGTAATGCGCTTTAAACATTTTAAAAACAAGAGAGAAACATTGAGTAATTTTTTATTTAAAATTAATTATACTGTAATTTAATAATTACAAAAAAAATTAAATTACTTGCAATAAAACATTGTTTTTTAGAATGTTCAAACAGTAAAAAATGATTTTGTACAGTAAATAATCTGGATCAATTTTACCCCACAGCATCCTATAGCACTTAACCAATTTAGCACATTTATTTACACCCAAATGGTTTATGAGTTTAGAGTGTATGAAGTCAAAGTTACAAAATACTCTCTCAATTGGTGCTAAGCTAGCAGGGCTTGACAGCAGAAGCATTGCTAGTTGAGCAAGTTTGGAGGCAGGCCAAATTTTCAGATTAATGACAATTTTTTTTCCGGAAATGATAATATACAATACAGTAAAAGTGAATTTTTAATATTACATCTAATATTGTATATTTGTGAGAGATTTTTTATGTGAAATTTTACAGATCAGTGTAGTATTTGAGGTTTCTGACGAGGTTTTTGACAAGAGGTTTTAGCCATGACGGTTTAAACCACGGTTTTAACCGGATAAAACTGTACCCTGTCAAAAACTTGCCAACCCTGCTTCTAACCTACCAACAATTCTCCAAGCTTCTGAATCTGTCAAATGACTTCGCTGAGACATCGTACTCATCGAAACAAAGCAATCACTGAATGCCGATCATCCTTGTCTTCATTCTCTTTTATCCAATTGAAAGTCAAATTTCATTCGCTGCCGCTGAAGCGAGGTTTTTGACGTCGAACTCAAAATTAGCATACTCCACAGTTTGAAAACCAGAAAAATTTGCATTTGTGATTCTCTTCTTCTATTTTCAGCAAAAAAAATTTCCTTTATATCTTTATTTTATATAAAACTTCAAATATCCTTTAATTGTTTTGAGCAGTGTATATTGGTTTAATCATTCATTAATTATTATTATAAAATATTTCATGCATTTCATTTTTCTTTTCCAAATGAACAAGTTCAATTTATGCATCTAAAATATGACTTATTATAAGAGA
Source organism: Maratus speculifer (assembly GCA_964019185.1). Classification (NCBI taxonomy): domain Eukaryota; kingdom Metazoa; phylum Arthropoda; class Arachnida; order Araneae; family Salticidae; genus Maratus; species Maratus speculifer. The sequence continues at coordinate 119,193,716 of OZ025299.1, read as the reverse complement.
GAACCCACTTTTGTAAAAAAGACCATAGAATTAAAAAAGTTCTGGGGACCCAGTATCTTTCAAGTTCAGCGACATCACTGCAATTATAAGAAAGTTTCATCAAAATTATGCTATTTCATACAACAGAATAAACTTGAGGTTCACAACCTGATGTGGTATAAAAATTTTAAGTTGTATCAAGATTTTAAGAATTATTTTTCTCTATTTGTATACTCTTTTCAAGGTATGCAGGGGTGAATCGTGAAAATGGTCATATCTTCAGAAAAAATTATTTCAGTGAAAACCTTATAACTCCTAAAAGAAAAGATCACAACATAAAATGCAGCAAAAATTATCACTGGAAAATTATTTAACATTGTTTCCACAGTTTTATCTTACAAAGAAAATAGTTTATTATAAAAAAAATATCAAGCTTAATAATATCTCTTTAAATATTAATAAATATTATTTAAGAGAATTATAAATAAAATTAGTTTATAAGAATGTTAAATTTTTTATAAAGAATTATAATAAATTATTTTGCCTTTTTTAAGCCCGATACATTACTGAAAAACTATGTTTTTAAAAAAAAGTGATTTTTACAGCAAGAATAGTGTACATTAAAGGGTTAAAAAGAAGGGGAAATATAAAAGAGTTTCATGATGAAATATGGTTCTCTATCTAGTCAGTCTAGTGCTTAATTAGAAAAGATTTACATAAATTCATTCAAGGAATTGACTATGAAAGTAGAAAAACGAAAGAAACTACAAAGCATTCTAATATACCGTAAAATACCGTTCATCCGCCCCCCCAAACGTGACGGAAAATCCTACAATAGTTAGAGGGGGGCACTTACATGGGATTTTTCCACGATCGTTCAACAAAATTTACAGGAATGAATCACGATGAATAGAATGAATCGTTGAATGAATCATAAATTTTAATACTTGAAAAAATTTGGGTTAAAAAAAAAAAATTGATGAAAAAACGCAGAAAAAAGGAGAAATTGGTAAAAAAAGCCAAAACAAGCATGAAAATCAATTAGAAAATCTCGAAAAACGAACATTTCATCAAAGATTCATGATTCATTCATTTCATAATGATTCATCTTATTCTCAATCGCCTTTGAGAATGGGGAGGGAGGGTGATTTCTCGGGATTTTTTTAAAATTTCAAATTCTTTATAAAGTGGGGTGGGGGCATTTGATCGGGAAGGGCGGATTAATGGGATTTTACGGTAATGCTCCAAAGTCATGAAATATCAATAGCTCTTCATAATGACAAGTTTTTTTTATTGTCTGTTTAACAAACAATTGTTAGAATAATTGACAGTGTAACACCCCCAACCTCACACGTAGCTAGAAAAGCGGCAGCCTCAAAGGTAGTACTCTATCACTACAATGTGACAGTTGAAATATCTAGCAAATGGTATGACTCTTTGTAATAGCGGCGTGGCGAAGGCGAAAAGACACTCGGTCATACGAATGTACTTAAGGACGACAGCCTGAGGTCGTAAAATAATAAAAGCGACCACCCAAGCAGGCATTTTGATGATGCCGAAAAATGGACCCTTCACAGCCATTTCCAACAGAATAGTAAAAAGTGTACAGTGTGCAAAAAAATATGGGTTGAATCCATAGTAACCCAATAAAATTGCATGTTTTGAAGGGAGAAGAGAAGATGGCTGGTAAGTGGCAGGACCAGGAATAATGGATGCTTTCAGGAGGAGTTCAGATCATGATAAAAAAGAGGGAAGAGACTGGGAGAGGGATTAATTCTAGAGAGAGGAAAGACGTTCCTCATCCCAGCAAGGAAGCTCTCCGATGCAGGGAGGAAAGCGTGATGTTCACGGCATGCTGATGGTGATTTGGATAAACCAGAATATAAGGACTCTGTATTTGCTAGCTGCCACCGCTGACTAACTTACTCCCAAATTGGACCCTTTATAAGACTTTAAGTTGTATTTGATATAAAATTAATATTTTGATTATGAGTGTAACTGATTTAATTGATACAAAATAAAATATCAATTTGTTATGCTCAAACGGAGTACATTTATGATTCAAGCCTCTGAAGTAGCCTCACCGCTATATGTTACCACTTCATAACACGAGGTTGTACGATAGAATAAATGTAAATAAAAAGAATTTAGATAAATTCTAAGGATGAAATAAAATATTTTCATACTCTTTTAAATATATATCTATTTAATATGGAACACCACAAAGAAATAATGAAGTAACAAGCTTAAAGGAAAAATAAAGATGAGCAAAGTTGTGGATGAATAGAAGGAAAGGGAGAAAAATAATTTTAAAAACTTGGAAAACAGTACAAAAGCAGTTAGTTTTATTTATTTATTTATTTTGTTAAATTTATACAAATTTCCTTTTATATGATTACAGAATTTTTCTGACCATTAAATTAATATCATTATAATTCATATTTTATCAAAACAAATAAATTGGAGCTAAATGTTACTCACGTAGGACTGAAACGCATCATTACATCTCCATCACCAGTGGCAACAGCTCCACCTACATCTTGATCTACATATGCACCACTGCCTGGTACTGGAGAATCACCAACTCTTCTGAAAATTATAAACAAAATACTTAGAAAAATATTTATTGTTACTTCCATAAATAAGATGATTAGGAAAGCAAAAAGAAATACAATCAGACTTTGTTATTTCGGCACCCGGTTTTCATGTCACTATGCTTATCATGTCAGTTTTAAAAGTCCCAAATTTCTGTATTTGATTTTAATGTAAATAAACACTGTATTTTATTCATTGAATAATTTTTAACTCTGAATATACCAACGGTTTAGGAAAATTGTCCATTTTTCACAATTTATCAACAAACATGGAAATTAACCAGTAGGAAATGTCTCAGCCAAGCTTTTTACAAAAGTTCTAAAATACCCATTGACATAAAAGGGAAACTTTATTTCAATTGTTTATCTGAATAAAACCCCTCACACATTATTAATGACAGAATCAGTGAAGGACAGATTTCTTCCTACGCATTCCCTATCCTTCAATCTACGATTACTTATCTACTATGTTTCACACTGAGAGTGCAATACATAGTTACTTCGGCAATGTTAAGCATTTCATTTCCACATTTTATTCACATTGCTTTAAATTGTTCACAGCAAACAGGCAAGAAAGTCTAAGACAGTTCATAACTGTTTCAAACATGCTGGTTTTAACCAAGTTAATCAGAACTTGAGTGTATAGAAGGTAATGAAGAAGACATCCCTCTTTCAATATTGTTCAAAGAGTCATTAGATCATGAAATAGATATGATAATGGGAGATGTCAACATGTACATCGATTTTGATAAAGATGTCACAACACCACCAGATGCAATGATTCCTGAAATTGTAAAAGAGAAAAAGATAGAAATTTCTTCAGACTTAGGAATCGAAAGTGATAAGAAGCTAGAACAAAACAAGCCTCCGACTACATCCGAAGCATTGCAATGAAACAATCAGAAATTATCTAACATCCCTTTTTGAAACAAAAGATATTGTTCAAAATTCATTATATAACATAACAAAAGAATTCTAGGAAATACATCTAGGGATACACAAACCTTAATTCATTAGTATTTCATGTAACAATAAAAATCTAAGTCATTAGTTGGTTGGTTGGTTGGTTGTATAGGGTTTTATGGCGCAAGGTCCTCTTTGGGACATGCTGCGCCAAGACACAGATAAAGTTAGAGCATAAGGTTATAAAATAAAACTATGTATATGATAAAAAAAACATAGGTCAAAACTGCAGTGAGGAAATAATAAAATGGCAAAACAGTAAAAATTGGTAAAAATAGTTGAAATAAATAGTGTATGAGATGAGATACAAATATAACATAAAAGCAGGATTTAAAAAAGGAATGCAGTTTAATGATACACTTACTTAAAAAATGGATAAAATCAGCAAAGTTAAAATATGAAACTCAATATATGGCAAGTTAAAATCTGTACGATTAATACAGTAGATAAAACTTGATAGTCTAAACAGTCCAGACAAATTGTTAAAAAAATAAATAATGCATAAGGGGATGCACAAAAATTGTATAAAAACAAGTTAAAAATACAGAAACTTTAAAAAAGTAGAATTAATTAGGTTGATATTCTTCAAAAATAGTATCCTCATCATCTTCACTCGAGTCGTAAGATGCTGACCCCATAGCCTTTTCGACATACTGATTCAGTTGTTTTATATCTTTAAAGTTGGTAGTTGATGGGCTATTAGATGATTTCTTGTCTTTACTCTTCACGGTTTGCCACCGTGAAGAACCCCGAAGAGTCTTATTGTTCTTCGTTTTTTGAATTTGTTTTATTGCTTTACTAGTATCAGGTTTCGGGATATTTGATGCAGACGAAGCAGGTGTTTTTTCATTTCCAGGTTTGGTTAACTTTTTTTTCTTGAACTTGACTTGATTTCTGTGATTGGCTAGTCCAACATTCGATTTTAACAGGCTCTGATGAAGGTTTCCAAAGCACTAATTTTGGCAAAACTCTGGTAACAGCAGTAGCATGGGCATCACGGGTCTTTTTTATAATGTTAGATGATTTTTCAGGTGAACAGCTTGGTGGAAAAGAGGAGTCAGTCTGAGTACTAATGTGTCTTACAGGTTTAGATTGCTGCTTAAGTAGGCTGGAGTAGGAAACACCAACAGATGAGGTTCTGGATTCAACAACTTTACGGGCTTCGCGGTAGGATAAATTCTGAGTAATTTTTAGAGTAAGAATTTCTTTTTCACGGGTCCATATAGGACAGGAGCGAGAGTACGATGTATGATCACCCTTGCAATTTGCACAGCGTTGAGATTTTTCACAAGTTTTACTGTCGTGGCCAACTTCTGCACAATGTGCACAGGTAACATTTCTACGACATTGGCCATAACACTGGCATTTAAAACATCGGAGAGGGTTTGGTATATATATGGGCGGACTGGGCAGTTCAGATACCCAGCTTTAATTCTTGTTGGCAATGTTGGACTATTGAAAGTTAGAATGATGTGTTTAGTAAGAATTATCTGCTGATTTCTACGGATGGTGATACGGCGTACATCAATGATATTTTGGTCTTTTAAATTTTCAAGAAGTTCATCTTTGGTGGAGTATAAAAGGTCAGGTTCGGATATTACACCATGGCTCATATTTAATGTTTTATGAGTTTGTACAGAAACAGAAAAGGTGCCTATTGTGGAGCAATTAGAGAGAAGTTGTGATTGTTTGGCTGCAGAAACCTCAACTAGCAAATCCCCAGATGGTAGTTTTTTGAGAGAATGACCATCTCCCAAGACAGACTGAAATGTTTTAGCAATGAGAAAAGGTGAAGTTTTTTGAAGGAGCAATCGGAGTGGCTATCAGTTCATTTAATGATAAAAAAACGAGTGAAGGAAGAAGCTTGTACAGTTTGTTGCTCTCCACTAGGGAGAGAGAAAGAAGGAAATGAAGTTTTTCCATCCATGATATAAAGAATAAAATTTGGACCCCGGCCGCACCACCCACTCCCGAGCCCAACAAGGGGATGCACATTCGTGCACCAGTGCTAACCAGGGTCTATACGGTCACAAGACAATCCTATGTCAGTCTCCACCCTTAACAAGATGACTAGTAATTGCTCACTCGCTTGATCCCTAAAACCAGTGACAAAAGTCAGCTGACCAGCCGATTGGTACATACGGGACCAATATGCACTGCCCATCTACCTGAAGCAGAGGCCAAAGCAGTGCGTTGGTTTCCCTCAACTGTCAGGATCCCCCTTTCCAGGGACACGGGTCGCCACGCACGGCCAACATGTGGGTGGTTTACAATTCTCCATGAGTCAATATACAGGATGATATCGGCTCATACAGAATTGCCCTCACCTCCGAAAAGGAAACCACAACGAGAGTGAAACAAAGATGAAAGGAAGGCAAGAGGAGAAAGAGGAAATAGAAAAGAGAAAGATCACTCGGGTGCCCCGGGGTTGTGAAGCCCGTGAATACCTAAAGAAGGTATCCCCCTGGGGAGATCTAAGTCATTAGAAATCGGATTTTTATTCGTTTCAACTTCGTTTTTGTGTTTATTTTGTTTAATAATAATTTTTTATTGCTTAAAAATGCAAGAACAGTGTGAATTTAAAATTGTCTACATTTTTTTAAAATTATATTTTTCTCCCTGAGAGTGTTGGGATAACGAGGTACTGTACATGATTTCTGAAACAATGGGTATTGTTCAACATTCATTATATAATATAGAAAAAGAATTCTGGGAAGCACATCTAGAGATATACAAACCTCAATTCATCAGTATTTCATCTATAATAATAAAGAGAGAAGGATGTTTGTCTGTCAGCGCTGTTCTGAAGAGACTGCTGCACGCAGAGTTACAAAATTTGGAGGGAAGGTACTTTTTTACATGTAGTTTTGCACCTCGAAGCCCGATTTTCGATTTTTTGTTTAGATTTTTTTTAATAATTTTTTAGGCGATTTTTAGCGTTATTTTTGCGGTTTTATCCCATTAGTGAAAGGAATACGGTTTCATTCTCTTAACCCAAAATAGCACTTTTTTTTTCTCTTTCCAACAAAGTTTATTCGGAATTTGTACAGCGATTTTTGAATTTTTAACGAATTTTTAATGCGATTTTTAGTGTTTTTTCTCATTTTGCGGCTATTTTTTGAGATTGATAAAAAGAAAATTGTTTTAAACTTTTAGCCTAATGCCCTAAATATTGTGTTTGTTGCTATTTTCAGATTTTAACGATTTTTAATGCGATTTTCAATGCGATTTTTAACGTTTTTTAAAGATTTTTGCGTTTAGCATCTATTTTTTTCATAGTTGTTCTGTCAAAAACTTGAGCTGTTGAGAATGCAATAAGTAGTACTTTTTTTGTGAAATCTACCTAAAATGTCAAAAATTTAGGTACTACTATTTTCGAATAGCAATTTCATAAAATATCTTAAATTCTTGCTTAAGACCGCTACCCCCTCGAGTTATATATCACCTGATAGGTTATTTAACAGAGTATGGTTTTGATAAAGTTTTTGAAGAATAGAGTGCTCTACCTCGTGGTGGAAAATTGAACTAATAGAACGCTATTTTTTAAAATCTATAATAATAAAGAGACAAGTTTGTGTGTGTGTCAGCGCTGTTCTGAAGAGTCTGCTGTACGTAGAGTTACAAAATGTGGAGGGAAGGTACTTTTATACATGTAGTTTTGCACCTCGAAGCCCTATTTTCAATTTTTTGATTAGATTTTTTGATAATATTTTTAGGCGATTTTTAGCGTTCTTTTTGAAGTTTTATCCCATTAGTGAAAGAAATGCGGTTTCATTCTTTTAACCCAATATAGCATTTTTTTTCTCCTTTCAGCAAAGTTTATTCTGAATTTATACAGCGATTTTTGAATTTTTAACGAATTTTTAATGCGATTTTTAGTGTTTTTTCTCATTTTGCGTTTTTTTTTTTTTTTTTTGAAATTGATAAAAAGAAAACCGTTTCAAACTTTTAGCCCTAAATTTTGTGTTTGTTACGAATTTTAGATTTTAATGATTTTTAATGCGATTGTCAATGTGATTTTTAGCGCTTTTTCAAGATTTTTTGCGTTTAGCATCTATTTTTTTCATAGTTCTTCTATCAAAATCTTGAGCTGTTAAGAATGCAATAAGTAATATTTTTTTGCGAAATTTACCTAAAATGTCAAAAATTTAGTTACCACTATTTTCGAATAGCAATTTCATAAAATATCTTAAATTCTTGCTTAAGACCACTACCCCCTCGAGTAATACATCACCTGATAGGTTGTTTAACAGAGTATCGTTTTGATAAAGTTTTTGAAGAATAGAGTGCGCTAGCTGGTGGTGAAAAATGGAACTAACAGAACGTGATTTTGTTAAAGTTTGGAAATATAACAATGTGATTTATTTTAAATTTTAAAATGGTTTATAATACATGATAAAAATGTAAATAAAGAATGGCGTGACACATTTCAGGGTGCGTGAAAGGAGGGGCGCGAACAAAATTAGGAAATGTAATAAGGAGATCTGTTTTACACTTTAAGGTAGTTTATAACGCATGTTAAAATTTTTAAAGTACTGGCGATGCTCTGGAGAGACTGCTACACGAAGTTATGTAGGAAATTTTACCCCTTGAAAGCCGATTTTCAGTTTTTTTTAATTTAATTCATTAGCGAATTTTAGTGGGTTTCGAGGCGATTTTTCCACATTAGCGAAAAGGAAAGCGGTTTCAATATAATTTATTTGGATTTCGTGCAACGATGTTTGGATTTTTAGTGAATTATTTAATGTAAATTTTGCCGCAATTATTCGACATTAGTTAAAGGAATTTTGCTTAAAACTTTCAGGCTGATGTATTAAATTTTAGCTGTTAAGATTTATGAATTTTAGCTAATTTTAATGCGATTTTTCGAGATTTTTTGCGTTTGATGTCGGATTTTTGTCATTCATGAGATATTTCCAATTACAACGTTTTACCCTATTAGAGTAAATTTTGACCCCTGTGATTTTTTAATATTAGTGATTTTTAATGCACTTTTCAATGCAATTTTTAGAAATTTTTCGAGTTTTATGGTGATTTTTCGATATTCGGAAGTAAAAATTGATTTCAAACTTTTAATCTAATATAATTTTAGAGATTTTTAACACGATTTTTCAAGAATTTTTGCTTTCCGTGTCGATTTTTTATTATCTATGAAGGATTTCCATTTACTACGTGATTATCCTGTCGACCAATTTCGCCAAATTATATCAATCGTGAAACAAGCCAAATTATACAAATTGATGTAATTTTTATGTTAAATAATGAAAGAAGAGATAATTTAGAAAAACATTAATACAAATGCACATAAAAATAAGAAGTAAAAATCACTTAATGACGTAACAAACATATGTAATATGTTTAATGTCAAGTGATTATGGAATTTGCGATCCGCCATTATTGTCATTTAATCTTATGGTTTGACTCAGATAGTTTCTTGGTCAACCGGATAATCAAATAGTACAGATTTCCGATTAGAATGTTTTATCCGTTGGATGAAATTCTGATTATTGCGATTTAAAAAATAACTAGCGATATTTAGTGCATTTTTCAATGCGTTTTTAATGAGCTTTTTAATGCGATTTAGTACTATTTTTTTCGATCCCCACCACAGTGGTGTTTTAACAATTAAAAAATTATTTTGGTTTCAAACTTTTAGCCTAATATAGTAAATTTCACCATTTACCTTTTTTTAATTTTGTCGATTTTCAATCTGATTTTTGATATATTTTTGTTTTGTGTCGATTTTTTTGTAATTCATGTAAAAAAGAATAATTTCTACGTTTTACACGACTAGAATATTTTTTATTCACGGGATGTATTTGCATTTAGCGATTTTTAATGAATTTTTCAATGGTTTTGTATTGGTTTTTTGAATCTCACGGCTATTTTTTGAAATTTCGAAAAGGAAATTAATTTCAAACATTTACACTTCATTTACGAATTTTGAAATTTAGTGATTTTTTAATGCAATTTTTAGCAATCTTTTCATTATTTCTCACGCTTTGCGCCGATTTTTTCATTCGTATTTAAGAAAGAATTCAGATTACACTATTTTACTTTATTAATGTAAATGTTGTCCCCCGCTATTTTTAAAATTGAAACGATTTGTAATGCATTTTTGAATACAATTTTTAGATGTTTTTGAGTCCACGGCGATTTTTTTAACAATTGGAAAAGAAATTTAAAAATAATTTGTAGCTTAATGTAGTAAATTTTGACATCAATGATTCAGATTTTTTGTGTATTTTCATAAAATGTTTAGCAAGTTTTGTGTCGATATTTTTAACTAATGAAAGAGTTCAGATTTTAATGTTTTGTCCCATTATGGTAAATTATGTCCGCAGGAATTTAATATAAATGCTTATCTTACTATGCCAAATTTTGTCCGGATTTTTTAATTTTACTGATTTTTAATCTGTTTTATAGTGATTTTTCAAGTTCTGTGACAGTTGTTGACATCGGTAAAATAATTTCGGTTTCTAACTTTTAGCATAAATAGTACAATTTGTTCTCCACGCTTTTATGAATTTTGCCAATTTCTAATGCGATATTCAATGTAATTTTTAGTTAGTTTGGGGGATTTTAGATGTTCCGTGTTGACTTTTCCTTATTCATGAACGATTTCCGATTACAGTATTTTCGACTGAATATTAATTTTTTACAGCCATGATTTTTAAGTATTCAGCGATTTTTAATGTAGTTTTCGATACGATTTTTAGACATATTTTTAAGTTCCTTGGCGATTTTCTGCCATTTAGAAACCAATTTTGATGTCAAACATTTTGTTTAATGTAGTTATGTTTCGAATGCAATGTTTTATCTCTTAATATGATTTTTGCATTCCATACCTACATTTTGTAATTTATGAATGATTTCGATCATAACCCCCCCCCCCCTGCTTTAATATTAATTTTTTAAGCATTGACTTCCCAAATATTTAGTTATTTTTATTGCAATTTTCAATGTAATTTTTAGCCATTCTTCAAGTTCCGTGGCAATTTTTTTACATCCGGAAATCGATTTCGATTTCAAACTTTTTGGTTAATATGGTTAATTTCTCGATTACAATATTTTATATTATAACAATGAATTTTTACCCTAGGGATTTTTTAATGTTTTACGACTTTCATTACAATTTTCAATGCAATTTTTGGGCTTTCTCAGTCATTTTTTTTTTTTTAACATTTTTCAAAGGAATTCGATTTTAAATTTCTAGACTAATAAGAGTTTGGTTTCAAACTTTTATCCTTTACGGTAATTGTTTTGCTCTCTTATTTTGATCTACAGCAATTTTTAATGCAGTATGCTTTTTTTTTTCTTTTTTTTTTTAGTTCACGGCGATTTTTTTCAGATACGGAAAAGGAATTCGGTTTTTAATTTCTTCGCTAATATGATAAATTTTCTCCTGTGCGATTAAAGATTTTTATTGCGATTTTTTAGCAGTTTTTTTCGTATTTCAATGCTTTTTACATTATCAAATTAATTAGATTCAAAACATTTATCCAAGTAGAGTAAATTTTGAGTTCCGTGATTTTTGAAAATTTTGCCATTTTTAAAGCGATGTTTACGTTTCTTCGCGACCCGCTTCGATTTTTTAGAGGTTCAATTTTTGGCCGAATTTATTAAATTCTGATCTCTTTTCTTCAAAGTTTATTCGAATTTTGAAACACAATTTTTGAATTTTGTTTCATATTTTTATGAGATTTTTAATGTTTTTTGCGATTTGTAAGATTTTTCCACATTAGTAAAAATAATCCAACTTCAATTTTCTAGCCCATCTCTTTTCAACGAAGTTTAGACGAAATTCGTGCAGCATTTTTTAAATTTTTCGAGGTTTTTATTATGATTTTTAAAGTTTTTTTTCGCAATTCTTGCTATTTTTTGATGAACCCAGGCAACGCTGGGCAGAGCAGCTAGTGTAACAATAAAAATGTAAGTCATCAGAAATCTGATTTTTATTCTTTTCAACTTTGTTTTTGTGCTTATTTTGTTTAATATTTTTTATTGCTTAGAAATGAAAGAACAGTTGTGAATTTAAAACTGTTTTAGTTAAAAATAATTTTTTTATAATTATATTTTTCTCCAATTTTAGTTACCACAACACTCCACTTATGAGGACACTTTTATCAGGTCCTGAGAGTGTCAGGATAATGAGGTTCAAATGTACATTCTTTAATATATTTAAATATTTATTTATTGAAATAAATATATCAAAATGTGAGTAAATTTGCATCATATCTTACATAAATTCTTACTTAGCTAAAAACATTTATGCTCTAAAGCATATAAAGGAATTTAAAATAGAGAAGATTCTAATTTTCATTAAATATTTAATAAAAGCATTGCAGCACAGAAAGAATGTAGAAAAACATATATGCATTAGAGGATATCCTAAACCTGATTTATTCTAAAACATCTGTGAAATACAGCTATTCATTCAATATAACTTTAATCAATCAGAAATATAATCAGAGTATGTATCGGAAATTACATATGAATAGCTGTGGGGAATAAAGTTTGATCTTCCTAGTACAGTAGATAATTTCAAGAACTGAAATTAAAATTTATTATAAAAAAATGAAAACATTTCCTTTATACTGAAAATTTTCTAAATTTAGCTACTAAAGTGTAATTTATGTAGTAAAATTAATTTAATAAAGTCATCAAAATTACTCTCATTATCTGCACTGGTGAAATAAATTAAGAGAATTTGCATATTTTATCAATTGCATTAAAAGAACTTAACTGAAAAAACCCACTGCTTCTAGATAAAAATGCAAATCTTGTACAACAAATACATAAGTATACACATGTCTGTAGGTGGAACCAGCAGAAAAACAAGCTGCTTTATAAATGTGTGGAGGAAAGACTAATTCCGTTAGCTAGGACACCTTGGCGAATTTCTTGGTGTTATCTTGCAACAATCGGTTAAATTCACATTGGAACAGTAAGGATGAGTAACCACCAACGTTTAGATTATGGAATGAGGTGGCCCATTATGGGGAGACTAGAGGCAGGCCAATTGCAAGTCCAGAAATGCAGAGAGTTTAATTTAACATCCAGCGTTGTGTGTAACCTATGGAACCAGTCCCAAAATACTAGATCCATCGAAAAAAAGCCTGGGCAAGGTCATCCAAGAGCCACAAAGGCCAGAGAAGATCGCTATTTGTTTGTTTTAACAAGGGATAACAGAGGGACTACAGCTTCTCAGCTTGTTCAGAACCTGTATGCAGCCACAGAAACCCATGTAACAAGAGTGACTGTTTCTAGAAGACTGAATGAGAGAGGGCTGTTTGCCTGTAGACTGTCTGTTTGTGTCCCCTCACGTCTACAAACAGGAGAGTTCGATTAGCATGGTGCAGGCAGCATAGTGATTGGAGTATGGAGCAATGGGCGACTGTTCTGTTCACCAACAATTCCTGTTTTAGCATAGACACAGATTCTCGCTGTTCTTTCACATGGACAGAGCCAAGGACCCGCTACCTATCCTCCAATGTCCATGAAATCAACAATTATGGTAGTGGTGATGCAATGGTGTGGGCAGGAATCAAGTTGGACAGCCACACACCTCTCCATGTCTTTGCCAGAGGCTCTGTGACTGGTGTGATTTATATTGATGAGGTCTTGGAGCCCTATGTTTGCCTTTTCCAGGTTGCAGTGGCTTTAAGATCATCTTACAGGAAGATAATGCGAGGCCACGTAGAGCTCTTCTGGTTGACGAATTTCTCGAGAGTGAGGTTATTCGCCGGATGGATTGGCCAGCCAGGTCTCCAGACCTCAACCCTATAGCTGGTTGGTTGGTTGAATGGGATTTTATGATGCAAGGTCCCCCAGGGGACATGTTATATTAAAAACTTGCTGTAGATATGAATTAAGTGGATAAAGGCAATGCGGTGATACATGAAATTAAAAACCAATTAAAACCAGACAAAGATATTTAAAATTGTAAAAAGATAAAATTCTAAAACAATAAGATAATGACATGAAAACCAAATTGGAAAAGTACTACAGAAAACCTAAAATATAACTAAAACAAAGACCAATTAAAAAAAATTAATTCAACTAGGCACATACTCCTCAAACATAGTATTTTCCTCGGAATCCGAGCCACTGCTATAAGTCTCGGATTCCATAGCTTCTTGAACATAATGCTGCAGTTGCCTGGGATCTTTAAAATTTCTTATACATGGGCTTAGCGATGCATGTTCAATCTTTTAACGACAGTCTTCCGCCATGGGGATGCTGGAGTTGGGATTTTTATGGTTTCTGTTTGTTTTTTAAGTATATGTGATTTCTGTAATGTTTTTGAACTTGTAACAGTTTGGGTCCTAGCCTTGGTCCCTTCTTTCTGAGTGCCAGTTTTCACTATTTGACTAGAGTTTGGTTTTTTCAAGTTTAATGCAGATGAATTAGGGTCATTTTTTGGTGAGGTAACAGCCTTAGTCTCATTTAGAGGTTTGGATAATCCCTTAGATTGAGCTTGAGATTTCTGACTCTGTTTTTCAAGATAAGTTATTTTTACAGGTTCTGTGGATGGTAGCCAGCGTTCTAATGGCGGATTTGCAAAACATTTAGTAGGGAGACAGATATCCCGGCTTTCTTTAATTGGTGTGCTAGTTGAATGTGTTTTAGTAGATTTATTAGGTGGATATGTGGAATCAGTTTGAGTACTTATGTGTCTTACAGCTGCTGATTGCTGCTTGAGTAAGCTGGAGTAGGATATTCCAACAGATGGTGTTCTGGATTCAGCAAGTTTGCAGGCTTTGGGATAAGACAAATTTTCAGTAAATTTTAACAGACAGAATTTCTTTTTCGCGGTTCCAATTAGGACAAATGCGGGAATAGGCAGTATGATCACCTTTACAATTTGAGCAGCGTTTGGGTTTATCACATGATTTATTGCCGTGGCCGACTTCTGCACAATGTGCGCAGGTAACAGATCCATGATAGGTAGTGTTGGTATGACCGTAAAGCTGGCATTTAAAACAACGGAGAGGATTTGGTATATATGGTCAGACTGCACAACTTAGGTAGCCAGCTTTAATTTTAGTTGGTAAAGTAGGGCTATTGAATGTTAGAATTCTATGTTTTGTAGGTAGTACTTGTTCATTGCTATGGATAGTAATACGACTTACATCTATAACATTTTGGTCTTTTAAATTTTCTAAAAGTTCAGCTTTAGTAGAGAATAACAGATGAGGTTCAGATATTACACCACGACTTGTATTTAGAGTTTTATGTATTTGTACGGAAACGGAAAAGGTGCCTATTGTAGAGCAATTAGAGAGAAGTTGCGAATGTTTAGCTGTAGAAACCTCAACTAGTAGATCCCCAGATTGCTGTTTTTTGAGAGAATGGCCATCCCCCAATACAGACTGAAAAGTTTTTGCAATGAGAAAAGGTGAAGTCTTTTTAAAAGAACTATCAGAGAGACTATCGGTACGCTTAATGACAAAGAAACGAGTGAATGAGAAAGTCTGTACAATTTGTTGCTCTCCACTAGGAAGAGAAGTGGAAGGAAGTGAAAATTTTCCATCCATATTTAAAAAATAATAATTCAGATCCCGGCTGTACCACCTACTACTGAGCCCAACAAGGGGATGCACATTCATGCACCAGTGCTAACCAGGGCCCATAGACACAAGACAAACCTATTTCAGCCTCCACCCTTAACGAGATGACTAATTTTTGTTGATGCAGAGTACATCACATGAAATGATATTCATTTTTCTGTATTGTTTGGAGTCATAGGTCAGGGTCTAGATCTGTCTGATTAGGTGAACTTAATTATAACAATTCACAGTTCGTCGAAGCTTGTTGAAACTTTTAAATTTCTGTGTTTCGTCTGGATTGACTGATATTGGTATAATGAATCTGCATACATCACCTTAAATATTGGTGCAGCGCCACCTAGTGACATAAATTTTGACTAATTTTTTTTTTCGATTTTCGCAGAGCGCATCTCTTCAACTACGTACTAGTGAAATTCTGATTCGTTTAGAGCCATAGAACCGGCTCTAGAGCCTTCTGAATAGGCGAACTTTAATTATAACAACCCTGTATTTGCTTGATCACTTGATCCCTAAAGCCAGTGATAAAAGTCAGCTGACCAGCCGATTGGTGCATACAGGACCAATATGCACCTCCCATCTACGTGAAACAGAGGCCAAAGCAGTGTGTTGGTTTCCCTCAACTGCCAGGATCCCCCTTTCCAGGGACACAGGTCACCATGCACGGCCAACACGTGGGTGGTTTACAATTCTCCATGAGTCGATATACAGAATGACATCGACTCATACAGAATTGCCCTCACTGCTGAAGAGGAAACCACAACAAGAGTGAAACAAAGAGGAAAGGAAGATTAGAGGAGTAAGAGTAAAAGGAAAGGAGAAATATCACACAGGTGCCTGGGGTTGTGAAGCTCGTGAATACATAAAGAAGGTATCCCCCCTGGGGGTCCTCAACCCTACAGAGCATGTTTGGGACGCTTTGGAGAGAACAATTGCATCTTGCAACTCCCCCCTCCGAGAACCATCCAGGAACTGAAAACAGTGTTGCTGAATGTGCAGGGCCAATTGCCAAATGCACTGATAAACTGCCTTATTTCCAGTATAACATCCCGCTGCAAGAGGGGACCATACCCTCTCTTAACCCATTTATTTTGTGTATTCTGCAACCGCTGTTTCAGACCTTCAGACTCCCATGAGTGTTACACACGAACATATGTGTCTATTATAACTGTTGAATGTTTATTTTGTTTGCATTATATCAACCTATTTCACACCAAATTTTATTAAAATCTGTCCAGTAGATCAGGAGATCTTAGATCAAACATGAAAATCCTCTTAATTTCTTACACCAGTGTATATATATTTGATAATGTACATGTTTATAAGTATGCACATGTGGGTTATAAAGTAATTTGAAGCTTTTTAATACACATCTATTGAAGTCAGCAGCTATCTTGAATCCAAATTCAGTAACAGAAACATGATTTACTAAACCACAACTGTTATATACAGGGTGTGTCATTAGTTTCTAAGTTTAAAATTCAAAGTAAGTTTGAAACTTTAAAAATTCAAAATATAAAAGAAACAATTCCTAGAAAAAAATTTGGTTTGCACAAATATGTTCAAAGAAACATTAAATCCTTTTCCAGTATTTAAAAAAAAATAAATAATAAAAAAAATTCCAAAAATAGACGAAAAAGGATGCCACAGCATTTTTCTCTTGTGACTGTTTGGTATTATGATTTCACCACATCTTTCATTCTTCACCTTTCCTTTTTTGAAGATAATTGTCTTGAATCCAGCTGGAAAACCTAGTCAATGTAGAATGGTGTGTGAAACTTGTATGACCATAATGTGCCTGCATTGTAGGAAAAACAAGAATTATATGTCATCACCTTCATGCAGGATCTAGCTCCATCCAATTTGCATGTAAATTCAAAGCATTAATGCAGGACATTTTCACTGAATGCTAAGTGATAAGTCGAGATTATAACTTTGAATGCCCTCACAATCTCTAGATTTGATTGAGGGGATACTTAAAGTCTCATGTGCATCAGGGCTCATCTGCCACTTTGGTGAAACTAAAAGATGGGATCTGCCAGAGCATTGGTGGCATCGATGCCGACATACTACACTCATCTTTAAAAGCCATACTGAAGCATCTCACTTGCTTAATACCTGGTGGTGCTGGTCATGTTGAATATCTTTTACTTTAAAATAAATAACATACTGTCATGTTATTGTAATTTACTTTGTTGTCTGTTTGTGTTTATTCAATTTGGATAACATGCCTTAATATGAAATGTGAGTGGCTTCTTACAGTTATGTTTGGAATCATTTTTTCTATACATGAAAAAAAAAATCCAATGTCCCTCTAATCATATTTGCACAAACTGAATTTTTTGCCGATCATTGCATCTTTTATTATGCCTTTTTTAAGTTTGCAGGAATTCATGACACATCCTGTAAACCACTTACAACAAAGATGTACAGTTAGCTAAAAAAATTTAGAAGACATACATTTTAACCAGAAATATGTCATACAGAAAAATGAAAATAGCTGTTGGTTTGGGAATTTTGCCTTTGTTAAATTTATATTAAAAAGAAGATAAGGCACCATAACCATATAAAAAATGAACAAACTTTCATATTTTTGATGAGAACAGTCAATTTTGACATTAGATTACAAATCTAAGCCCTAAACATAGCATAAACATAAATTTTCATGGTTTTTATGAATAATCCTAGAAAAATTTATCAAAACTTTTTGGGCTAATTTAGCGGTTAATGTCAAAACCAAAATCCATTGCTATAAAGTTCAATTTACTATACATTTTATTAATATTTATCTATTGGAAAATATCATTAGAGATAGAAAAACACTAATTAAATAATTTTAATATTTGATCAGACTTCTAGTATATTTATTAGGACTTTTCATTAAAATAATTGTTTTTTCAATGACTATAAAATTCGTCAAACAGTAGTTCTGAAATATCTTTTATTCCTCTCACTAACATGAACAAACACTCAGATTACATCCACTGAAGAGTATTACAGGGTCACATATTTATTCCCTGTGTAGAAAGTTTTACTTAAAATTTCAATAACTGATTTATTTTGAATGAAGGCATTCTAACAGATTTCCAAGTACTTCTTCCAGGATTTGCTTCTCTGGAAAAAGCAAAAAAAAAAAAAAATAAATAAATAAATAAATAAATTAGAGAATCTCTTTCATATTTTGATGATAAAGTACCAGTGTTGCAAATGAAAGCTAGATTTAAATTCGGTGCAAGAGGATTGTAAATGTTGACACAAACAGATATCACAGAGAAGAAAAAGACACAAAAAAGGTTTTAGAATACTATAAGGCAACACATATTACAATATGATCAAACACCTGCTGACAGTCTTGACTATAATTCCTGTAACAGCAGCTGCTGCTGAAAAGTCTTTTTCAACAATGAAAAGAATTAAATCTTTACCTCAAAGTGTTATGGATAAGAGGCTTAGTTACCTTGCTATGATTTCCATTCATTGGGACATTATTGCAAGTCCTGAAAAGGTATATCCTGATAAAGTAATCAGTCTCATGCTTGAGAAGAACTCACAAAGATAAGATTGCTTTTATAGAACTAATAAATTTATTGTACCAAGCATACTGCACTTATAATTATTGTAATTAGTGAGTGTAAAATATAATTTTTATGATTACATTTATATGTAGCAATTATTTTTCTATTTGGAAAAAATAAAATGTGCAGTTAATTTCATCTATGAATTTATGATTTTAAGACCCCACACTTGTAATGTGAAAAACTGGAATGCTAATATTAATTCTCTGTAATTAATCTACTCAAATTGCTTATTTGCATTTCAATATTTTTCAATGTTTTTCTCATAGCATACATGAGGCTAAACCAGTTTGGAAATTGGAAATTAAGAACCATAAATTGTAACAGAAACAGAAAGAAAATTATGATATAATTTTTGATATGGATATCATGTATCTTATGCAAGAATGTACCTTGCAGGTTAAGCCTTGTTAATTTTTTTATTTACATATTTTTTAAGTTGTTGTAATCAAATCAGGAAAAAATTTCAAGATTGAGCTCCCTCTGAAGGGAAATCCTGGCTAAGGACCTGGCTAGTAGTGAAGTGGCACCTGAGCCAAATATTAATACCACTTCTAGTAAATTTTTAGAGGCTTAATTTATGTAATAGAAGAAAAAAAAATATGGAAAATGTTAAGATCCTGTAGTACTATAATAACATCTTGTTCTGCCTTATTGCAACCATTGCCATATATCAGACAGATGTATTTTTATTGTACTGTATTTTCCTGCGTATAATCCACAGATTATCCACTAAAAAAGTCGTGAATTTCGTTATGCGAATTATACGCCGTTGCAGATTATACAAGGATTTCTTTTTTCCTGTGCAAAGTCCAATCCTAAAACTTTCGAAAAAAAAAGACTGATTTTTAAAAAAGATGGGGAACAACAGATGGCACTATCTGCTTTAGCGATCTGAAACTCGATCCCATGCAACCAAGACAGCTTTATCCAATCACATTCAAGAACCAGATTTGAAGTTGTTTTCTCTAAGGTAGTGTGCCATACTGTTCTGGTGACATTATCATTTCTGATGTCCATGTGTAATATTCTCCTGCTATATTTTTATCAGTTTCATAAAATGTCTAAAAGAAAACGTGCAAGTTATCTGGCCGAATTTAAATTAAAAGTAACTGAAAAGTCTGAAGAAGTCAGAAACAGAGAAGCCAGAACACGTTTCAATATAGATGAGTCTAATTTAGAATATGGAAAAAAAGTAAAGCAAATCTTAAAACTTGTGAAAGAAGACATCGTGTAAATCGTCACGGAAATCCAATGTGGCCCAAACTGGAAGATTAGTTAAATGAATCCCCATTTCAACTACTAAAATCAGAATAAAAGCTTGAATTTTAGCACAAGTATTAGAAATTGATAACTTCCAAGGTGGACCCACGTGGTGCTATCATTTTATGAGGTGAAACAACCTAGCAGTCTGGAACCGATCAACTGTCGGGTAAAAGTTACTAGAAGATTGGAAAGAGAAAGCTGACAATTTGTCATATTGTAAAAAAATAATGCAAGAAAGTAATTTTTCTCCGAATCTTATTTTTAATATGGATGAGGTTCTATTGTCATTTGATATTCCCCCCACTCGGACCACTGATGTGAAAGATGCTAACAGCATTCTCATTAACACAACAGGGAATGTTTTAGTGTTGTATAATGCTGTGCCGCAGACACCACAAAATTACCACCATTATTGATATTCAAACGAAAGACACTTCCAAAAGAAAATTTTCCTAAAGAAGTGGTTATTCATGTGAATGAAAAGGGGTGGCTGAATGAAGAGGAAATGATATCAAAGATACAAAATATTTGGCATAAAAGAAAAAAAAGCCTTTTTAAACCAAGTGCATTCCTAATCATGGACTCAATGCAAGCGCACTTAAGTGAAAGTATAAACAAATCACTGAAGTGTATGTCGGCAAAAGTAGTTGTTATTCCCAGAGGACTGACCAAAAAGTTACAACCCCTCAATGTTGGGATAAGTCAATCTTTTAAAGCAAAAGTGAAAAATCTTTGGAAAGAATGGATGTCGAATGGACAACAACACTATTACACAAAAGGAGGCAAAGTGTGGCGTGCATCCTATACTGAAGTTTTAAAATGGGTTGTTCAAGCATGGAATGACATTTCTGAAACCATGGTAAAAATGCATTCAGAAAATGCGAAATTGTTGAAGAAAATCTTGACTGTGAAGAGGACTCTCTTTCCAGTAATTCAGAAAATTAAACACATCCTGAAATAATGAAATTATTTATTTCTGATTCAGATTAATCTGATTTTGATGAGTTTATTTAAATATAAATAAATCTTTTAATTCTTCAACATGTGATTTCTTTATTTTGCTGCATTTCCGTGGATTTTATTTGGAAATATTATGAAACAATAGAGATAAGCATTATTTTTTTTCTTAATTATGTAATGAAAGTTGCTATATTTAAATTATCAATGATGCAAATTTTCACACAAGACTAAGCCCGAACATAACTTTTTCCTGCCTATCTTGATTCATTAAAATTTTTAAAAAGTAAGTGCGATATTGTACATTTTTTTAGAATCTTCTTTTTTTCAACTTATTTAGACTGATATTTTTTTAAATACCCTTTTATAAATCATTATTAAGGTTTTCTATAGCCACATTATTCTTTTATTTTAAATTATACTAATTATTTTAATGAATTCCTGTTCATTATTTGTTTAAGTGGTCATTAATACTGGTTTTAAATATCCCATGATTTGGTGATACATCTGAAAAATGTTTTTAAATTTATGCATAAATATGTATGCAATATTTAAAAAAGAATTTAAGTGTAGATTGCTTAAGTAAATCAAGAAAAGTAAAAGACTATTTTACTAAAAATAGCTTTTAAACAGTAATGTGTATTTTGAAATCCAACTCCATAAATGTTTAAAAAAATATGTGTGGTTAAGATTATTTTATTTTATGAATCCTCAATGTGATTATAATATATATATATATATATATATATATATATACCCATAATATCAATTTTCTAAATAGTGTTACTACAGAAAATTGAGGCCAGCCAATGCTCAGCTGTAGCTAAGCCATCAGCAGACCAAATCATAAAATGTGTGTTCATATCATTAGTATTGATTTCATCGAATAAAATTATGTTACTTGAAGAAAGTTTTGCATCACTTTCTTAAAACCATGGATGATGTGAAATGCAGAAAAAAACTTAAAGCTGACACATTTTCATAGGTACCCAGATTGATATTTTTGCTACCATTGAAATTAGACTGACCTTGCAAGCCTGTATTTTGGAAAACTTCTGCAAAGGATGAAACTTTCAAAAAAGTTAAAACTCAGACTTGTTAATATGTTTTTTCAAATCTAGTTTTTGAAAAATATTTACTCAGACCCCTATAATAATTTCTTTAGATAAAAATTACAGTACACTCGTGATATCTTGAAGTCAAAGGGATTCTAAAAAAATTCGAGAGAGTGAGTTTTTGAGATAACAAGGTCATAGCTAAAACATAAAAAATCACGTGAAAATACAAGCTACGGAATATTATAAAAATTAAAGACATAACAGATGAAAAAAAAGTTAAAATACGTAATGATAGTCAACAATACGTCTAATCACAGGATGATAATTTTAATTTTTAAAGTAGTAGCAAATAATTACATTAAATTGAAAATAATTAGTAAATACATAAATGAACTTACATCACTAGAATTTCTTAAAATAGTCCAGTATTGTGGCCTGGGGACATCTCTTTTGAAATTGTTCAACAAATTTTTCTATTCGAAAAATAGCAGAAAAGTCATCCTTTTCCATGTTTTCCGAACATTCCATAAAGCGTCGGAGTGCATGGGCAGCATCTTTAGCTTGGGACTAAGTAATATTGGGTGATGGTTCTGGATCAGCCACTTCTTCCTCATCATCAGATGGTGGAGAAGTCGATTGTGAAATTATTTTATCGTCGGTCCACATCCAACAGATTTCAACTTCAGCATTTATTTCAGTGAAATCTACAAAAGTTATGTTTTCAGAAAGATTCAGCGACTTTGAAATTCTCCCTCATTCTTCGCACTTCATTTCATTTTTGAGTTCAGCGATGCTTTCTTGTTCCTCCCCCAAATCATTTTTATTTTCTGCCTCTTTCACAAAACCAGCTTTTCTAAAAGAGTCACGTCCCTCCAAGCTCTGTCAGCCATCCTCATGCAATCAAGAATGTTTAAGGGCATAATTTCCTCTTCTCTATCAAAGAAATCTATCTTCTTCACTAGCTCAACCAACAAAATATTTACTTGTCATCCAAGGTTTTTTTTTATTCACTTTATAATAAAGAGGAAAAGACTTCATTCCTTTAAAGAATCTTGAGCTTCTGGCTTTCCGATTCATCAAGGCGGTTAACCTTTCAGTCCAACTCATATTGGCAGCTAACACACACAGCAATGTCACTCGATCTTTACTCTGCTTTCCTCCATGACACATTTCTCCTTTGAAAACTGCAGTTTTGTCCGATAATGCTTTAACCCATTAACGCCCGAATTATTTTCTTCGCTAAAATTTAAATCTTGTCTTTCCCACCACTTTTAAAAACAAATTAATTTTTATCTAAATTTATCGAGTATTCTGTCTCATAAAAGAAGGTATATATTTTTCTTCCTCTTTACTGGTGGGAAAACCGCTTTCTTGCTGTTTTTGTAACCGTCCTCAAATGAGGACGCTGGGCGTTAATGGGTTAAAGAGAGGCATTGTAAATGTTATCCAGAGAATAATCTTTTTAATGAGCAGGGAGTTCTTTTATCCATTCTGAACAAAGTTCATCACTTACTCATTAGCTCTCATTAGCCATACAGTTTTTCAGAAGCAATGCTGTGGCGTTTTATAAAGTTCTCTAACCATCCATTGCTGCATTTAAAAGCCTTGTGTCCTAGTTTTTCTGCAAACTGTTTGACCTTTTCTTTCAACTCATTTCCACGAAGATGGACATTATGGTCTCTACACTGTTTAAACCAACTTATGAGGCATTCTTCTAAATCCAGATATCCAACCATCCTAATCTTCTTTGCGACTCCTGTTTCTTGATTGAAAAGTTTCTCAATTTTTTTTCTGTCTTTCAATATCATTGATAAAATCAATGCTGGAATTTTGAAATTCTTTGTGATTTGCCCCTTTTTTCCATCTTTATCTACAGCCTCTAAAATCTTTACCTTTTTTTCGATTGTCAACACATTCAACTTTTGTTTAACATTCACTGCTTTCTTTTCTTTGGAACTTTCAATTTTTGAGGTTAGAACTGGCAATTCACTAATGTTTTTTTGTGAATGACTACAGTGGCGTCAACTTTTGAAAAATATTGGGTTGGCTCAAAAATTTTGGGTGAACTCAAAAATATTTTGGTAAAATAGTACGATCAGTTTGTTTTCTTTGAAGGATGAACAGATGGTGAAAGATGAGAATTTTAAGTCAAGCTATTATGTTCTAATAAAGTTGCTATTTTATTAGATAATAATCTAGTGTGTTTTTCCTTATAAAGACACTAATATTCATTGCAATATCATTATATCATGGACATGATTACAAATAGAAACAGCAAAAAGTTAAACATGAAGCCAAACATTTCAATCATTTGAGATTTATAGGTGTCAGTCGGAGAATTAAAACACATGGTCTTTGGTAAAAAAAAATTTCTAGGAAGAAAAAAAAGTAATAAAATGATAATGAAATAAATGACGAAAAAGAACAAGGAAAATTGTGCATACTATGATTCAAAATTATTGGGTGGGCTTGGGCCCCATGGGCCCATATAAGTTGGCGCCACTGAATGACTAAACCGTATTCAATAAGTTCTAATGAGGAGAAAAATGTGCAAAAGCAACAAACCAAAGTAACGAAAATGGATAGTTGAATCATCAATGGAAAGATACGTGATTTGGCAGAACCACATTATCTTCACCCACCCCCTCATTTTCCACCAAAATGCCACCAAAATTTGTTTTTCAAGTGACCAGATGAACTTATCAAAATAGATTACTCAGAGAGATAATGAAGGATGTGAGAGATTCTTGGAAACATACTTCTATTTTCTTGGACACAAATAAAAGATGATTTTCTGGAAAAATTGATCTTTTTACTTCAAAAAGTATTCAACATAGCAAGGTTTGCAAATTGGCTGCAAAAAGGTATTTTTGCCAGGACAGTGGTAAAAACTGGAAAAAAAACAGGGCAAAAAACAACAAAAATGGCAAATTCATTTTTGTCTCTAATGTGTAATAAAATTTATAAGCTAATAAGGATAATAATGGTATAAACAATTAAATTTAATAACATATTGTTTACTATTTTTATTTAATTTGATAATTAATAAATATAATTAAATAATTTTACATATAATCTTTATAAAATAGATGGTATTCAGCCCAATACTTAGGAATTTAAGAACCAAATTAAAAATCTGATGTCAATTTTTTTTTTTCTTAAGTAAATTATTTTGTCAGATGTTAATATATTTTTTAATCATCAAAGGTTTTATGTAATTTTGCTACCTTTGTTTTATGCAATGAGTCCTAAAAATATGTAAATATTTATGTATTTGGTACTAATTTATAATTATTTATCTGATCAAATTTGTCTGTTACAGATTAAAAAAATAATTAAATTAAATGGAAAATTATATATTGAAAAAATTCTCTGTTATGTCTTGTTCAGAAACTAGATATTTTCCCCTCTCTCTTACACACCAAGAACAGATTCATTGTATTCTATAACATGCACAATTATACTTATTTTATATAAGAATTCAAAAATAAATTTAGAATATTGATTTTTTAACTAAGTTTCTTTTTTCTTTCGTGAATTTTTTTTTCTTTTTTGGGGAGAAAAAATTCAAATGGACACACTATTTTTGCTAGGATAGTTTTAACCAGGTTTTTTTTTCACCTATGGCAAAAAACTTCCCTACCTTGATTTTAAGTGATAAATTAAACAACTGGAGCAACAAGTGATATATTTACCGTATTTTCGGGCGTATGAGCCGCGGCGCATACGAGTTTAAAAGTATAAAATATTGTAGGTGCGGCTCTTACGCCGGGGCGGCGGGTACAATGATTTTTTTTTTTTTTTTTTTTTTTTTTTTTTTTTTTTTTTTTTGGTCAAATGATTTTGACACTTTTTTTTCGTTTAATCAACAATTATATGCTCTCAAATTGGTATCAAAACATTTGAAAACGTCTCTCAACCGCAGGTGTCCGTGATGCGTTAGTTGTTTATTTTTAAACAATCAACATTATTCAAAAATAATGTTGGTCTCACCGGTTCTCATGTTAAAAATTATTATATTTTCCCCTCATCTATTAATGATTTTACCTGTAGGATATTGGAATGTACAGCTGTCACATTTTTTTCTTCTAATGATCCTCCTTCCAGTTAGAAAATAAAACTGCCCAAAGAGAGCTCAAATCCCGGTATAGAACTCTTTTGAAATAGACTTCCTATACATAGTAAAAACTTTAGAGAGCAAGATTTTTCTTTATTTTTTTCAATAACTCACTCTTTTTCTATCCGGCAAAAATAATCCAAACTTTGAAACCGGTCGAATCAGCAAGTTTTTTTCCCCCAAATGAGTTAATTCAGGTGATAAACAACAAAAACGGGCCTGGCGAATAATAAAAAAATAATAAAAGGCCGACTTCCGTGATAAACATTTAAAAGAAGCCAATAGAATATAAACAATTTTCAATGCATATGACTTTGCAAGAATAAGTTTAAATGTGCTACACGAGTCGATGTTAACTTGGCAACTTTAAGGGCTATTTCACCCACGTGCAAACATCGGCTAACTAATGTTAATCTCAAAGAAAAAAAAAGTGTCATTCTCATTCCATTATTTTTAAATGATATTTTTTGCTTTGGATAACGGAAGTCAATCTCCACAAAGAGTCTTTACTTTTTCGATTTTGTTTACAGGTTTTTTTATTAGTATACTTTCACTTTCGAAACTGGTTCTAAAAGTCAAAGTATACCACTAAAAACATCTGTAAACGAAATCGAAAAGGTGTCTTCTTAGGGATCAACATCTCAGATATAAAATACAAAGAAATCATTTAAGCATATTGAAATGCAAACGCATTTGAAAAAAAAATCCATAGGATTAACATTAGCGAGTAGATGTTTTTACTTGAGTGAAGCAGTCCGATCTATAGGGGGGGGGGGGGGGATCAGCTCGGTCCGGCCCATATAAAATAATAATAATAATTAATAAATAAAAATAACAATCCGGCACCCGGAAAATTTAAAATATCCGCATCATCCAAGTGAATTTTTTCAATAGATTAATTTTTACTATGATATGGTTAAAAATTGTTTCGTACGAAAAGTTCTGAACAAAACTACTTATTTTATCCTTTTTTTTCCTTTTACTATGTTTATTTTTAAAGAAGTGCCTAATAAAAGCACTCAAGTAAGTATTTATAACTATAAAGCAAACGTGCAATTTTGTTATCTCTTGTTTCTGCTAATAAAAAAAAAAAGAGAGAGAGACACTGGTTATTTAAAGTCACCTTTTCTCCTCATCCTCTTCATGACTCAATGTGCGGACATGTTGCCCTTTGACCTTGATGCGTAAGTCGGCTAATATCGCATTGCTTCTGTTTTGTTTCTTTGAATACAGTAGAAAAAAAAAGAACGAAAATAGTTTTTTTTTACGCTAAGTGGATTTGTGGATTTTTTTTTTCTTTTCTTAATTTATATCTACATAATATAATCATCGAAATAACTTAAGATGAATATAAAGTCTAAATTTGAGCAAGAAATATTTAAACTTACAAAATTTTTGTAAATGAACAAGGATAGATGCGTATGTACCAAATAAAAAATAAACTAATCTACCACAAAAGGAATCATTAAATCAATTATCAATAGTTAAAATATTAAATAAAGATATGCAGGTATATATTTATATAAAGGAATTTGTAGTGCTGTAAGCTATTTAAGAATCGATTTTTTGCCGCAGGCATGATAAACAATTGTGGATTGTATTCGCTGTGGATAATGATTTGTAGTATTATACAATGGTTATATATATATTTATTAATCAATTGTGGTTTAACATGTGTAATTTAATTTTAGCATATGTGCTGTGTTTCAATGTAATTCGTATTTTATTATTTACTTCACCAATTTACTTGATCGTCATTTCTTTACACTGAGGAAAAAGTTGCTTTTTTTTGGGGGGGGGGGGGGGGGGCATGATATTGTTTTAAAATTATTTTTTAACAGATCTCGAAAATACGGTATCGCCGTGATCCCGCTGATTCTAAAATGTTGAGGTTCAACTGTATCATATTTTCGTTAAGAGGCTACTTCAGTCAAGCGACCCGCTCGTTAATGCTAATCCTATGGGAAACATTTATAAAGATATTTCGTTTGAATTTAAATATTTTTAAATGATTTTTGCATTGATTAACTCTGATAGATTTGTAGAAAGAACATTTTTCGCTTTTTGCTTACAGGTATTTTTCAATGAGGGCACTTTCATTTTGGGAGTCGGTTTCGAAAGTGAAAACAATCTTCAAAATCGAAAAAGTATAAAACGATCTGCATATAGATGGACTTGAACTATCCAATGCCCAAAAATCATTTAAAAATATTGAAATGCAAACACGATATCTTTATAAATTTCATCCATAGGATTAGCATTAAGGAGGTCTTTGTGTGTGACTGAAATAATATCTTAACTTAAAAAAAAAAAAAAAATCCTACACTAAAATTAATTTGAAAAAGTCTTTGATCGAAAATCTGACGGATTTTTGCTGGAAAGAACTAGAACTTTGTGGTGTTAATAGTGTTATTTATGACGGCCGATTATCTGCAGGAGGGATATAGGCCCTAGGATAAGTGCCCTCCGTGGGGGGTCTTTCTAAGGGAACCTAAACCGCATTTACACAAGGATGACCAAGATTCGAAGAAAAGTTTAGAACTTTGTGGAAAGAACTAGAAGTCTGTGGAAAGAGCACTTAGAATTGAACGCTACTAGGAAAAGATGCTAGGGAGGAAGCTAGCATCCTGCTGCGCTCCTCTCATTGGCGCAAGTAATTGCGCCTATTTCCGATTGGATTTTAATTGCGTACTACAAACACGTTTTTTTTTTCTTTTTAGCTGAGAATTATTTTACGGTACTGTTCTGCTCTTTTTGTCTGACGCTCTTATTTAAGCAATTTATTTTTTTTTTTCAAGTGAAAATGGCTCCCAAAAAGTTAAAAAGTTACACCGCCGCTTTCAAGCTTGCTGTGGTTGATAAGGCAGAGCTAATAGGTAATCGTGCTGCAGGACGAGAATATGGAGTTGATGAGCGTTGCGTAAGGAGATGGAGAGCTGAAAAATCTATTTTGAAGGAAATGCCAAAATCTAAGAGGGCACGAAGAAGTGGCGTTGTTGTTTGGCCAAATCTGGAGAGAAATTTAGCCAAGTGGGTAAAGGAGCAAAGGGAAAAAGGAATGCCCGTTTCAACTGTTCAGATACGGTTTCAAGCGAGGATTATGGCATCGAACATGGGATTTACAAATTTTAAAGGTAGTCCCAACTGGTGCTTTAGGTTCATGTCGAGAAATAATTTGTCTGTAAGAACCAGGACAACTGTGGGACAAGAACTGCCTGCAGATTGGGAAAAGACAAAAGCATCTTTTTTAAAGTATGTCGCTGAAAAAATCAAGGAAAACAACTTTTCAACAGCACAGATTATTAATATGGATGAAGTTCCATTAACTTTTGATTGCCCCCCCAGTAGAACTGTTAACACCATTGGGGAAAAAACAATCGGCATCGTAACAACTGGTAATGAGCGAACCTCATTTACCTGTGTTTTAGCTTGCGCTGCGAATGGAGACAAATTAAAACCACTAATTATTTTCAAGCGCAAAACTATGCCTAAGGCAAATTTTCCTTCCGACGTCGTAATACGGTGTAACGAAAAGGGATGGATGTCGGAGGAAATCATGTATGAGTGGCTGGCGGAAGTGTGGAGGAAAAGAAAAAATTCTTTTTTTCAGCCTAGTGGGCTTCTTATTATGGACTCAATGAGTGCCCACAAAGGTGATTCCGTAAAAACTGCTTTGAAAAAAGTCTCAGCCGAGCCAGCAATAATCCCTGGCGGATTAACTAAAGTTTTACAGCCTCTTGACTTGGCTGTGAATAAATCTTTCAAGTCCAAAGTAAGAAAACTGTGGGAAAAATGGATGATGGAAGGGCTACATTCATTTACAAATTCTGGAAAAATGCGCAAAGCCACTTACGAAGAAGTAGCGTCGTGGGTTTCATCGGCATGGAAAGACATTAGTGCTAAAACTATTATGTCGGGCTTCAAAGCAGCCAATATCATAGAAAATACAGTTAGTGATGATTCATCTGAATCTGATGATAGTGAAGATGAAAATTGTGACGTATTAACTGATAAACAATTTTTAGAACTATTTAATTCCGACAGTGAAAATTCCGATTTTGATGGATTTGAAGATTTTTAAACATGTTGATAAAATCTTGTATATATTTTTTTCTATATTTTCACTTCATTCCAATAATAATTTTTCATATTTTAAAGATATTTTGAAGTAGTGTTCTCTTATTATATGTAATCCAATATTTTTTTAGAAAATTTTATAAATATTACAAAAAATTGAAATCTTAATATTAAAATTACATACCTGCTATTTATAACGGATCAGTGATAGGAAACGTTATTAAATTGAAAAACAAATACATAATAATAATAAATCAACAGTCAAGGGAAAAATGATTCTGCAATATTTACAGGTAAGATTATAATATTATAAATAAGTTTCTGATATTTATTATATTTTTCTCTGTTTGTTATTGATCCAGTGACAAAATGTTGCTTTTTTTGCAGTAATCTGAGGAGTTAACATAAACTAGTATGCATTTAAAAAATATTTTCTTATAGCAATACGCTTTATTACATCACATTTTTCAGTAATATTTTTACTACAGTTTTTAAGGCATTTGCATACATTAAATCTAAGTGTCTTTCGTCCAATGATTTTTTTCTTCAACAGCTTATTTTATTTATTTTATTTTTTTCGTCAGTGTCTCTATACGATATTTCTTTACATTTTAAATATATTTTTTAGGCACTTAAGTGAAAAAAAAATTTTTTTTTTTAACTGTTCAAGTGAAAATATTTTATATACTGTAACAGTCTTTAAAATCTGGAAACCTCAAATACAGATAGCATAAATGATCATCAAATGTTTTATATTTATATAGTTCAGTTATCCTATCTTATCGACAGATGGCAGCACCAAAAATGTATTTAACTTTTTAGTATAATCTAGATTATATTCTGCATTTTGCCGACAGATGGCCGTACCAATCATTTCTTCTAATTCATTTCCAAGTTTATTTATCTTGATATAGTAAAATAAGAAAACAAAGAAATATCAACAGAAAAATTCATAAACAGTTTATATAAAATATTAGGCCTGGAACAAAGGAATTTTATTACAGAGATTGAGCTAATATCATTGTAATTGGGGAAAAAGTAATGACCAGTAGGCCTAAATTAAAGCAACTAAATACTAACATATAAATAAAATCGTAATCGTGAAAATGCTCTGTGTATATTTAATTTTAATAAGATTAAATGCTTGGCTTTGCTGTTAAATAACTTAATGTGCCATTTATGATTTTTTTTATAAATATGTGATTTTTTTTCTTTTTTAATGATGATTTTCAATAATTTTTACTTACATTTTAAAGTTGTTTTTTGAAGATCACTAAAATTCGGAAATAACTAAAAGCCACGTCTACGAACGATTTCGGAATTTAGAGATTTATACTGTATAAATATCAGCAGCTTGGGTGCGGCGCTTACGATGGTGCGGCGCTTACGTCGATGTACTTTTTTTTTTTAACAGATTGTCATTGGTGCGGCGCTTACGGTGGGTGCGGCGGGTATTCCCGAAAATACGGTAATACAATATATGAATTGAAATCTCTCATTGTTTAAGTTTAAATTCACTAAATACCATTTATATGCATTATAAAAAAAATTCATTCACAAACAATTTTCACTTTCATTAGAAATCATTTGCCTTTGGTGAAGAAAAGTACTGCTTGCCAAATCCCTTGATGCTTTTGTTTTTCCATGCCAAATATTCAAAAATATTTAATTTTTTCTCAGAATATCTACTGTAATTCTGCTGCTAAATTTGACTGATCCTTTACTACATACATGAGTAGTTTAATTAGTATTTTTTCCAAATATTCTAAGTATGCCCAGTATGAGACCTTGAAAGTATGTGGAGCACGGTGATCACAAAAGAAATTTTGAATTTCAGTGACATGTTTTGTTTGATGGTTTGTGGAGTTATATCTTCATCTAGAAGATTTAAACAATGACCAGGGCATCCATATGTTATAAATTTATCAGTATCTCTTAGTTCTTGCCTTATGTAATTGAAATAAAATCCTTAAAACCCTGTTTTAAAGTACTAATTTTTACCAGTGGCAAAAATTGTGGCAAAAAGTATTTTTGCTGGGGTGGCTTTTTCCTCTGTTTTTACCATGGGTTTTTCCACTTCGGCAAAAATTTGCCAACCCTGCTAATGTTAACGGTGAAGTAATGCTGTCTTTAGTGTACTTTTCATCTCATTGCACAATAAATCTCTTTTAATGAAATTGTTGTCTTAAGGAAGTCTTCCACACAATGTAATGTGGTAAACTCTGCTCAATTATATTTTTAAAATGGCCAACAAAAATTATATGAACACACAGTTTAAAAATTAGTTTTCTGAAGGTCTAGCTACAGCTGAACATTGGCAGACCTTGAATTTTGTTAATAACAATATTTAAATTCATATTTAAGATATAAATTATCCTTGTATTTGATAACATAGGTATACATTAAAAATAGTTACAAAAAGAATAAGTCTGAAGAGTGTATGACATAGGTTGTGACTAGGCAAACCAAGATATTACCAGTAAATCTATAGATCAGGAGCCTCAATGTCAACTCGGCAAATCACTGTTTTTTACCACATTTTGCATAATATTTAACTTTATACAAATAGCAATTGAAAGTTTCAAAATAACATAAATATTTATAAGAATAAAAATACATAGGAAGTTTCAGAAATTAGATGCATTAAATTGGTCATGTTATGCAATGATATTCTAAAATTCTGATGAACTGCATATTATGATAAATTTTTAAATAAAAAAGTACATTTTTTCAGGGGGGCAGAGCCCTCTGAACTCCCTGTGACCTCATTAAATTTACATTAAGTTGGTTGTAAGTAGTTTCAATTAAGTTGAATTTAACTTAACTAATGCAAATGTGTTTCAAATAGAGTGGAAAATAATTGCTAATTACAGACATTTGCAGAGGTTTAAGACTAACAGCAGAATTTTGATATTTTAACACAAAACACCTTTAATGTTGAATATTATGCCACTTTATCTGTTTAATGCATCAGACTCATTCTCCTGGTATGAATAATTACCCCCGTTTCATTCCTCGTTAGCTGTTTTGAGAATTTAATTATAGACTGTGCTGTTTTTAAATATTTGTAATGAGAAAAAAACTCACTTTTATTAACAAAAAGGGCAGAAATATTTATCCTGCATAAAGTTGACTTTCTGATTGTGAAATAGCTAAGAGGGTACACGTGAGCAAGACTGCTGTTTATCAAGCTGTCAGTAAATTTAATATTTTGGGAAAATAAACTGACCTGAAGAGAAGCAATTGGACAAGAAAAACATTAGGATCATGTGATCTGAAATGAGGTGAAGGGATCTTGAGCAGCTTTTTGTCAGAAGATTAAATTTAAGCTCAGTGCAGAGATCACCAATGTCAGCTTGAGTGCTAATTCAAGACGTCTGACCAAAAATTTCGATTTATTAACCTAATATTTTTATAGGTCTTAAACTTTTGCACACAACTGTCTACACATAATTAAGATTTTTCAGCCAGTTTTATACCAAGTAATATGAAATGATTTATTTAGAGAATAACAGAAAATTACAAAGGCATTTAAAGAATTTATACTAAATTTACCCAGGTATCTTATGAGAAGCTCCATTACTGGATGTCCCAGCTGCAATTCTGTTATTTTTGTCAATAACAATCATACCAATTGTGTCATGGTTATGAGAGTCAAATAGATGTTTTTTAGAAGAAACGTTCTGCTGTAATGATGAACTCCCATAAGGACCACATGAGGTTTTAGGATTGGGGCACACATTCTGTAAGGAAAATAATACATTTTGTGAAAGTAACATAAATAATCAGTATGCCTAGCCAAAATGTGATATTAAAAGGAAATCTTATAATAGTAAAATATAAATTAAGAAAAGATAAATATATCTAAATTGAGGTCTTTGGTTTCATCTTTATAAATTTTTAATAAATTTAATCACTCATTGTATTTTCATTGCTGATGCAAAGACACTTTGGAAAAAGCCAAAATCATCAATGTATAGACCTAAATCAATCGATGATGATCTACCTCATATCTCTTTTACTGAGCAGAAATGACACTAAAATTTTATCCCGTCTCACGTTGAAGTTGTTTTTGAAATTGTGTCCAGAACTGGTTATTTTTTCATTACCTGATACAATTAAGTGAAATTATGAATTCACATATCGATTACAATCACCAGTTAATTTAAACTAATGACAAAGTATAGCATCAACTAACTACTGTGTAAGTACTGGCTACAGTATCACCTCAAAGAGATATTGGCTTGCATTTTGAAGATTTAACAAGATGTTAGTAAACTAGTACAAGTCAATGGTCATCTGAAGTCAATCATAAAACATAAATGAAAGTATGTCTAATGTAATTCATCTATTGATAATATTAATATGACTAACTGTAAAATCAGATTTGTTTTCAAAGGCAAAAATGGCTAAATATAAAGGAAGGGAGCTTGTATATTCAAAAAGCTTATTAATTTTGAAGTAAATAAGGATGGGAATCTTCAGTCTTTCAACAGAATTCATCTTTTTAAAAAAACTAAATCCCTTCCCCATGCTAAAACTTTGTTCTTCCCAGAACACAAATTTTAAAATCTTTATGAGTTTTTATTATTTTTTTCTGCTTTATTTTTCGTTTTCTGGATACAATAAACAATCAGTCATCTAAATCACTTCCTACAGAATTTACTGCTTTTCAATGTGTACCTCTCTGGTATAAAAAAGCAGAGTAAGTTTTTTGGACTCTCTTAGTAATTTTTTTTTTCTTTACCTCTTTGTTATACCCTACGGTAATATATATCATTCAAATTACCCCCCACCTCTTTGCATTTCATGAAAAGTAAAATCTTTAAACATGTTTAATTTTTTATGCTCTATTTATGATTTTATAGTAACATTAATTAATTAACCATCCCAATTACTTCACAATTATCAAACTGTCGATGATAGAAAAAGATTTTGTTTTAAAAAGTAAACAAATCATGTATCTTTAAGGTATAACATTTATTTTAGAAGATGTTGTATGCATATTAAAATATTAAGTTTATTATATGGTCTTTTTTTATAACTTATGCTAGAAAAATGTTGCCTGTATCTACGAAATGGTGCAGTTGCATGTTACTTCATTTTCAGATTCAGTGACGACAAGAACATCAAATGTGATTCTGTGTTCTGATAACTATTTTTCAGTATGTAGATTAATATTATTGTTTGCATATAGTTATTAAGTTATGATAATGGAAAATTTATTTTTCCCCATATATCATTTTGTTTAATAAGATAAATAGAATAAATATTCCCACTAACTAAAATTATTGATATATTAAGTATTTTTATGTTATATAAAAATAATATATATAATAAAATATATAAACTAAAATATATCTTAAATTAAAACTATGATTAACTTACACAATATGTATATCTCATAATTTGTCAACTGAAAAATTACATAAATATAAACATAATAAATTCTGCTTTATTCACACTGGTAATACATTATGTGTGCCTTTAAATTTAAAATATTTTTTAAATTGTATCTATATGGATGTTTTTATAAAATGGGTTTAAAAAAAAAAAAAAACCTGAATTAATAAACCCATGAACATAAAATTTGGAAAAAATAATCGTAATGTAATCTTGATTGCTTTTTTTTTCTCAATTTACCTTCCAAAAATTTGGTTGACAGTGTTTTGCCTTCCAGTTTTTCCATGTCTGAATAGAAAAATTAGTGCTCAGACTTTCTTCTTTAAAGCCCATATTCAAAGCAAACTGTGTAGCTGAAAATTAAACACATATCATCTATTAAAATTAAATGAAATCATTAATTAATGTAAGTAATTTTCTAAAATTACCCTAAGAGACAAACGCATGAAAAAGTACAATGGATCCATCATTTAAGCTAAATTTATTGACTAACAGAATGTCATCTGAAAACCAAATACAATTAACTGGGTATTATGCCATTTAATTACACCAGTCTGCATGATTTTTTGGAATAGATCAGCCAATGAGTGTTTTATAAAGTATTTTTAGTGCTTAAACAGAAAATGTAATAAAAAATGATGCGATTATATGTTAGTTTATTTAATAATTTCGTGACAGCAAGAGCATAAAATATGATTTTTGCATTTTGTGTTCTGATAATTATTTTTCAATATGTAGACTCATATTATTGTTTGCAATGTATGTTATCAATCGAAAGTAATTTAATGCATACTATATATCATACCCCCCAGGGGGATACCTTCTTTAGGTATTCACGGGCTTCACAACCCCGGGGCACACGAGTGATCTTTCTCTTTTCCTTTTCCTCTTACTCCTCGGGTCTTACTTTCTTCTTTGTTTCACTCTCATTGTGGTTTTCTCTTCGGAGGTGAGAGCAATTCTGTACGGGCTGATGTCATCCTGTATATCAACTCATGGAGAATTGTAAACCACTCACATGTTGGCCGTGCGTGGCGACCCGTGTCCCTGGAAAGGGGGATCCTGGCAGTTGAGGGAAACCAACACACTGCTTTGGCCTCTGCTTCAGGTAGACGGGAGGTGCATTTGGTCTCGTATGCATCAATCGGCTGGTCAGCTGACGTTTGTCACTGGCTTTAGGGATCAAGTGATCAAGCAACTACTAGTCATCTCGTTAAGGGTGGAGACTGACATAGGGTTGTCTTGTGACCGTATGGGCCCTGGTTAGCACTGGTGCACGAATGTGCATCCCCTTGTAGGACTCGGGAGATTGTGGTGCGGCCGGGGTCTGAATTTCATTATTTTTAAATATGGATGGAAACAATTCTTTTCCTTCTATTTCTCTCCCTAGTGGAGAGCAACAAACTGCACTGTCTTTCTCATTTACCCGCTTTTTCATTGTGAAACGTAACGATAGTCACTCCGATTGCTCCTTTAAAAAAACTTCACCATTTCTTATAGCTAAAACATTCCAGTCTGTTTTGGGAGATGGACATTCTCTCAAAAAATTACAATCAGGCGATTTGATGGTTGAGGTTTCTACAACCAAACAATCACAATTTCTCTCAAATTGCACTACAATAGGCACCTTTTCTGTCTC
The DNA here is from genome assembly GCA_964019185.1 of Maratus speculifer. Taxonomy (NCBI): domain Eukaryota; kingdom Metazoa; phylum Arthropoda; class Arachnida; order Araneae; family Salticidae; genus Maratus; species Maratus speculifer. The sequence goes on along the minus strand of OZ025299.1, from coordinate 119,156,518 downwards.
TGTACAAGCACATAAAACTTTAAATACAAGCCGCGGGGTAATATCCGAACCTGATCTTTTATACTCCACCAAAGATGAACTTTTAGAAAACTTAAAAGACCAAAATATCATAGATGTACGTCGTATCACCATCCGTAAAAACGAGCAGATAATTCCCACTAAACATATTATTCTAACCTTCAATAGCACTACTTTATCACCTAGAATTAAAGCAGGATATCTAAACTGTAAAGTCAGACCCTATATACCAAACCTTACCCGCTATTTTAAATGCCAGCGTTTTGGTCATACTAAAACAAATTGTCGTGGATCCCTTACCTGTGCACGTTGTGCAGAAGTGGGCCATGACAATAATTTATGTGGAAAATCCGAATGCTGCGCTAACTGCAAAGGAAATCATACAGCTTATTCTTGCAAGTGCCCTAACTGGAACTGTGAAAAAGAAATAATTACAATAAAAATTACTCAAAACTTATCTTATCCTGATGCCTGCAAACTTGTTAAAAATAGAACCCCATCTGTTGGAATTACCTACTCCAGCTTACTCAAGAAGCAATCAACATCTGTAAGACACACGGCTACACAGACTGATCTCTCATATCCACAAGGTAAATCTACCGTAACGCAATCGACAAACAACCCATCCTCTGAACCGGTTAAAATAATTGCCCTAGAGAATAAATGACAGAAATTGACAGCAGTATCCAATAAGTCATCTCAACCCCAAATTAAGCCAAAACCTACCACAAATACCAAAATACCAGAGAAACCTGATGCTCCCAGAAAACAAAATCTAAAAAAAACCCCTATACAAACAAATAAAAAGAAAACGTCAACTCCAGCCTCTCTACAGTGGAAGACTGTGGGGAAGAGAAAGTAAAATTCTGGGCTCAGCTCAATCGTAAAAAACATAAAGGATCCAAAACAGCTACAAAAGTATGTAGACGAGGCTACGGACGAATCCTATAGCAATGACTCAGATATCGATGAAAATACTGTATTTGAAGAATTTGTGCCTAACTAACTCTATAAAATCACCTCTGTCATGACTAATATCATTTCATGGAACTGTCGAGGTAAACATGACAATAAACATGACGAAATCCATATTCTCCTCTCTGATCATCGACCTTTATGCCTAGCTCTGCAAGAAACTCATTTAAAGCCTAAAGACAAAGCAAAACTACGTAATTATGCTACATACAGATATGATTTTATAGGTAGTATATAGAGCCACTGGTGGAGTGGCTCTCTTCATCTCCCGCAGTTTACCTCACTCTCATTTCCCATTAAATACTAATTTACAAGCTGTTGCAGTCTGTGTACACATAAAATGTCTCATTACAATCTGTACTATATATTTACCGCCTAACCAAACTATTCAATCAGCACATCTTAATGATCTTATTTTCCAACTCCCCACGCCTTTTATTATACTAGGAGATTTTAATGCTCACAGCCAACTGTGGGGTAATTCTAACAGTAACCGACATGGTGATACAATAGAGAAACTCATATCAGACAATGGCTTATGCCTGCTAAATAATGGTGATTACACATACTTTCACGAACCAACCGTACTTTTCATGCAATAGATCTTACTATTTGTTCCCCTTCTCTCTATCCGTTCTGGAACTTCTGGGTCTCAAACGACTTGCACGGCAGTGACCACTTTCCCACTTTTATCTCTTTGACTACTCCAGATGGAGATTCTAATAACTATCCCAAAAACTATATATATGACAGAGCCAATTGGCCAGCTTTTACTGCACTAGCAAATATAACAAATAATATGATAGTGGGTGACATCGACAAAGCACTTGATAATATAACCGACTGTATTATCAATGCTGCTGATGCTAGCATTCCAAAAACTTGTACCACACATAAACACAGAAAACCTTGGTGGTGACTGCCAAATGGCAAAGAAAAAACAGCAAAAGGCTTGGGGTCTATTCCGTAGATATCCAGATAACAATAACTATATTGCATATAAAAAAGCAAAGGCTGAATTTAGAAAAGTGCGACGCAGAAGTCAGCAATAATCCTGGATTAATTATGTCTCGAGTATAAACTCCAATACAACTCCAAGTATAAACCATGTGTATTCCATTTCGAGTATAAACTCCAATATAAAGAACTCTGGTTTTGAAAATGTTTGAAAGACAGTCATGTGTCTGCATCTGGCCATGATAGAATCACTTACATCATGATCAAGCATTTATCTGCACATTCTCTTAACAATCTTCTTTCTTTCTTCAACAGGATTTGGTTAGAACACACCACACATTTCCTCGTGCTTGGTGCAGAGCTATTGTTATTCCTTTTCCTAAACCAGGGAAAGATGCTAGCAATCTAAACAATTACAGGCCAATCGCACTGTCTAGCAACCTTTGCAAACTACTGGAAAAAATGGTAAATGATCGACTGGTACATGTTTTAGAGTCTAACAATTGTCTTGCTGCCTTTCAAAGTGGTTTTCAACGTGGTAGATCTACTATTGGTAACTTACTTCATCTAGAACATTACATTTAGACAGCCTTTTTAAAACGTAACCATTTGGTTTCAGTTTTTTTTGACATGGCGAAAGCTTATGATAGAACTTGGCGTTATGGGATACTTCGTGATCTTTTTAACCTTGACTTTCATGGGAACCTTCCCATTTTTATTAAAAACTTCCTCGCCATTCAAACTTTTCAAGTTCGAATTGGGGGGGGGGGGGGTTCTAGTTTCTATGTACAAGAAGAGGGTGTACCTCAGGGAAGTGTCCTCAGTGTCACCCTCTTTGCTATTAAAATAAATGACATCCTTAAGCAGCTTCCTCCCTCAGTGAAAGAAGATTTATATGTAGATGACTTCCATATCATGTGTATGGGACAGGATATCCGTTTTATTGAAAGACAGTTGCAAATTGCAATCACTCATATTCTTAATTGGACTAATAAAAATGGCTTTATTATATCTCATGACAAAACTTCTTGTGTGCATTTTTGTAGACGTAGGGATCTGCATCCAGATCCTGAAATTTTTATTGGTTCTACCCAAATTCCTGTTGTGGACAATGTTGGTTATCTAGGACTATTTTTTGACAATAAACTTAACTTCTTACATCATGTTTCACAAATACGGACAAAATGTGAAAAGTCTCTTAATTTACTAAAGGTGCTTTCAAATACATCTTGGGGAGCAGATCGTACTTCTCTTCTTAAAATATATCGAGCCACGATCCGTTCTAAAATTGACTATGCCTGCCAGGTCTATGAGTCCGCTAGTAAGTAGTGGTGTATTTTTGTCGGCCGATTATCTACGCAATGGGATATAGGCCCTATGGGGTGGGTTGCCCTCCGTGGGGGGTCTTTCTAAGGGAACCTAACCCGTATTTACACAAGGTTCGAAGAAAACCACGGAAAACTTCAAACGGTTAGGCCGACGGTCGCGATTGGGTTCGAACCCAGCACCTACCGTCTACCAGTTTGAGGTCAGAACCTCTCGGCCACAGGTGGGGCAGGTCCGCTAGTAAATCTGTTCTTAAAAAGATTGACACTGTGCACCACAGCGCACTCTGTGTTTGCTCGGGTGCATTTCGTACATCACCTGTTTTAAGTCTTTATGTAGACTGTAATGAACCTTCATTACATCATACTCATGAAAAACTTTCATTAGATTTATATTACCGCATCCTGTCACATCCTCGCCATCCACTACACACTTATGTTTTAAATAACAACAACGATATACTCTATCAGAATAGACCATGTACACCACCTTTTGGAGTCCAAATGAGAGGCATAATTAATAATAGCCTCCTGAAAGATATTAGGGTGAGCCCTTGTCCTTCTCATATCTTTTCTCCATGGAAACCTCCTGTTATTACAACTCTCCATCCTTTTAAGGGTCTTGACAAAAAGACTTTGACCCCATCCGCCTTTCAACAATTATTTTCAGCACATCGTGCAGCCTTCCATAATCATACTGTTATTTATACAGATGGTTCTAAGAGTGGAAATGCTGTTGGCTGTGGGGTTTTTTGTGATAATGTTTCTTTAAGTCATCAGCTTCATTCTTCTACATCTATTTTTACAGCTGAATTAATTGCTATAGAGAGGACAATGTTTCATATTTCTCATCATCATAACACCTCTTTCATCATTTATACTGACTCTAATAGTTGTATTGATGCACTAAAATCTTTTAAAAAGCATGCTTATGTGTCTTTGATCCTGGACTTTTATAATAAATTGACAAATCTTGGATATAACATTAAATTTTGCTGGGTACCCGGACATATGGGTATTCCAGGAAATGAGAAAGCTGATGAGGTGGCAAAACATGCTTCTATCCCACTGAATCATACTGTCCCACTCTCAGACGTTAAACTACTTATCAAATACATTATTCAGAATAACTGGCAACAAAGTTGGGATATGGAATACAACAATAAACTGCATTCTGTTAAGCCAACGATCATGGCTTGGCCTTCGATATATCCAAGGAAATCCGATGTTATTCTAACTCGTCTGAGAGTTGGACACTCTAGAATAACTCATAAACTTCTTTTATTACGGGAGGATGCACCCATGTGTCCTCATTGCCATTTTGCTTACCTGACCATACATCATCTTTTAGCTGCCTGCCCGGGTCTCCGGCATTTGTATCGAATCTATTTTAAAACCTCATTAGGGAAACACCTCATGGGGCACTCTTTACTTTTTTAAAACATTCGGGTTTTTATTTTGAAATATGAATTTTTTATCTCTTTTATTGTTTTTATGACTTAGACTTGCTTTGATACATAAACCACATTTGGATAGGAACTCTATCCAAGTGGGCTTTTTACTGTCTTAATTGTATATAACACTGCTTTATACTTGATCTGTTTTTAAGTTTATACACTTGCCTATTTATATCTGGATGGGATATCCCACCCAGATATCCTGGTCTTCTTTTTATTTTGCTTTCTATAGTCTATGTTTTGGCGCAGCATATCCCTCAGGGGATTTTGTGCCACTAAATCCTATACAACCAACTATATATCATAGCATAAAAAAAGGAGAGAATTAGCAGAGTGTTATAATTGATAAACATTATTCTTGGCACACATCAATTGTCTCTATAATGAATGCAAACAAGACCATGATAACAAAAAATATTTTTATAACATATACAAGTAAAACACAGAACAATTAAACTTAATAATAATCAGAATTATATAATATCCAGTCAAACTTGTTTGGTTATCAAAATGTCATACTCCTTTGTTCAATAATTTATTGTTAATAATATCTAATCATATATGCTGATTTTTTGTATTCATTTTAAAGAAAATTTGTAAGCTGCTCACACAGTTTGTACAAAAATCACCCAATCAGAAATCTGTTGAAACAGAATATTTTTTTAGCTATTTAAAATCTTAGATTTTATTTTTCATCATACTGATACACTTTTAGCACTAATTTTAGATGAAAAAGTAGTTCATTATATACCCTTAATAGTTCTAGAATATGATTAACATTACAGGGGAGCAACTGGGCCATGATTTTACAATATGATTCCAGAAATTCTGGCAATTCAGCATCCTAAAGCTAATATTCATTTGAATTAAAGTCTGAACCATTGTAAATGTGTTCAATTAGTTTCACTCTGTCAAACAAAAATTTTCAAAATTACATTTCAATGTCTAAAGATATCAATTATTTCATTTTCTTTCTCTATGGGTTCAGTAGCCCCATAAAAATGGGAGAACTTCGTCATGGTACTATTTGGAAAACAGTAAATAACTTTAAAAAATTTAAACCAGACAGATCATGTAAATCATATATTAACTAAAGAAAGACTTAAAAAGTTGAAAAGGAAACTTTTGCTGTCAAGGTGTGTTAAAAAGCACCAAATGTGAAATTGTAATATTTATTTATACAAAAAACATAAGAATTAAGTTAGTGCTTAAATACTTTAGTATAAGTAATAAACATAAAACCTATATGGGTATTTAAGGAAAAAATAAAAACTAAACATGACAAATATGTATTAATAAACAGATATTTAAGTACTTGAATATTTCATTCTCTCTTATTTATTGCAATGAACTTTTGAAAGTCTGATAAATCTGAAGAGAATCTAATCATCTTAATATGTTTTTTATATTAAACAGAATTGTCTTTACTGGTTTTGATAATTTTCTAATGCTGTTACTTTGTCTTAGATATACCACATTCATTTGTACCATAAAATTTTGAAGTTTGGTTTAATACTCATCAACATGATTTTTAAAGATGTTATTACTAATACATAACTTATTAATGTTAAAAAACTCTTGACATGCTTCCTCAACTTCATTAAAGAATTCAAATCAATGGCCCTTGAAAAATAATTGCATTGATTAAAAGAGGAAATAATTGGATGGAGCCATGGCTGGACTGAAATTCTTGAACTACAAATATACTACTAGTGCTCCTTTGTACAATACAAATTCTGGTAATTATTGGATCGGAAATTTCCCAAGAATTTTTGCTCAACCTAATATTTGTATGATTCAATATATTGAAATTCTAAGATAATCTAGGGTTAGGCATCACACCATCTTCTTCAGCATACACTAGAAATGTTATACATGTTCTGAACTTGTTTTTTTTTTTTTTTGCAAATGTACCTTTAAACAAAAATCTTTATAAATAAACTAAGCGGCCCTATCATGGATTACATTTAATAACATTATACATTTAATTTGTGACTTTTAGATATATTGCACCTTCAATTCTGATCAAAAGTTAACGAACATTTAAATAAAGAAAACAATGGAACTTTTCTTTTAATGTTTTTAAATAAAGAAAACTGGTTTAAAAAAAAATCTAAATCAGTCATTTTAGTGTAGAATTAATAAATAACATTTTAAAGATGGCAAAAATACAGAAAATTCATCCACTTTATTCCTTTCTCTTTTTTAAAGTATGAAATGATATTTCCAGTGTTGAAAACGGAAGGGATTTCCTAGATATGTGCAGGAAGAAGCTTGTTCGTTAGCATTTGATGAGGATTTTTTTATGAAATTAATGTTCAGAAAACTTTTTTCTAAAATAGTAAAGATTAATAGTGTTTAACAAACTACATTGCTACAATGGGAAAGATATACTAAATCAGTAAGCATTTCATTTTTGTTTTATTTTCCCATTAAAAATTTAAAAAAAAAAACAGGATGGTGACATTAAAATGCAGAAAATTTGGCACCTTTTTTAATTTGTTTGCTTGAAAAACTGAAGATTCCTTAAACGTGTGCTAAACCTATCATAACACTGATAAAATGCTGAAAATTAAGCTCATTCATAAGGATTTTTAATTAATATCTTGACTAAGTATGTAAAAATGAAAGATCTGACTCTCTGGTACACTCACGATTTATCTTTATACACCCTTATCCAAAATTGCAGGCCTGTATGTATGAGAGATTTTCCTAAATATCACCAACAAACACATACATACACACTACCAGACAAATATCTTACTTATAATTGTAGAAAACAGGCAGCACAAATATATTTTAATTTAAAAAAGGGAAAGATGTGTTTTATAAACATAAAATATTCATCAGAAGGAAAATAATGTTACACAAATTTAAAGAGTTAAAAAGTGCATAACTCTTAGTGCATGAAATTTTTTTCCATATCTATGTCATTTCAGAAAACAATAGTGTTGCAAAGTATCATTATGTAAATTTGTATTATGAAATCCCGCATATTTATCAATCTATAGGCTGGGATTATGGTACCTCACTTAAGATCAACAGAGACTTACGATGTCGGTGTTATGGTAGCTTGAAAGCAGTCATAATTTTAAACACAAATGGACGTGCGTGCAACCACAACAAATGTAACTACGACCTCTGATTGGCTGAGAGTAAGAGGACTTTTGCTGAGGCACCATAATAGCAAGTTATGATCAATCGCAGGCACGCTCATCCTACAACCGAGAGTAATATTTAGGATAGTGAGGCCCCTTAACCCCAGCCATACTGTTTTAAAATACTAGCTTAAAATTTTTAGGTAGTTTTATGATAGAAAAAGATAAATTGAATCAGAAGTTTAAAATTCAAATTTAGAAAGATTAGTAGGTTAATGAATATATTTTATTTTTTTTCCAACTAGGTACCATTTCCGACTTGCTAAATATGGATTAAACACTAAACAAATTTTTTTGAATTGTAGTGGTGTTCTTTTCAGAACACAATACCTAACATGCTAGCTATATTACATGTTTTGTACTATTTAATATTTTCAAATATAATGTTAAATATTTACTCTTTTTTTTCAGATTTATAACAAAGACTTTATACATCAATACTTAAGAATGCACTTATTATATCTAATAATTATAAGAAAATTAAAAATTAAAGTTTTCACCTTGATCACCCACTAAAAGGGTATGTTCTGTATGTTCCAGCACCTTTCGAGCAACTGAAATAGCATGCTTGACTCTACGTAAAGCAGCAACAGCACCTACATCATGTGTAGGTCTAAAAGAAAAATTAAAAAATCAATGAAAGGGAGGTGGGTAGATATACATTATTTTTATATATTATATAGTGGGTAAGTATACAACAACAGGGAAAAAAGGTTTCTTTTTTTTTCTGCTAAGAGGTTTGGTTAGTTCAATATAATTTAAGCGACTATTTTACTATCTGAAGAATTCATTTTTTATTTGAAAATGTGTTATGAAAGATCAGAAAGGCAGGTAATTCAATAAATTTTAATGTATTTTACTTATATCAATATGATTTGAATATTCAAAATATCATTGCACAATTTTTAAATATATATTACTTTATTTTTCAGTTATTAATCTATACCAAAACAATATAGATAAAAAATTAAAATACATTAATATTTTCTAAATAAATTCTGAGTGTATAACACATTTAAACAATCTTTAAAAAATGTTTAAAAAAATCAGTGAAGCAGTAAATATGAATCATAAATTATGCTAAAATCAACAGATTATATTTGAAGAAAGATTTTTAATAAATCTGTTTAGATCCAAAAGTCAATGCTTATCTTTCATTTCTAACTTGTAAAATCCATATTAAAATATTACCCATCCATTATCATAGCATCCAATGTTGTTTCCCCATTCTCATCAGGACTTCCTCCAAAGCCAACAGTATGATCACACTGATCATCTTCACATCGACTACATCCTGCTTCAACAGCATCTAATGCAGATTTACCTTGCTCTACAACATCCCAAGCTGAAACAAGAATAGTACTGTAAGACTTAAAAAAAAAAAATCTCAAATGTGATCAACATTTTTTTTCTCCTATATGAAAACACTTTTCTGAAATATATATAGAACATTTTTTTTTAATGTTAACAAAAAAAAAAAAAAAAAAAAGATATATTAAAGACTGTAATAAAATTAAATTTAAGAAAAAAAAATAAATATAGATCAGAAGTTTTATTTACCAAAAATTGTTGATAAAGATTACCCTTAGCCAGTGCGCTTTACCTGAAGGGAATGCAAAAGTACAAGTACCTCTACACATTTAATAAATTTAACAAGAGGATGTTTTGGATGAGATTTTCTACTAAACCAGCTTTGAAGATACTGCGAATATTTATATAATTTGTTAAATTATGTGTATAATTATCTGATAACAAGGACAAATATTTAAAATTGAACTTTAAACATGTTACTGAGAATATTTTCATTTAACTATTTAATAAATTGGCTGTTAGTTGAGTAGTATACACACTTTCTAATAAACACAGTTAGGGACCAAGCCACAAGGGTTTTGCAAAATATAGGATTCTTCAGCTGATAGGTTATTTCTTAGTTTCCGTTCAATTATTTGTAATTTGTTTAAAAAGACAGTAATTGTGCTGTAAATAAATAACACAAAAACGAAAGAAAATGCTCTTTTCATATAAAAATCTATATATAGTATTAGAAATACATTTAAATAATAGAAGAATACAAAATGAATAGAAAACATGTCCACTAAATTTCTACTTATTTTTAAATTTATCAAACATTGCAGCAATAGTGGTTTGCTTTATTGTTTTTAATTTATGGCACACAGTTTAATTTTGGAGCCTTTTGAGAGTCAGAATTTCTTGATTAGTAAAAAAAGTTTATTTTTCTGAAAGACTAAGATATTTATCCTCAAAAGCTGGTCTCTCTTTGAAAGCAATTTTATTCAGTTTTTGAACTTGTTTCCTTTGAATTCAAAACTGAGTATATTATTTCTGCATCAGTGACTTTAGATTGCTTTGACAACAACCATGCTACATTCTTTTCCATATAGATAACAATGATAACAGGGGTGCAGAATATGTCCGATCCGGCAATCTAGGATCGGGGGGGGGGGGGGGGGGGGGGGTATTACCCAACCGGGGAAATTTTGCAGAAACATATACATATACAATTGATTTAGATTTTAACAATGAATTCCATAATTACCTGAGATAGAAAATTCACTACAAACAAAAAGGTTGGCATGGTGACCTTCACAAAATTGATGTGTACCAGATGTCATGGGTGATTCTGTTACAAATTTTCCAAAAATTTAAAAAAAAAAAAAAAAGTTTATCAATTTGAAAATCTGGATACAAAAATATCGTGAATTTTGTCCAAGAATTACGAAAAAAATGCAAATTTAATCATGAGATCACAAAATAACTGCAAATTTTTACTAAAGAACTTCACGTTTCGTCAAAAGATCACGAAATGAATGCAAATTTTATCAAAAGATCGCAAAATGAACGTCCATTTCTTCAAAAGATCGCGGAAAAAAACTGCAGATTTAATCAAAAGAATGCAAAACAACCACAAATTTCATCAAAAAGTTGTGAAATTCCATCAAAACATGGCAAAATAAGCACAAATTTCATTATAAGATTGCTAAAACTGTAAATTTTAAAAAGAATGCAAATTTCATCTAAAAGTAACAAAAAAAACTGCAAATTTTGTCAAAAAATCATGAAACAACCACAAATTTATTAAAACAAATTCCCTAAACGACCACACATTTCGTCAAAGCGGGCAAAAAAACCTGCAAATTTTATTAAAATTGTTCAAATATCGTCAAAAGATCACAAGATAAACACAAATTCTGTCAAAAGATCACGAAACAATCACAAATTTTGTTAAAAGATCACGAAATAACTACAAATTTTGTCAAATGATTGCTAAAAATAATAAATTTAGTCAAAGGGTTGCAAGGGAAAAAAAAAGTGCTGAGAGTGACCCCCCCCCCCCCCTTTACTGTAACCTTTTAGAAAATTTGGTGTGAATTTAAGAATTTTTTTTTTCACTCAGAATCACTCTTGCCATACATACTTGCGCATAAGTTGAGAAATAATGGAAAAATAGATTTTCGATACATACGGTAGTACAGCATTTATCTATAACATACTGTAAAATTTTGAGGAAATTTTCATATGGATTGGGGGAAATGTTGAGAGTAGAAACATTTTCTGCACCCCTGAATGATAATAGGTGTGTTTACACATCTGCGTGTTTTAATTCCCATGGACTAATTGATTACTTATTGCCTTTAAAACACATTGTTAGCTCAGAATGATTCATTTTATCCTTAGTTGTTTTGAGCTTCTAAAAGTAAAATTTTTCATCATTATACTTTTCTTTATTAATAATTAAAGCTTAAAGATAAATAAGAAAAAACAGCCTTTTTTTTTATAAAATTAAGACACTTGTTTTTATTTAATATTAAAGTTAATATGCTAAAAAGAAAGCTTTAAATGATAATTTTATAAGGTATTGAACTTCAACATGGGGCACAGTGGACCACCCACTGCTGGGGTGCAGTGATCCACAATCTACTCTGTTACTGTAATGCAGAATTTCAAAATATTTAATATTTGTTTATTCTTTACAAATAAATACAGCTTAAAAATAATTATTTAACTGCAAAATAACTGTCTATATATCATAGTAAGAAATATTTTTGTTTGTATTTACTGCTTTTAACCTTCCCACTGCCTCGACCGGATATATCCATTCACTAGGCTGCAGGTTTCACTGCAGTTGAAGGTTTATTTAAATTAATATAATTCTACAAATATAATCCAGTTTTAAGAAATTAAGTTATGATTGATGCTTTCAAAGCTTTTAAGCATATACATAACAAAAATATTATACCATGAGAGAACATCCCTGGGTCATTCCACACGAATTCAACCAATGGGTGTTGCATCATAGTCACAGATTTTTTTAAAATTTTTATCATAGACAGACATAGTAGTGAAACCCTCAAATCTGAAATTTAAAAGTAATTTTCGCAATATTAGCTGAGATATAGCCATTTGAAAACTGACCATTTTTGCTAAATGGCGGCCATCTTGGAATCTCATCATTATCTGAAAGAGAGCATAACTTGACAACTAAAGGTTCAATTTTTATATATATGGTACCAATTTGAAGCTATTTGTACAAAGAATGCAAATTTCATATCAAAACAATAAAAAATTTTCATTTATTTACTTTTTATTGTGGTCAAACTGAAAATATCACCCCAAAAAAGGGCTGACTGTAATGGCCCATAAAAAAAAATGAATCATCATGAATTTTTCTGAAACTTGGTAAAAACATTGCTCCAACTGTGAGCTTTAATAATAAAAAAAATTGGAGAGGTAAAATCTTTTGTTTAAAAATAAATCATTTTTTACACATAAGGTGTCATTAACTAAATAATGATCATTTTAGTATCTTTAACTATTGCTAATTTAAGAAATAATGGTTAAAATAAAAAATTTTAACATTTAAATTAATATATTGTGTGTTTATTATGTAATTCAATGAAAAAAAAATCTATTTGCAGCTATTTATACTAAATATTCATATATTAAAATATAAGTAAATTTTCATTTCTATAATACTTTTTATTTCATTTAAAATATGAGAATATAATTCTCAAAACATATTTACATAAATATTAAATACCTTACTATAATGAACTACATAAAAAAAAAGCTACATAATATTTTTCTCTGAAATATTGGAGAAATACTAGCTGTAAATCACAGTTGAATTCATTCAATTGTGCGATTTAAATAAAATAAAAAATATATAAATTATATATACATAAATTTGACCACATAGATTTCATTTTTTAATGGAAAAAAGTCTTAAATAGGTTCTATATATAGGGGAGAGTGGGGAGAAATAAGACACTTTTTATAAAAATTAGAATTTTTTTTTTTTTTTTTTTGGTTACACAGAAACAAAAAAAAAATTTGATTTTTCGAATATAAAATAAAATACTTTCTAATGTTCTTGAACAATTTAGCTAAACAATTTTATAATTAAAGAAATTGTAAATTTCAAAATGTGTCCCATACCTCTGCACAAACAAGCAGGAATGAGACAACTATAAAACAATGTATTAAAGGAAACAAATTATTCTAGTGTTGGCTATATTTACTATCTAACAAAGATTATAGATTGATAATGTTTGTACATCATCATCAAATTCCGGTATCTTCATCACTGAAGGATGATTCAGAATTGTTAGAGATATTGTTCAAGAACATTAGAAAGTATTTTATTTTGTATTCAAAAAATCAAAATTTTTGTTTTTTTGTAAAAAAGATTTTTTTAATTTTTGTAAAAAGTGTCCTATTCCTCCCCACTCTCCCCTATATATAGAACCTATTTAAGACATTTTTTTCCACTTAAAAAATTAAATTTATGTGGCCAGATTTATATATATATAATTTATATATATTTATTTTATTTAAATCACACAATTGAATGAATTCAACTGTGATTTACAGCTAGTATATCTCCAATATTTCAGGGGAAAATATTATGTGGCTTTTTATTTATTTTTTATTTATTTATTTTTTTTTAATGTAGCCCATTATAGTAAGGTATTTAATATTTATGTAAGTATGTTTTGAGAATCATATTCTCATATTTTAAATGAAATAAAAAGCATTGTAGAAAGGAAAATTTACTTGTATTTTAATGTATGAATATTTAGTATAAATAGCTGCAAATTGATACTTCTTCATTGAATTATATAATAAACACACAATATATTAATTTAAATGTTAGAAAATTTTATTTTAACCATTATTTCTTAAATTAGCAATAGTTGCAGATTCTAAAATGATCATTATTTAGTTAATGACACCTTATGTGTAAAAAATGATTTATTTTTAAACAACAGATTTTACCTCTCCAATTTTTTTATTATTTAAAGCCCATAGATAGAGCAATGTTTTTACCAAGTTTCAGAAAAATTCATGATGGTTCATTTTTTTTATGGGCCATTACAGTCAACCATTTTTTGGGGTGAAATTTTCAGTTTGACCATAATAAAAAGTAAGTAAATGAAAATTTATTATTGTTTTGAAGTGAAATTTGCATTCTTTGTACAAATAGCTTCAAATTGGTACCAGATATATAAAATTTGAGCCTTTAGTTGTCAAATTATGGCCTCTTTCAGATAATGATAAAATTCCAAGATGGCCACCATTTAGCAAAAGTGGTCAGTTTTCAAATGGCTATATCTCAGCCCAGATTGCGAAAATTACTTTTAAATTTCAGATTTGAAGGTTTCACTACTATGTCTGTCTATGATAAAAATTAAAAAAAGATCTGTGACTATGATGCAACACGTTTTCTTTAAATTGGTTGATTTCGTGTGGAATGACCCCCCTCTTTTATTACCCTTTAAAATAAATAGAGAAAAAAACATTACAACTTTGCCCTTTTGCGGTCAAAACAATACAAGTATATCTTATTGACTGTAACCAGTTAGTACTACTAACATAATCTCTGGCAGGTTCTGAAATTTCATTAACCCTTTCCGGCACACTGTGCCCAGTCCAGGATACTTAAATTCCAAACTTGCAAACGACATTAATAAAATTTTAATAAAATTTTGCTTTTACAATGAAAGCTTAAATTAAGGGATTCTTAATTTCTAAAAAAGTTGTTCGTAAATTCTGATGATAGTCGATAATTTTTCATTTTACTAACAGAATTTGCCCGTGATGGAAAGGGTTAATCATTTTAGCTGTAACATAAAACAAATTTGGTATCAAAACTTTATGGTTACTAATCTGTCTTTTGTATCAGTGTTATTGTAAAATCACCCTCAGATTCAAAATTGTTTCAGGAAAATTTCAGGCTCGTAAGTATTTTACAGTTTCATTTTCAAATTTTCATGACAATGACTTTATTTTATTTAATAACTTATACTAGAGGTGCACAACCTGTGGCCCGCGGGCCAAACTGATACCAGTAATTTTATGCAGAATAATTTTCCTTATAATAATGACAGAAACTTTGCTATGAAAGAAAACAAACGTCACATTTCAAATATTCTGGTGTCAAACGATTTTCTGGAAAAAAGGTTGTGCATCGCTAACTTATACCTTATTTTCACTTGTTCCTGCATCAATCTGTTGTTGTTTAAAAAATAATGGAGAATGGAGTGGTGTGGAACCTTTTTTACAAAAGTAAGAAAATCAACTTTAATTTAAAAAAAAAAAAAAATTCAATTTATAGAATGCAAGGTGAAACACTTTTTAATCTCCCTGAACAATATAGAAACATATACGATGCAAAAGCTATTTTATAATTAAAGAAATTGTAAGTTTCAAAATGTGTTTCATCCCTCACCACTAAGAGGGAAGTATAGCACAGCAATAAAACAAAGCTATAAACACAAATAGTCTAGAGATACAATCATAGATAACACTAAAAAAATCATTAATTCAATTTATTTACATTTTGAAGTAAATTAATACATTATCAATGTTATAATTAGTATATTATCTTCTAAAAATGTCTGCATGTTAGCAATTTACATTCATCTTATTAAAAAAGGAATTAGACATGTCCCATTCCTTCCCACTTCCTTGTTTTGAGTTAAACTTCTCCTATAAACAAAAAGGCTGTTTTTAAGACTTAGTTTAAATTATAATTAATATTCAGTAAAAAGGAAAGTCCATAAATAGGGTAACTATTACATCTATGCATAAGCAAGTCATTAATATACAGAAAGTATAAAAAGTATATGAAACAAATTTACTTTTCATTCTTGAAATAACCTTTTCTTTTATACAAATGCAAGCTTATAGAGATCAACAAATTTTTCAAACTGAAGCTTGGGCTACAATTCCTTCGTCTTGTGTGTAACTGATGAAATGTTTAGAATGATACATAAAGAGAAAAAACTACTATCCCATTCCTCCCACTGTCCCACTCTCTCCTATAATAATCTTTTAGATAATTTTTCTGTTTTGTTTTGTATACGTTTTGTCAGTGCTGTAATTGGGCAGAAACGGGTGGGAACGGCCGTTCCCAGACTAAAAATTTCATTTGTTATTGTAAAAAATAAAGTAATGATAAATTTGTGTATCAGCTCGAATTTTTCTGTTTTTTCTAGCAAAACAACAATTATTGTTATTTATTATATAACGATAATAATCAAGTTTATTGATACTGGAGATGAGCCTACAGTGTTATACCCTCTTCTCCAGTCTGTGAAAGTTATACCCATTTGAACATCTCAAAGTTTTTTCCCAGAGATTAAGTGTCATGTATATATTAAATGTTGATTGTGATCAGGAAGAAGATTAACAGATGAGATAACTTGTCGTAAATCAGAGAGTACAGAAAACCAGTGTTGAATTTAGGGGGAGGGCTGGAAGGGGGGAGGTTTTTCCCTTCAGAGCAAAGAGAGCCCACCACAGAAAATTTGAGATTTTGTGTTTTCAATGGTCAAAAAGTGCTACTCCTCCCCCAAAACTCTATAATGCCTCCCCCTAGAGAAAACTGTCTACATTCAACACTGCAGAAAACCCTCTCACTGTCGCTCTTTATAGAAACTTCTGGGATTCAGTGCCAGCAATTAGTGTCATATATGGATTAATTTCTGTTATTTCGATTAAATTTTGATCCATGGCAGAAAATGTTACTATGAGATAGATGAAATGTTTTTTTAGATGAATGTTATACAAGAACAATGCTTTAAAATCTAGAAAATAATTATAATCGCTAATTGAAAAAAAAAATCGGCTTTTTATAAAATGTTTTAAATTGGAATTTATCTTAGCAATATTTCGGTAGCATCAACGTCTAATGTATGAAAAGGTGAGTTCCTACAAATATTTTTTTTCCAATTACAGCACTGTGTTTTGTTTGAAAATTTTACTTGAAAAATTTGCATTATGTTATTTTGGAGGTAAAGGAGTAGTAGTAAAAGGATTTAAATTAATAAAAAATAAATTTATATTGTATTTCAAATAATGCTTAATAGTGGACCACTGTGACCCAGTGGGTACCATACTTCTACATACCATATAATGTACCATACTTCTGGGGCACACTGGTCCACTATATGAACATTATACAAATATTTTAAGTATTTGAAGCTATGTTCTGACAAAAAATTCAGAGGTATGTAAAAATGGAATATTCATGGACTTTCCATTAAAGAAAAAAAAAAAAGAAAGCAGCAAAATTGGTCTACTGGGTATCAGTCTCCCCTTAATTAGGTGTTTTACTTAGAGTAATTAATCAATTTTTCACTTTGAGGAAAATTATGGAATTCAGGTAAAAGTCCAAAATAGTTTTTCTTATTTCAATACTCTAGTGGGAGGTGAATATACGAAATGAACTAAATATGAACACAGCATACATAGAAATTGCAATACAAGTTTTATTTATTTATTTATTTGAAAATCTTTCATGGTTATCTTACCAACTGCTGTTCCACTTGTAAAATTCCATGTATTAATCACTAATGGAACATATTTGTCACTCATTTTTGGGCTGGAAAAGCAATCTGAACAAGACAATATTAATGAAATATAAATAAAAAACCACATTTTACTCTAAATTCTGCTTCCAGTGTACTGTTATATAAATGAACAATTCATGTGACTAGGTAAAATAAATATCAAGATAACGAAACTTGTTGTTGTTGTTGTTTTAAAGTGCTTCGATCATATTATACGGCTGGCTTCACTGCATGACTTTATACAGCTGAGTTCATGCTATGAAAATGTCCATTATATATGGTCAAAATAAAACTCCCCATTTTTTGACATTTTGAAGTACATCAATGAAATTGTTTTGAAGCCTATAGCAATTTTGACAGTCACCTCGAATGTCATAATGAAACTATTGAAATAACCTCCTCAGATCTGAGACAAATATTACGAGAGACCACAAGAAACCTGTTTAAAATCACTATAAAATATCTCCAAAGATGTATCAGCCTATATATCAATATTTATGATACGCACACATTTATTAAAAATACCTAGAAGTAATTAAATCAATTCAAAAGGTGTTCTTTAGTATTGTTAATAGCGATATCAGGACTGTAGTAGATAATCAATTTATTTATTTATTAAACAACATAGTGCTCGACGTTGTTGTTGTTTTAGGATAAAAGTGGCTGATCATGAGGCATAAGCTAGATCTAGATCACAGAATAATAGGGGTAATCTAGATCTGATCCTAAAAACTTATCCATTCGCCGACTTTCAGTAAAAAAGAGCGTGTTAAGTTTTTCCGAAATACGCCGGCAGATGGCGGGAAAGAGCAGAACAACATTTCGGGTTTTCTCCTTTACAATTTTTACGGCACTGTTAAAAATTTTAAACTTTTGGCGGAGTACCACTCCACCACTCAACGATTCCTCCACT
Source organism: Maratus speculifer (assembly GCA_964019185.1). NCBI lineage: Eukaryota > Metazoa > Arthropoda > Arachnida > Araneae > Salticidae > Maratus > Maratus speculifer. The sequence continues at coordinate 119,137,840 of OZ025299.1, read as the reverse complement.
CTATTATGGAGCATTCTCATTGGTTTGCAGCAAAAGTTTCAAATTTTTAATAGTGATATTTCTATCTGAACATAAACAAATGTTTATTCATTAATAAATTTTTCGCATTGTGTAAAAAGAGTTTTTTCACTAATAAACTATTAAATACAATTTTAGGGGTCGATTAAGATGAGTTTTAAATATTTCAATGACATTTAGAATTATATTTTCGAGAAAAAATACTATTTCTACATACAGTGTCTCACAAAAGTGATGGGACACTTGTGCTTTATAAAAAGAAACTGCAATAAAATAAATAAACAAACATGTGAAAAAAATTTTTGGGTGTGTTTCATATTTAAAGTTAGTAACAATTATTACATAACATACATTTTGTCAAAATATTAAAATATTAATTTAGTAAAAATACAATTGTTCAGAACGGAGCAAAAAATGGCTCACATAAGTGATGGGACACTTACTTTTCCATCAAATATTTATCCAAAAATTTTACTTTTAAAAAGGTTTTAATATTTTGTTGGGTTTCCTTTTACTTTTAAAACATGATTTAATCTTTTTGGGATGGATTCGACTAATTTTTTTGTGATTTCTGGAGTGATTTTACCCCATTCTTCTTGAAGCACCGATTTTAGCTGTTGTTTTGAAGAAATCGTGTATTTACGAATTCTTGATTCCAATTCTTGCCAAATATTCTCTATGGGATTTAAGTCTGGAGATTGTGGTGGTGTTTTTATTATTTCAGGACAGTTATATAGCAGCCAGAGTCTAACATTCAGAGCAGTGTGCTTGGGGTCATTGTCCTGGTAGAATTTAAAATCGTTATGAAGGTTCAATTTTCGTGCTGAAGATTTCAAATTTTGCTTTAAAATATCAATATACTTGTATTGATCCATTATACTGTCAATAAAAACAAGATTACCAACTCCAGGGGACGACATACAGCCCCATACCATAACTCCTCCTCCACCATGTTTTACTGTTGGTACCAAGTTCTGTTTGCGAAATTCTTCCCTGGGTTTTCTCCACACCAAGATTCTACCGTCAGAACCAAATATATTAAATTTACTCTCATCAGCAAATATAACTTTATTCCAGTAATCAGAATTCTTATTTATGTTGGATTTTGCGAAAGCTAGTCTGAGTTTTCTATTCTTTTCACTTACGAAGAATTTTTTCCTGGCTACTCTACCGTGATATCCAGCAGATCGAATTACTTTTATAATAGTCTCAGGATTAACAATTATTCCATATAATGCTTGTAAATCAGCAGCAACTTTTGAAGCACTATTGCTTGGATTTTTTTTTATATTTCGAACGATAATTCGCTTTATTCCATTGGATAGCTTTGATAGTCGGCCAGGTCTTCTTTTATCCTGAATCATATGATTCTTTTTATATCGTTTAATGATATTGAAAACTGTTGAACGACTCAAGTTAACTGTTTCAGTAGTTTTTCTAATAGATTTTCCACGTTCAATATGCAAATTAATAACTAATTTTCGAATTTCAGGCGAAGTTTCTTTTCGTTTAGCATTCATGGCTACACAGAGCTAAAAAACACAAAAGTTCCAAAACAAACTGGAGAGAAATACTGCAGACGATTTTATAAATTATTGCCAATTGCTTTTAAGTAAAAATAAAACCCCCAAAAATATTTTTATTGCTTATTTCAGACGATTTTTGTTGCATATATAATGGTGTCCCATCACTTATGTGAGCTATTTTTTGTTCCGTTCTAAACATTTGTATTTTTATTAAATTAATATTTTAATATTTTGACAAAATGTATGTTATGTAATAATCTTTACTAAATTTAAGTATGAAACACACCCACAAAAAAAATGTGTACATGTTTTTTTAATTTATTTGATTAGTTTCCTTTTGTAAAGCACGTGTCCCATCACTTATGTGAGACACTGTACGTACCTCCGACAATTTTAAAAAGAAAAAAAGAAAGAAACTCACTAAACTTGATATTTTTTTTGATGTTGAGTAATTTATAACAACAATAGAATAATTCAAAACACACAGCTCAAAAGTAAACAAGACAATAAGTATTCAGAGCAAGTTGTGCTTTGATAGATATGTAACTACGAAAAAAAAAATGGGCCCGACTTTTTCCTTCCCCCCCCCCAAAAAAAAAAAAAATTATGGCGGGGTAGTGCGGCCGATAAACATGAAATAAGCTAAATTAAAAAAGTTTTGTCAAAATATCTCATGAAAGAATTTTTTAAACATATCAACGTAAAAAAGAAACACAAAAATCTAACAATTATGAAACATAAAATATTCAAAATCCAAATTTCTATCAACATTTTCAAAATAGAAAATTGATACAGTTCATTCTTTTTTAACCGACTTCAAAGAGGAGGTTATGATTTCGACCTGTATGTATTTGTTGTTCACGCATAACTTTTGCAAATATCAACCGATTTTGATAATTCTTTTTTTGTTTGAAAAGGTATGAGGCCCATGTGGTCCCATTCGAATTTCATAAAAATCTGATAATTAGAACTTTTTTAAAATAAAAACTTTAAATTTCAAATTCATTTTGAAGCAATCGACCAATTAGAAGTGCTCATTTTCCATGCTTTTATGGTATACTTACAGAGACACACGATCTTTTGACTGTTAAAAGTTTGAAGTTTTTGCTGCCTCGTCACTCCACCGTTTTTGTGGAATATCTCTATTTTGACCAATGAGAATTCACCATAATACAATGAAGTAATCATTTTCTATAAAAGCGATGGGTAGACGATAAAGTAAAAGTTTCAAATTTTTAACAGTGTTCAAAGTGCAAAATCCTAACTGGACGAGGGCCAGGATTCACATAAATTTTGCTCTGTTTGCGAAACGTGATTTATTGACAAGAAAATTTATTTAAAACATTGAAAAATTTGCTAAAATTCAGGCTTCTGATTCGTTAATCTGGTTCCGCTAACAGCGCAAATTCTACCTGGATTCCGGACAAGTTCTCTTATGCAAGAAACCGGAAATATAGCATCTAGGGGATATAGTGTGGAAATCGGCCATCTCAGGGCGTGTTCAGAGCAACTTACAAAAGTAACCAATGTTACCGACCGATTGTAGGGCAGTACGAAAGCAAATTGTGGCATCAATGAAAACTATTCTATTGAATTGTAACTGACGTCACACTTCGCTTTGATTTTCATTTCGTACTTGTCCTCAATCGGTAAGTGGTCGGTAAGTAACCGGTAAGTTGTGCTGAACACGCCCTCTGTAACACTTAAAAAAAGCGCTAAAATGTTCTATTCTTTAAATGTGCAACAATGCTAATGAAATTTAAAGATAGAAGCGACATCTGCAGGACATTTTCTAAAAATGCAAGAAATATTGCTACTCTAGATAATGTATCACAAAAATGCCGCAGATGTCGCTGTGATCGACACTTTGGAATTCAGTAGCATCGTTGCATATTTAAATAATACAAATTTTTAGCACTGCTTGCATTGTAAGAAATTGAACCCTTTTGCTGCATCGTCACTCCATCGCTTTTATAGGAAACGATTACTTCGCTCTATTATGGAACATTCTCATTGGTCAAAACAAAGAAATTCTGCAAAAGCGATGGAGTAACGATGCAGCAAAAGGGACAAATTTTTTACAGTGTTGATAGCAGATTTTCACTCCATGTATTACAGACTCTCTCTCCTTCGAACAATGAAAAGTTCTCAAAAATGAAGGCTTATGATTGGTCAATCTTGTTTTGCTTAGCAGCGAATAATCCTTCTGGATCCTAACCACTGTTGCAGAGATGCTAGTTTTTTTCCAAAGTGCGAAATCTTAGCTGGGACAATTCTCGTATCCACCAAAGTGAAAGATCCACATCGATCCAGACATGAGAATTCGATATAGAAAACCTGAAAATTCATCTTTAAAGAGCCTTACACGTTAAAGCAACAGTGTCTGTGTATCAGGGCACCACAACACGATCTCATGAGAAGACATGAGATGAGAGAGAGAGAGAGTGTATCAGGGTCCTTCTTATGCCGGATTCCCAAAGTGATTAAAGTACATTGCTATGTTCTAGATTTACATTTGGACAAATATAAATGACGAAAAACCATTAAAGTTAAGCTAGTTAACTTCTTTCACCCATAAAACAAACTCGTTCAGGCGACTACCGCCAAGTTCTGGAATAAAAATTCTTAAATTTTCTGTACTTTGGAAAACCGCGTTTATCAAAGAACATCCTTAACTTCAAATATTGTTACTTTCATATAGACGCATGTTGAATCATGGTGTGATTTTGATAATATCTTCCTTTTTAGTTTTTATGACAGAAAAGGGTATTTTAATACATACGAACATTTAGAATTACATTGCTATGCATTGAATCATAAAAGCAACTTGAAGCGCTCTGATTGTGTACGCGTACTTTAAACTGTAAAATATCTGACCCTTTTGCTGCATCGTCACTACCCCGCTTTTATAGAGTATCTCACTTTTGATCCATGAGAACGCTCCATAATAGGCTGAAGTAGTCGTTTTCTATATTAACGGTAGAGAGACGGTGCAGCAAAAGGGTCAAATTTTTAACAGTGTACCCTGTTTAAAATATCTTGAAAAATTACCTCTGTTTTTAAAGAGTATCTTTTGACTAACTTCTGACCAATGAAAACGCTCCATAGATGTTTTTAGATAGCTCTCATTAGTCAGAAAATAGATAGCTTTTAAAACAAAGGTAATTTTTCACAATAATTTTAACGTGTACTGATGGATTGTCAGCTTTTCAATGCCCATTTACGAAGTCTGTAGATTTCAATGTGGACCTTAAGGCACTACACTAGTCTCAGAAAAAGACCCGGATGTTAGTGTAAAGATTATGTGTGTGTTCTTTTCAAATATCTCGCTCAAATTATAATATATTTACATGATTTTTTTTTTATAGGATATCCGAGGATGATTTACAACCGATCTAGTTTTTACTTCTTCGATTTTGCTTATGTATGTTTTATATAATGATAGTTTCAATTTCAGAACCGTTTAAACCGGTTTTCAAATTTAAAATATTTAAAAAAAAATCTGAAACCAAAATTAAACAATTAAGAAAAATCATGCGTTAAGCATAGATTATAAAGCACTTTCCAACACTCAATGAAATCTTTAACAAAACTTTGTTATTTAGGGAAATAATAGTGTATAGCCAAATAGACCCAAATATGTATTCCAGTACATTAGAACAGCCCTGTATTTCATATGTCAGTTCATATAATGGGAAAATTTAGCTTAGCAAGAAAATACCCAGTAGCTTGAAATTTCTTTTTCAGCAATTCATACTATTAGATGGAAACATACTTGAGTATTTTTGGTCAGCCTTGTAGTTTACATTGTACCTTTATTACACGTCAGCATTAGGCTAAAATTTATTGTAAATTAAACACTTTTAAAACAACTGAAATCACATTCTCATAAATCATCATTCATAGGCGTCCATGTACCGAATTCTTTGCGTGGCTCTGTATATCCCTTTATCTATATTCTGCAAACATTTCTCAGTAAATTGAATGCAGCTCAGCTTAAAAATGCATAGCATATTTAAGAACCACATTTAAATAATTTACGCTCATATTCAGTAACGTTGATGAGCTCTTTTGGGTAGCCCTGTATATCAACTATAACATTTATACACACCATATAATGTGCATATATTTAGCGAAATATAAACGCGAATATCATAATTAAAATGCATTTCATCCCTCCATCAGCCATCATCGGACACATATACGGTACTTCGGAAAGAATATACTATTTGAAATCTTTTTTGTGGCCCTGTAAATGCTATGCATTTCATATTATGCAAGACAGTAGCGTATAATTTATATTAAGCTTCAGTGACATATATCAATTTTATTATACATGAAAAAGCTTAATATATTTAAAATATGTCACACACAATTCCTCCTTTTACTATTATCTAATGGAATTCTTTTGTGTGGCCCTGTAAATGAATAGTAGCTACATTTTCACCTTATATTTTATAGAATGCATATATTAATATGTTTGGCAGGGTATAACATCTTTAAAACTCCTTTGAAATGATTTTCCCCCATAGGCCGTAATGTAATAGGAAACTTTTGATTCGCCCTGTAGATAAACTAATTATGGTAGATACTTCATTTTCAGTAGGTTTCGTGTTAGGGTAAACCTCAATAATGTCCTAAAATTTCATGGCAATCCGAGTATATTAACGATTTTTGACCATAGGCCGTAATGTCATGGGAAACTTTTGATTTGCCCTGTAGATAAACTAATCATGGTAGAAACTTCATTTTCAATAGGACTTGTGCTAGGGTAAACGTCAATAACGTCCTAAAATTTCATGGCAATCCGAGTATATTAACGATTTTTCCCCATAGGCCGTAATGTAATGGGAAACATTTGATTCTCTCTGTAGATAAACTAATCATGGTAGACACTTAATTTTCAATAGGGTTCGTGCTAGGGTAAACTTCAATAACGTATAAAAATTTCATAGCAATCCAAGTATATTTACGGGAGTTAGAGCGCGGGCAAACGGCCATCCGGACAGACGGACAGACGGCCATCCGGCCAGACGGACAGACAGACAGACCGCCAGACAAACCGGATGCATAAGCACTTTTCAACTTTGTTGGAAAGTGCTAAAAAGGAAAAACTGGGCCGTCTGTGGAATATTCTCAGCCATCCTATGCAAAAAAATCACGTAATTTTTTTAAAATTTGTGCGAGATATTTGAAAAGAACGCCCCCATAGACTTCACATTATCATCCGGGTCTTTTTCTGTGCCTAGTGTGCGGCCTTAAAGTTTGCTGGATGCGATAAATTTCCGAAATGTTAAGGCTTAGATGGACAACTACTCGCATCCGCAAAAGCGGAAATAGGCATCGATACCAATCGACATCCTTAAGTTGTTGAAAAGATGAAAATCCTTTAGTATACATTTTTCTCCGGAGGAAAAAATTATCTCTACATATCAATGCAAAATAAAGTGCATAGATATGTGTAACAAAATTATCTTTAGATTCAGATTTGGTTACCGGATTAGACACCAGAATGATTTCAGATTTTGTTCATGTAGGATTCCTCGATGTGAATATGACGACACCTGGGGCACAGTATACGATTGATTGAAAAGATTCCGGACAAAAATGAGTCATCAAGGGGTCCTTGTGGCCGAGTGGTTAAGACACCACGCTGCTAATCTCTTGAGAGCGTAGGAGACTGTGGGTTCGAATCCCACTGGCTCCGTTGCACACACTCTTTATGTGTAGCTCCCGGTTGTACTATTCTTGTGTCGTAATATTTCCTTGTGCTATCTTGTCCTTGTATGTCCACGAATTTGTAAAATAATACGGATTATGTATTTATGTCTGTGTAGAAATAAAGGATCATTCGGCGTACAATCGAATTCTACCAGGAAATCATCATAAAATTTTATAATAGAAAATGCTTAGCATTGCGATACATTGTTAAAAATTTAACTTTTGCTGTATCGTCAGTCCATCCCTTTTATGGAATGTCTCATGCATACACTGAGCTCGACATATAACAGGAGGTCCGACTCTGCGGTCAGTCGTCTGCTAGCCGAATTACAACCCGGAGAAGCATAGTAGGCAAGAGAGAAAAAATAGTCCGCTTTTTCAATGTTAGACATAGGAGAAATCTCTTTATTATTATCCCAATTTATTCTTCACTAATTAAGTAAATTATAAAAACAATGAGAGTAAGTAAATTTTTCGATTTTGAAAACGATTGCAAGACTTACCCTATACTACGTATGATGGGTAAGTAATAAATAAACTGCTCACATAGTAGGCAATGAGCGAAACAGCGCTTTCTGCCTAGTATACGAACCAAAACTCAGCTAAAAGTGCCGTCACTGTATTCATCCGCGCTGACCGCGAGAGCTAACGTTGGGAAATAGGAAGCCGGATCTCCTGTTATATGTCGAGCTCAGTGCATGCATACACTGTAAAAAATTTTACCCTTCTGCTGCATCGTCACGCCCCCGCTTTTATAATATATTTGTCTTTTGACCCATGAGAATGCTCCATGATAGGCTGAAATAATCGTTTTCCATAAAAGCGGTGGAGTGAATTTCAAATTTTTAATAGTTTAGTTGGGACAAAATCGTCCGTGAAAAAAGTATCTGGGCATCGAATGCTGTCACTCTCTTATAGATGCAGCCAAGTACAGGTTATGATTTTCGGATTCCTCGTCGAATCATCACCGCTCATTTCCGATGCCTTTACTGCATTTATAGGAATTAGATTGTTGTTGTTTATCTATTGAATCATAGAGCGATTTTTGTTAAAATCTTTCTTTTTGCTTTTTCTGACTGAAGGGGGAGTACTTTTGACTACACTAGAAAAGCATTTTGCAATTCATTGATACATGGAGTCATTTTGCTGTTTACTCATATATGGAAGCGCTTTGCCGCGCGCTTATGTATAAGGACACTTTACTCGAGGCATTGACACCTTTCGATAACCACTTCCGATGTCCGTACGATTAGATGTTGATTTCATTCATGAATGCGGTAGCTTTTCGTCGTGCCAGATCTGAAGAAGTTACCACATCCAGAAAAACTAAAGATTCACAACGATACTAACCGATATTGTAAGTGTCTTTTGAAAAGTTGACAATCAAACAGTGACAAGTAAAGCGAATACATCAGAACTCAGCAAAGTGCGCTCATTAGTAATGCGTTGCAAAGAGTCATCATATGTCAGTACACATAATTATGTATTACGGTATAAATAACTAAAAAGTAGGAAATAAATTTAACTTTTCCAAAAAAATGTATAACCGACTCCAAAAAAAAAGCGCTAAAAAGAATTAAATAATTCTATAAAATTCTCTAATGACAAATCGTTATCCAATAACCACACATCGACTATCATGTACCGGTAGAAAACGGATAAATTTAATATGTGGAATTTAATATCCACCAAACATAGATTTTTCAGAGAATATTTTTTACAAGAGATTAATTTAAATATTTTTGATTTAATTTTTGAATATATACATATAAAAAGTAAGGAATTACTTTTTGAAGTTGGTGCCAAACTATCTTAAGTATAGTAAGAATTGTGGATATATTATGTCTAGTACCATAAATAAAATGGGGAAATCATTATCGATTATGATTGTTTGGCACCAACTTCAAAAAGTAATTTATTACTTTTTATATGTATATATTCAAAAATTAAATCAAAAATATTTAAATTAATCTCTTGCAAAAAAATATTCTCTGGAAATTCTATGTTTGGTGGATATTAAATTCTACATATTAAATTTAACCGTTTTATACCGGCACATGATAGTCGATGTGTGGTTATTGGATAACGATTTGTCATTAGAGAATTTTATAGAATTATTTAATTCTTTTTAGCGTTTTTTTTTTTTTTTGGAGTCGGTTATACATTTTTTTGAAAAAGTTAAATTTATTTCCCTTCAGGAGAGCGCCTGTATTCTCGACCCCCGACCCCCGTCACCTTTAACATTAAAATAAATTAAATCCATGAATGTCCACTTTATGAAAAAATCTTAGCACAGTGGACTCTCTCTATCTGAACACTCTCTAATTTGACACCCCGGTATTATGAACACATTTCAACGGTCTCGGCGAAACCTCATAGACTTAACAAAGATGAACTCTCTGTATTCTGAACACTGAACATCCCACTATTACTTTTGATCCCCAGTTCTAAACCACCTCTCTGTAAACTGAACATGTGTTTGCAAAGATGCTTCTATAAAGCTAGATTACTATGCGAAGACGAGGAACCAAGAAAAAGGGACCATGAAGCAGCAGCTGTGAGTAACTTGCTGTCAATTCTTTAGGAGTTTAATACAGAAATTGAACCTGGAGCTTACCTCGAAAGTAAATTCTTAATGTTTGTCAGAACAACATCGTTGAAGAGGAAGAAGAAAGTGAAGGAAAAGCAGAACCAGAAGGGATCGACGAAAGAAGAAGAATGATGATTAACTTCAAGGAATATGGCCAAAAGGCTCATTCAAGAGCTGTTGAACTATGCGGCTGATCATCACCCGGAAGCCTTTCCACTTCTTTAACAAATAGATAACATGTAGTTGCATGAGCATGCACAGTGCAAAAACAGACTAATACTACTCACTTTTTTAAGTAATGTACAGATTATGTTTTCAAATAATCTATTGTGTGTATATATACAGGGTGTCCGAAAAGTCTGGAAACGGTCGAATAACTCGAAAAATACATATGAGATTGAAAAACGTAAATATACGTGTTAAATATTTTTAAATAAGCTACTCAGTGATACCAAATTTGACCTTCGTAACCGACCCCCTGGGGGTCAGAGGGGGTCCAACTTTGAAATCTTAAATTATAACCCCCATTTTTTATTGCAGATTCGGATTCTACGGACAAAAATACGTAACTTTTGTATTTGATGTTTATTTCGAATCCTCGTTTATCACGGTGTAATTGAGCATATTAAATCGATACATATTTCGGCTTTTCCAACGGGATTTTCTCTAATCGAAACTAATTGGGGAGAATTTATGACATCAAATTCCTCGTCTTTTGCAATAATAGCGTTTCCTGAAAATCACCCGTGCCGATTATTTCGGTAGTGCTACACAGTTAAAAATTTGATCCATTTGCTGTAGCGTCACTCCACAGCTATTATAGAATATCTCTTTTGTGACCAATGAGAATGCTCCATAACACAGTAAAGTAATCGTTTTCTATAAAAGCGGTGGAGTGACGATGCAGCAAAAGGGTCAATTTTTTTACAGTGTACTTTACTGTGTTATGGAACATTCTCATTGGTCATGAAAGAGATATTCTATAAAAGCTGTGGAGTGACGCTACAGCAAATGGATCAAATTTTTAACTGTGTAGCACTACCGAAATAATCGGCACGGGTGATTTTCAGGAAACGCTATTATTGCAAAAGACGAGGAATTTGATGTCATAAATTCTCCCCAATTAGTTTCGATTAGGGAAAATCCCGTTGGAAAAGCCGAAATATGTATAGATTTAATATGCTCAATTACACCGTGATAAACGAGGATTCGAAATAAACATCAAATACAAAAGTTACGTATTTTTGTCCGTAGAATCCGAATCTGCAATAAAAAATGGGGGTTATAATTTAAGATTTCAAAGTTGGACCCCCTCTGACCCCCAGGGGGTCGGTTACGAAGGTCAAATTTGGTATCACTGAGTAGCTTATTTAAAAATATTTAACACGTAATTGGATAGTAAAGTATAGGCAGTATAGGACTGACTAAATTAAGTTTGACATTACACATTGACAATTCTAACCAGGCTAAATATTCTAAAACACAATACATAGTAGTAATAATGCATTTCCCTATCTCCCATTATAATGAACACCCCCATAATCTGAACATTTTTGGTCGGTCCCATGAATGTTCAGAATAAAGAGAGTCCATTGTATGTCTTTTTATTAGTGTTAAATTAACCTAAAATTTTATGGAAATTCTCTACACATAAAAATAACTATAATTTTACTTCAAAAATCCAAAAAATAATATTAAGGAAAAATTGAAATTTAGGGTATGATAAAAACTTTAATATTAAACTTTTATTGTAACTAATAAAATACACTAAAATAAACTATTAAAATACGTTAAAGCAAAGAAAATATTAAAAACACTATTAAATTGTTAAAAGCATTTTCTGAAGTTTCATTATGTAATTTTATTATGAAAAGTAATAAAAAAAATTCTAAAATCATCAAATACAAAAGCCAAAAAATCCAGAAATCTGAATAAATTCTTTTGGGCTACAGCAATAGATTAAAAAAAAATTTGATTATATAAATCCTGAATTAGTTTATATTAAAGATTTATAATTTTTTGAATGTATCACATGCTTGTGGTTAAAAAATCACATTTTATTTAACAAATGTTTTAATATTATATCTTATTCTCATATAAGTTGTTTTCCCTTTTGCAGTGAAATTATAAGCAATCTTAATAGATTAAATGCATAATCAATATTAAATTAAAGCATGCTTTAATTAATTATTTTAATTGTTTTAACTATTTTAATTGCAACAATACCTCAAGCATGCAACACCTCATATTTGTAAAGTTATAAACACTATAAACATCGTCGCTTGGTTTGGTTTGGTTTATTTTGTGTCGGCCGATTATCTACTCGAGGGATATAGGCCCAGGGGAGAGTGCCCTTCGTGAGGGTCTTTTTAAAGGAACCTGACCCGTATTTATGCAAGGTTCGAAGAAAATCACGAAAACTCCGAACGGTTAGGCCGAAGGCGGCGATTGGGTTCGAACCCAGCACTTGCCGTCAACCAGCTGAGAGATCAGAACCTCTCGGCCACTGGTGGGGCATAAACATCGTCGCAAACGTTCTTCTAATACTAATATAGGTTTAGGTGGGGGGCTATGGGACCTATAGCAGCGTGGCTGTTATCCCGAATGGCCATGACAACTGAATGCAAATAGAAATAAATTTAAGCTCCTAGCTCTAAGCAGTCAACACTTCGAAGAAAATGTAAAGTAGAACTTCGAAAAACACTTGAAAAACAAAACTTCTTAATAAAGCAAACAAACGAACAGAAACATCCGCCATTCAACTCATGACTATCCCAGCAATGCCTTCACTGAGCCCGGTATCTGACGCAATTCTAATTCTAATACTAATACCAGTTTGTTTGTTCTGCTATTTACGATTACCAGTGAGTGAACACGAAAGGTCACTACGAAAATTCTCACGCGTAAAATCAGTGAATGGCCGGGCCTTTAGGATCACATGTGGGCTAGGACATAAGCCACTGGCTTTTTACTCCTGCTAATCCTACCATCTGACAAACAAGGCAACGAGATTATCTGAAAATTCAGGTACGAGTTCGCAGAAAAAAATGGGCCATTCCGATCTTAAAAACGGTTTGTACTCAACAGATAAAATGCCAAATGACGGGCTTGAACCCAAAAAACTGCCAGATCACACAGCTGAGAAAAAGTGGTGGTAGAGCCAGATAATTCCAAGTTTCTGATACATAGAGTTGCAAAAAGTCGGTTTATTCCCGGGTTTATTTCCAATAGACCAGGTTTATTCCCAGGTTTATTCCCAAAAAACCGAATTATTCCAAAAAATCTCGGGTTTTTTCCAGGTTTATTCCTAAAAACCCGGTTTATTCCCGGGTTTAAACCGGGTTTTTTCTAGCCTTTGCAACGCTACTGATACAGTTTGGTGTAACGCCTGTCTGTTAATAGATAGAGTTCACAAATCTCTCGATTCAAACACACAGGGCATAAAGGAGACTGGCAAAAATTGAATATGTGGAGTAAAGCCCAAATAGGAAGAGATTTCTTGCGGAGGCGATATAGAAGAACTCCCCCCTCCTGGGAAGATGCACAAATTCCTATGTTCCTAAATTCTTTTTGTGAGATCAGAAAAATCAGAACTATATTTTCCATCAAGCCAAGCATTTGAATTTTCCTCAATATGGAGGCTTCGAAGCTGAACACAAATGTCTTCCGGGGAGATCATGCGAACCGAATCTGCCCGCATAGTATGAGTATGAGCCAAATTGTCAGCAAGTTCGTTGCCGTAAATGCTAACGTGGTCAAAAACCCAGACCAGATCTGTCGATAAAAGCTGAATCCAAACACTTATAAGATTATTGTACACTTGATTCACAACACAAGTGGATTTGTGATTGATTGATTGAAGCAGGGGCGTGCGAAGAGAAAATTGCGCCCGGAGCAAAGTTAGAATTTTGGCGCCCCCCTCCCTCAACTTTTTCTTGTGACAGGCCAAAAATGCCGCTGGTAATATAAATTTGGCGCCTCCTAAATTTCCCCGCCCCCTTTGTCCCCCATTTTGCACGGCGCTGGATTGAAGGCACGGGAGAACAGAATTGCTGTTGGAAAGAAAGAGTAGCTTGCCAAACTGAGGAGAAAAATCCAAAGCAAGTCCAATAGCCAACGCTTCCGCGTTATAAATAGAATTGACATTACTAACTCTGCTCGAATGACCGAAATTTCGTTGAATGTCCCAAAAAGCAATGCAGGTCTGTGAATACAATTTTGACGCATCTGTAGCCATTACATGACTGTCGTCCAGAGTGGATATACAAAAAAGATAGCGGATTAGTTCGGGTTGTAGCTGCTTATTCTGGAAGTCAAAGGAGTCGGCATAGAATCTAATGTTATCCTTAGGAAGAAGATGAGGAAGACTCCATGGCACAATGTCGGCCACAGGAACATGAAGCCGGTCAAGGGTATCCTGTAGGTGAGCCACATGAACAGAGTTATCCGCACTTCCTGGATGCACCAGTGAATAGATAGGAGATTGGGGACCGAGTGACAGGTATCGAATAAGGTAGAAGTTCTTCTACAGGTTATGAGCGCTCGAAACTGATAAAAGTTGGTTTCTTGACGCAGTATCGGGCGTCCAACGAGGAAGGCCCGGCGCATTTCTTAGGGCAGATTTCAAAATGGGCTCCAATTTTTCTATAGTGAAGGGACACGCAAGAGAATGGAACTCCTATAGCGCAGCACGCTCGTCGTTGTGGCCATGATAATTCTAATTAGATGCTGTGGAGATGGATGCTATGGAGATATAGATTTTTTAAGATATAGATTTGGAGATATAAATTTTTTAATAAAAGTTTAAAACATTTTTACATATTTTTAGCTTTTATTATGCAAGGTTTTCAACCAAATTTAACGCCAATTTTAGAAAAATTAGTAAAGTGTAGTAGAAACAATGTAGTGCAATTAGAATATCAATATATTAAATATAAGAAATATAAGCAGCTGCATGAAATAACTTTTATCTGCTCATGAGCGAAAGATAACAATGATTTTTTTCTTTTTACTTATTTTAAAAGTCAACTCTATGAAGCAATTTAAAAGCATCCAGTCAAATATCATAATAATTGTGAAATATATCGTCGATAGAATGTGCTGATTTTGAGTTGCTCTCTAAAAGCAGTTGAATGATAAGGGATTTAACACAAACTGTAATTTTTTTTAACTGACATAAGTTAGTATTTACAGAATATCAATGAGCAGATTTGTAACAAATTTTTCCATTTAGATACTTCTTTTTATCATGAAATAGCCCCATTAGTAGTTATACAAAAATAACTATAGCATCAATAAAAAAATTAAAATTAAATGAAATTAAAATTAAAATTGACAATTTAAGGAAAATCCCTTATCATTCAATTTCTGTTAGCAGTGAACTAAAAATCAGCTCATTCTATCAACGATATTTTTCTCAATTTTCACGATGTTTGACTGGATTTTTTTTAAATAAGTTTCTCCATCGAATTGACTAAAAAAAGAAAAAAATTGCCTAAAAAAAGAAAAAAATTGACTAAAAAAAGAAAAAAATTGCCGCTATCGTTTGTGCATGCACACATAAGAGATATTTCATACAACTAACATATTTCATAAAACATTTAACTATTTATATTCTAATTGCACTATACTCTTTTAATACATTTTGCTACTTTTTTCTAGAAGTGGCGTTAAATTTGGTTGAAAACCCTACAGGATAAAACCTAAAGACAAGCAAGACTTTTTTGAACTTTAAAAGAAAAATCATTAAATCCCCATGAATGTAAGTGCCATTCTTACACAAGTCCGTAAACATGTTGTATAGTATCCTCAAATTGGTATTTTACAGCGATTGATCATTTTGTTTATTTTAATTTACAGGGCGATCCAAAATGTTATTGTTTTCCTTTGATTTTTTTTTATTATTTTTTTTATTTTGTCGGTTTTCCAATAATCCTCCTTATCAAATCGACGATGATAAATATGAGATCAAATATAATCTTTATATTCCTAAAGTTTCAGAAGTATCCGACAAGTATATATTTAAATATTCGACAAAATGCGTAAAATTGAAAGTGTCTGGTCATTAATGGCCATAGTGTGCATTAAAAAGATCTATATTAGTTTTTTCCTTGAAAGTATCAATAAGAAAAAACTAAATATGATATTTCTAGTAATATTATTCAGCAAATAAAACATAGGGGAGAGCGGGGCACGTTGACCCAGTTTTTTTATGTTATTTTTTTCAATATCTAAATGTTGTGAATTTTCAGATATAGTATTTTTTTTTTACAATACCTAGTACATTTAACTTGTGAGGAAAACGCTTACTTTGAGTTAATATGAAATTTTAAGAACTTAATGAATTTAGTTATGGTGTGATGTCATGTGGGCCAACCTACCCCGAGCACCGGGTAGGTTGGCCCATTGAGTGGGGCACTTTGGCCTGTAATGCTCTTTTTTATGTTTATTTAGAAGTTAAAAAATAGTGAATAGGAACTTTAATGCATGTATATAAAAAATATTTGCAAATTAAGTTTACAAATCAGAGAGGTCATTGCAGTGAATACATTCAAAATATAATCCATTAACCTCTTTTCGAATACATTTCATATGAGCCCAACGTTTGCAACTCATGCTAGATCCATTCTTCCTCAGGCATACTTTGATTAAACTCCTTCAGACAACGCAGGCAGATATTGTCTTCGTCTTACTCATCGTCACTTTCTTTAATAGTTTTCTTCTTCCTCTTTTGACGGTTCAGACCACTACACCCAGGCTGTGAGGGATCAAAAGGAAACAAAATATTTTTCACAGATAGCTTTCCTTTGCGTTTTTTGGTCTGATTTCTTCTTTTAATATCATTTTTAATTTTGGCACTATTTCTTTCTTCTGTTGCCTTTTGTTGTTGTTCAAGAACTAATTTGACAGGGGTGTCTGTGAGGAGCGCAGAAGTTCTCTTCATTCTATTCGAATCATTTGTCCTCCTTGGTTCTGCCTTTTTGAATGGTCTAATGCCCACAGGTGTTGGAATTGTCTTGCATGGAGCAGGAGAAGCTGCGGAAGGCACATCTATAGAAATAGGCCTACCCACAATTACTTGGGTTTCATTAGAAGCTTCACCAGTTACTTTGCGTGTGTGCTTGAAGGCTCTGGTCTATCACTGACATATAAAGGCATGAAATCATAGTCAGTAAAACATTCCTATTGAAAGGGCATATTCCAGTTATCTGAAAGCCTGATTTTATATTAACTGGATTTATTGCATTGGGAAAGGGAATTTTCACAATACCCGGAATATCGTAGATGGTCTATTAGTTGTCACCCAATGATCACAGGCCGAATTAACATATTATTTGAATGGACCATAAACTGTGCGGTCCAATAGCTGTAGCTATGGCTACAATGGGTCCAGAAAGACCGGGCCAACGTGCCCCAACGCAAGTGGGCCAACTTGCCCCCAAGCCATGTTTGAGGTGCTTTTGCTATTCTACACACATCTTAACAACATTTAATATTTATTGATACTGTCAGGTTCTGATGCCACCTTGGCTAAAGAATGGAATTCCTACTATGTCTCTATTCCAATATTCGTATTGTATGGTTGTGTACAGAATTTCCAAGGTGACATTCCTTCTTCGTGGAAAGGGGAATTGCCAGCTAATCCTATGCAGGTGGTGAACAAGAGAAAGAGAAGATTGTTCAGAGGCATGTCCATCTGTCAGTGAAGTATGCGGATGATGAGCAGATTAGCAACATGTCACTAGGCAAGAAAGGGTGGGGGAATGTGCCCAATGAGGAAGCTCCAGAGGGGGTTGACATTCGTGTGACCCAGTGAGTTGAGAAGGGCATGTTTGTCTCAGAGAAGTCAGTCCGTCCCTGGGTCTCGTACCTAGAAGGTGTATGCCAGAGGTTCTGGTAAAGTGTGCTCTGTGTTGTAGAGCGTAAGGCAGTGCGTTTTCTGGTGAGCAAAGGACACAGACGTCCTGGTGTTTAGTGCTCTGGGCTAAGAAGTGCAGGCCTAGTATACTTGTGTTGGGAGACTCAAGGTTGAGCTCCGATAAAGTGAATTTAACGTGTATTGAGTGTGAGGTGGAAAGTGTAATTGGAATAGTACACAGCCAATCTTTACTGTATCTAATTTAATGCTGAACCGGATCACCTATATCCGAGTTGTAATTGTATATATTTGTAAATAGCGTATTTAGTGTGTACATATATTCTTAATAAACTGATAATTCAGTTACTTGACAGCGTAAGTCTTCATTTACACAAACCTCACAGTGGGTGACCGATATCACGTAGTAATATCAGTGGTGGCAGCTATATCTACCACGGACATTCTTCAAAGTTGTGCGGACTGAGAGGAACGTCCGACAAATTGTTGGCAGCGTCGGGATAGAATCGCCTGAAACCAGTGACCAGCGAGCCGTGTTGCAGTGTGTTAGTGCCGGAGTATCCAGTGGAATTCTTGTGTGGTCGTGCCGTATCGTCGAATGTGTGCTAAAGTGTCGTGCCGTATCGTCGAATATGTGCTAAGTGTCGTGCCGTATCGTCGAATGTGTGCTAAAGTGCCGTGCCATATCGTCGAGTGTGTGCTAAAGTATCGTGCCGGATCGTCGAGTGTGTGCTAAAGTGTCGTGCCGTATCGTGGAGTGTGTACTAAAGTGTTGTGCCTGTGCCGTATCAGTATTAGAAAGAACTAAACTGTTGTGCCATATTACCGCTACATCGTGGAACTACCTGTGAATAGAAAAGTACCCCAGCAAATAAGGTATTAGGTAAGGTGTTTTGATCATATCCTTCTACTGACATCTCGAACCAAAATTTGTTGCTGTATAATTAATAGTAATTTAAGTAAATGGTCTATATTATTTATGTGTTTTATCAATACTTCCTACCTATAAAGTGTTAATAACCATATTGGCTATTGTTTTAAGGAAAGGTCATAATAACTTGAGCTAGTATTGGCTTTCTCTATATACTTTCTTTACTAATTGTGTTAATAGTAGTTGGAAGGAATAATTAAATTTACTTAAAGTTAAATTATTGTTAAAGTAATATTTAAATGAAGCAATATTTTTTTAAGTTTGAAGAGTGTATAATAACATTTGCTTAGAATTTTAATTGGCCAATAGTAGTGAAAAAAAAGGCTCAAAAGAGAGCCATAGTGAGAAAAAAAAGGCTCAAAAGAAAGCCATAGTGGAAAAAAAAGGCCCAAAAGAGAGCCATAGAAAAAAAAGGCTCAAAAGAGAGCCATAGTGAGGAAAAATAAAAGTAAAGATCTTGTATTTGTTTTGAGTGTGAGAACCAGTATTGAATTTGGAAATATTTTAGTGAGGATAATTGTAGAAATTTATATATGCATGTTATACAATTTTTCTTTATGTGGATTTTTTTGATTGACATCAATACTTCTATTCAATTTCAACGTATCAGTATTATTATGTAAATTGTATGTTGTTATCTAAGTGTATATATTGGAATCTATATTGCATAGTAGTCAAATCGAATTACTATTTTATCTTTTGTTTTATTGGAAGTATATTATATGATATCAGTGGTTGAGAAAAATTAGAGTATTAAGTAGGTTAATTAGAAATGAAATCCATTGATTATCGGAAGGGTATTAATTAGTATAATAAATGGAGAAATAACTGTACTAACTTAAAAATTTAGGAAATATTAATTTGGTAGGTGTAAATATTACTGTAGGGTGGTAATAACAATCGGTGAAGGTATGGCTTTCTTATTGACATTTAAAAAGGTTGATCTTCAGGGGATAGCCGAAGAGTTGGGTGTTGAATTCGCGGAAGATGATACTAGAATTCAGCTTAAGAAAAAGATAATGGACAGTGATGAGTATGACGAGGGGGTTATTAAGGAATTATCTGACGCTATTGTTGCAGAACGATTAGAGCGCGAAGAAAAACAGGAAAGGTTAGAGCGTGAAGAAAAAAAGGAAAAATTAGAGTGCGAAAGAATGGAACATGAATTAGAAATGGAAAGGCTAAGAGTTCAAGGATCGGCAAATAATTTCAATGGGTCTAGGGAATCTAGTAATGAAAGTAACATTGAACAATTGATCAAAAGTGTTAAAACTCTATCTATCAAAGTACCGGAAGGGACTGAGGGATGGAATTTATTTTTTAACAGCTTAGAAAGGGCATTCAAAACTAAAAATGTACCGGAAAACCAGCAGGCCGAAATTCTACTAAATATGTTAGGAGATAAGGCAGATAATTTGTTAATTTATACCACTACGGAACAAATGGAGAATTATGAGGAGTTAAAGGAGTTAGTTCTAAGGGAACATGAGCCGACACCGAAGGCGTGTTTGGAAAATTTTAAGAAGGCTAAGAGAAACCAGAATGAAACTCATGTATTATTTGTATCGCGTTTAATAGCGACGTGGGAAAATTATTGTAAGATTAGAGGTGCCGACTCTTATGAAAAGGTCAACCAGTTAATAGTTACTGATAAATTAGTAAGTACGTTAGATGAGGATACTGCGTCATATATTGGGTTAACTCACCAAGGTAAATGGTTAGAAACTTCTAAAATTGCTAAAGAATGTGACAATTATTTTGACGCTAAACATAAGTCTTACGCCATTACGTATAAAAGTTTTAAAGGTAAAGATAGGCATGTAAACAATGAAAAAATGAGACCGAGGGAGGATAGCAAAGTTAGTAATAATTGGAGGCAAAACGGGAGTAATGAGACTAATTCTTTTTCGGATAGGAAAATAGATTTTAAAAAACCTAGTGATGCTTCAGCTCCTAAATGCTTTAAATGTGGTTTGAGAGGGCATTACCAACGTTTTTGTAATAAAGTGGGTAATGAGGGAAATAATGGTAATAAAGGGGAGATCCGAAAGCGGGTGTGCATAAGATTGTGGTAAAAGAAAGCAAAGAGTTACTTAATGGAGCTATTGTGGCGAGAATATCAGCAAAGGCCGAACAGAGAACTAATGTTATTGGTGAGAAATTAAATAAACTTGAGAAAATTGAAGTTAGTGTGAATGGGCAAAAAGCAAAGGGATTGGTTGATTCTGGATGTGAAATTAGTGTTGTTCATAAAGATTTGGTACTGGAAGAGAAATTAAAAGGAGCGGGTAGTATTTATTTACAAGGGTTATTCGGTGAAGCAGTTAAATCGCCGTTGGTTAAACTACAGTTAGCTATTCCGCAATTCGGACAAACTAATATAATTCATCAGGAAGTACTTTGCGCAGTGACTGATAATATTAATGAGCAAGTAATCTTACATCCCGAAGTGATTAATGAGTTGTCAGGTGTCAATCGCGAGGAGCCATTGCTAGAGGCCCAAGAATTAGAAAGTTCGGAAATTATTATTGACGACAATTGTAATGTTTACGCAATAGAAGCGAGTTCGCAAAATGTACAAAGTCAGAATCCAGAAAAAACGGAAGTGGAGAAAGGTAATAAAGCTATTGTTAGCAATTCAGATATGTTTAAGGAATCCCAATTATAATGTAAAGAATTAGAGAAAGCTTGGGAATTAGCTAAAATTGATAAGGGGGATTATTATATTGTAAATGGCTTATTATATCATAAAGAGAAATTGTTAGGCGAAACTATAGCGCAATTAGTAGTACCCAAAATAAGAAGGGAAGAAATACTAAAATTAGCGCATAGTTCGGTATTTGGAGGGCATCATGCAGCTAAGAAAACTTTACAGAGAATCAGGTATTCATTTTATTGGGAGGGGATGGCGAAATAAACTAAGAAATTTTGTGAGTCATGTTTAGAGTGCCAATTGACTAGAGGGGTTAAAGTAAATGATAGAGCTCCGATTTCCCCAGTATCGCGGCCGGAACTCCCATTTCAGGTGGTTAATGTTGATTTAATTGGGCCTATTGATCCTAAAAGTTCACAAGGGCATCAATATATACTAACTTTAATTGATCAACATACCAGGTGGGCGGATGCGATCCCTCTAAAAAGTTTAACTGCTAAAACCGCGTGTGATGCGTTACTTCAAATATTTATGAGAACAGGAATTCCAAATATAATTGCCTGTGATAACTTAACCAATTTCACTGCCGACTTAATGAAAGAATTTGAGAAAAGGTTAGGTGCTAGTCCAAGATTTTCGACCCCACAGTATCCACAGTCTAACGGGCTCGTGGAACGATTTAATCAGACCCTTAAACGTATGTTACATCATACTATTAGAGAAGAAGGAAAAAAGTGGCATGAACAAATACCATTTATGTTATGGGCGTATAGGGAAGTCCCAAATTCTACAACGGGAATCGCACCTTTCCAATTGCTATATGGTAGAGCGCCGGAGGGTCCTTTGTCGATTCTCAAGTCATCCTGGGCAGGAGAAAATAAGGGGGCGCAGTTAGATACTACGCCGATTCATGAGTATTTGAATAAACTTAGGGGACGTTTAGAAAGAGCCGCAAATGAGGCAAAATTATCGTCCGAGGTGCAACAAAATAGAATGGCGTATCATTATAATTTAAGGTCAAAAGAAAAACTTTTGAAGTAAGTGATAAAGTAATATTGTTAATCCCCGATTCAACTAATAAGTTATATTCTAGGTGGCAAGGGCCGGCAACCATAGTCGAAAAACGAAACCAGCATTCGTTTATAGTTGAGTTAGCCGACGGGAGTAGGAAGCATGTGCACCAAAATAAAATAAGAGAATTTATTGCTAAATGTAATATAGTTAATATTGTTTCCGAGGGTGATGAAGAATTTGGAGAAGTTGGGGAAATTCCTATTTTGAACCGGGATCAGGAAATAGAACGAGATATAGAAAGGTTCGAAATAAAAGGGTTATCTAATAGTCAAGTTAAAGATATAAAGTCTATTTTGAGGGAGAAAAAAGAGGTGTTTATGGGTCCTGTACAACCAGCGGATGTAGGAGAACACCGTATTGATCTTAAACCGGGGGTGGAAAGGAAAAAGCCAAAGTTACATAGTGTGCCAGTAGCTTATAAAGAGGAAGTAGATAGGCAGATTCAGGAGTTATTAGAATTAAATCTAATCGAAGTGTCAAATGCTGAAATTAGTCATCCAATTGTCTGCGTGGCGAAAAAAGACGCAACTGTTAGACTTTGTATAGACTATAGAGCTTTAAATTCGGTAACTCAGGTTCCAACCTTGCCGATGAAAGATTCTCAAGAAATCATGTATACCGCAGGGGCGGCTAAATATTTATCTTCGATTGATTTATTGAGGGGTTATTGGCAGATTAAAATGGCTGAGGAGTGTAAACATTTGACAGCTTTTACAACGCATAATGGAACTTATCAGTGGCGTACCATGCCGTTTGGATTATCAGGGGCGGCTGCTACGTTTCAGAAAGATATGAATGAGGTTCTTCAAGGTCATCGGAGGTATGCGGAAGCATATATTGATGATTTCATCATTTTCTCCGACACCTGGGAAGAGCATTGTGAACATGTTAGGGCTGTCATTGAAGAGTTAAAAATAGAAATTTTACGATTAGACTAGACAAATGTAAATTTGGAGAGAAATTGACTAAGTTTTTAGGTCATGTAATTGGGGGTGGAACGCATACACCTGATGAGGAAAAAATAGGAGCAATAAGGGATCTAAAGAGACCAAAAACTAAAAAGGAAGTTAGATCTGTTTTGGGATTAATGGGATTTTACCGATCTTATATTCCAAATTATGCCGAAATTGCTATACCATTAACCGAATTAACCAAAGGGAAGGTTAAAAATACTGTACCATGGGATGAAAGGGCAGAAAAAGCATTTAATACTCTTAAAGATGAGTTACGTAAAGTGACGAGTTTGGCTACACCTATCGTAGGCCGGGAATATCAGCTCCACGCAGATGCTTCCGACCTGGCAGTAGGATGTTGCCTTACTCAAAAAGATGAAAAGGGTCAGTATAAACCGATAGCTTTTGACAGTCAGAAATTGTCAGGGGTTCAGCGTGCTTGGCCGAGTATAGAGAAAGAGGCTTGGAGTGTTCTCTTTGGGTTGCGAAAGTTTGAAAAATGGACCTATGGATCTCAAATTGAGATCATTACGGATCATAATCCATTAAAATTTCTCACTGAAACAACCCCAAGGTCCCCCAAACTCACTAGATGGGCTCTTGCATTGCAACGCTGGAACCTGAGCATTTCTCATCGTCCAGGAGCTCAACATTTAAATGCTGACGCAATTTCCAGGCTACATAGAAAGAGCTGGGAAGAACAACCAGTTGTTAGCCCATCAGCATCAACGACCCAGTAGTGGACAACCTTAAATTCATGTCGTCACACATTTAATTTTGTTTGTGTATGTGTAAATATTTTTGAATTTTTGTGTTTATAATAGTGTATTAGTACGTGTATTGTTTTTGTAATATTAATATTGGTACAAGGTTCAGTAGAGATGTCAGTAGATAGTGTTCAGACACCTGGAAATAGCTATGTAATAAGCATAATGAAGAAATCTGTAAAGAGACTATTGAACTATTCTGCGATATTACTATATGTTTGGGGAAAATTAGCCCCTAAAAGGCATATTTTCCGCTAAGGTGGGGGGTGTCAGGTTCTGATGCCACCTCGGCTAAAGAATGGAATTCCTACTATGTCTCTATTCCAATATTCGTATTGTATGGTTGTGTACAGAATTTCCAAGGTGACATTCCTTCTTCGTGGAAAGGGGAATTGCCAGCTAATCCTATGCAGGTGGTGAACAAGAGAAAGAGAAGATTGTTCAGAGGCATGTTCATCTGTCAGTGAAGTATGCGGATGATAAGCAGATTAGCAACGTGTCACTAGGCAAGAAAGGGTGGGGGAATGTGCCCAATGATGAAGCTCCAGAGGGGGTTGACATTCGTGTGACCCAGTGAGTTGAGAAGGGCATGTTTGTCTCAGAGAAGTCAGTCCGTCCCTGGGTCTCGTACCTAGAAGGTGTATGCCAGAGGTTCTGGTAAAGTGTGCTCTGTGTTGTAGAGCGTAAGGCAGTGCGTTTTCTGGTGAGCAAAGGACACAGACGTCCTGGTGTTTAGTGCTCTTGGCTAAGAAGTGCAGGCCTAGTATACTTGTGTTGGGAGACTCAAGGTTGAGCTCCGATAAAGTGAATTTAACGTGCATTGAGTGTGAGGTGGAAAGTGTAATTGGAATAGTACACAGCCAATCTTTACTGTATCTAATTTAATGCTGAACCGGATCACCTATATCCGAGTTGTAATTGTATATATTTGTAAATAGCGTATTTAGTGTGTACATATATTCTTAATAAACTGATAATTCAGTTACTTGACAGCGTAAGTCTTCATTTACACAAACCTCACAGTGGGTGACCGATATCACGTAGTAATATCAGTGGTGGCAGCTATATCTACCACGGACATTCTTCAAAGTTGTGTGGACTGAGAGGAACGTCCGACAGTTACATAAAAGAATCATTATAAATTGTACTTTCAAAATATTAGTCACTTTTGTTCTTGTGAAGTATCTCTTGAGAGCATTAACACTTTCTGCACACTGGCGAAAATTTGCTTCGAGATCGACGAAAGTGAAAAATAGACGTTGTTCTTAGTTTGCTTTTGTTAAGAGAACTAAAACTCGTGGAAGGGTAGGGGAACAGGTTTACTAACATGCTTCCGGACTTGTGGCGACATCTGGTGACTGGTTTGAAAATTAAAGCAAATTGGCCAACCTACCGCTATGGCCAACGTGCCCCGGTCTCCCCTACATAAGCACGTTTGTGATTACGGACTTAACTATACATTTATTGTATTAATCATTTATTAATTAATCTAATTAAAATATTAATATATATATATATATATATATATATATATATATATATATATATATAGTATACACATAAACCTAATGCATTTTTTCTTTTTAGTATTATTTAAAAAGGCCGTAATGCCAAACTCAATCACCGAAATAAATTCAAAAGACTTTCATATAGTGTATTAGTCATATACGTTAAAATTTTCTGCTTCTATGCAAGCTGTTAAAAATTAGATAGCATCTGTGTCATTATCACATTTGTCTAACACTGGGGTTACGCCAGTAGTCATCACATTTTTTTCTAGCTCTTTTGCTTTTCGGAAGCAAAGATAGTAAAATATTGTTACAACGAATCACTAAGAAGCACGATTAATCTCATTATGCTGAAAAATTCCTTAAAGATAATATTTTTATAATGAAAAAGCATCATATACTATTTTTTAGCATAGTAATATTCGCTAAATTGGGAAATTCCTTAAAGTGGCGTTCGTTGTAGCGAGATTGTACTATATAAAGAAAATTTTCTAAATTAAATTCAGTTTCATTTTATAAAATTTCTGAATCGCTAGAACAATACAAGTAAATGAATAAACAAATAATAAATAAATATATAAATAAAATATAAAATACGTTTTGACTAAACTTTTCTCAATACTTTTTATTGAGAGCTAGGCTATTTGGGTAATAATGAAACCAAAATCTACTTGATCCACTTGATCTTTAATGATTTTTACACAGTTATTGTAATTGGAAAAATACTTTTGATAACTTAAGAAAGTACCATTCCAAGTACAAATTTGAAATTATGATTTTTAGCAAATGGTCGCCTACATATTTAAAAAAAAAGAATTATTTCAAAACAATTCTAAAAATACACAAGAACTTATTTAAACTTTGTGCTAAGATTCACTTACGGTCGAACAAATGCAACTATATTATTATTATTTTGGAGACCCAATTAAAATAAATTCGGATCTTGTATTCACCCGCTGATGATTTAGAACTGCGTACGGCATCTATACTAATAAAATCCGTGCGCCTCTGTCTGTCTGTCTGTCTGCTTGAAGCCGATTACAGTTCGCAACGCGGGCGAGTTGGGAGTCGCGATAGGTGTCTTTCGATTGGAAATATTCCGGGGAAGTCATTTCGGGCATTTTCGAGACCGTGGGACCAAAATTAAAAAAGTTATGAATTAAAAACCCCTTGGGAATCGGAACGAAAAATGTCTCAAATCCCAAACGGCGCTCAAACGGAGCTCCGAGGCAGAACACTGCGCTACCTTGCGGTGAAGAACCTGAACTTTTCCCCTTTGGCTAAAAGAAGAAACAGCCGAAAACCGCTTTTTCTACCGGCGCTAATTGCGTTTTTTTTTGCGCGTTTTTTCTTAAACCATCATGCAGACAGTTTTTAAAGTAGAAAAAATCTGATTACATATTCAGAATCTGCGTAAAAATCTGCTTCTGATGAACAAAAAAAATACGGAAAAATGTCTTAAGGGCGCGTAGTGCCCACCGTGCAAAACCAAATATTTTTAACGGGACTATGGGCGCGAAGCGACCATAGTTCCGATCCACAATCTTTTTTTTTCAAGTGCACGTGGCCCACAGTGCGAAATCACATATTTTTAACGGAACCACGGCTCTTTAATTTACTTTTTTTTGTGCTTGAGGATTTGAACACCAAGACTTGCTTATTTAATGATTTTTTTTGCTTATTATATACTGCTTAATACCGAGGTTCGTTTGGAAAAAGTGGCCCAGCTAGCGGGCGTAGCTCGCTAGTCTATACTAATAAAATCCGTGCGCCTCTGTCTGTCTGTCTGCTTGAAGCCGATTACAGTTCGCAACGCGGGCGAGTTGGAAGCCGCGAGAGGTGTCTTTCGATTGGAAAAATTCCGGGAAGTCATTTCAGGCATTTTCGAGACCGTGGGACCAAAATTAAAAAAGTTATGAATTAAAAACCCCTTGGGAATCGGAACGAAAAGTGTCTGAATTCCCAAACGGAGCTCCGAAGCAGAACACTGCGCCACCTTGCGGTGAAGGACATGAATTTTTCCCCTTTGGCTAAAAGAA
This sequence comes from Maratus speculifer, assembly GCA_964019185.1. Lineage (NCBI taxonomy): Eukaryota > Metazoa > Arthropoda > Arachnida > Araneae > Salticidae > Maratus > Maratus speculifer. Next base: position 119,110,184 of record OZ025299.1, on the reverse strand, counting down.
GAAACAGCCGAAAACCTCTTTTTCTACCGGCGCTAATTGCGTTTTTTTCCGCATCAATTTTTTTGACTTGCCGTAGAATATTTACCGTAGTTTTCGCTAAAATATTGAACTTGGAAATAAAACAGGACTATCGAAACTTTTTTTTTGCGCGTTTTTTCTTAAACGATCATGCAGACAGTTTTTAAAGTAGAAAAAAACTGATTACATATTCAGAATCTGCGTAAAAGTCTGCTTCTGATGAACCAAAAAATACGAGAAAATGTCTTATGGGCGCGCAGCGCCAATCGTGCAAAACCAAATATTTTTAACGGGACGATGGCGACCATGGCGCGTAGCGCCGGTGGGCGGTAGGCCGGTGGACGCATAGCGCCCACTGTGCGAAATCACATATTTTTAACGGGATAACGGGCGCATAACAACCATAGCTCTTTAATTTACTTTTTTTTGTGCTTGAAGATTCGAACACCAAGACTTGCTTATTAAATGAATTTTTTTGCTTATTATATACTGCTTAATATCGAGGTTCGTTCGGAAAAAGGGGCCCAGCTAGCGGGCGTAGCTCGCTAGTAGGCTAATATTTATTGATGAATTTAAAATTTTGCAGCACCAACTTATTTATACGAAAGATAGAAAAAAAATATTATTGAGACAAAATGACTAAATGATTAACTGAGAGCATGCAGCATAAAATATCTTCAACTTGAAAAATAAAGATCACTCTTATGAACATTCTATACCTCATCCAATGTGTTAAATAAAAGAATTCCTAAAAATAAACTTCAGTAATTCAATAATTATAATGAATGTAATGTGCAACTATAAAGATAAAATAAGTGGCATGTTTATCAGATATGCTGAAGAATAGATTGTGAGCGCAAATGCTTTTAAGTTCATTTTATTGCGCTCAAATTGAAGTTTATAAATGTTCTTTATGCGGCCCCTGCAACTGTATGGGTAATATGTAGAATGTTGTTGATATTATTCCACATCCGATAAATAATTTTATTGTTTGTTTGTTTGTTTATTGAACAACATACATCTGACTTGTGTGCTCGACATGAAGCCTGCTTATAAGCCATCGTCAATATACAGGGAAGAGATAGCACACAAGGAAATATTACAACACAAGAGAAGTACAACCAGGAGCTCCACACAAAGAGTGTGTGCAATGGAGCTAGTGGGATTCGAACCCACAACCTCACGATCAGCGGCGTGATGTTTTAACCACTCAGCCACGGAGGCCCTCCGATAAATAATGTTTTGGGTCCGATATGTGTTTATATTCTAACAAAAGATGCTCCAGAAACCGCTTCTTAAAAATCCGAAAAATAATAATCACAATTTTATTGAACTTAGAAATGCAGAAAATCTTGTGCTGCATTGAAATTTAATTATTTTACTGAAAAATTGAAATTTCACATACCAGGCAAGATTTTAATGCGCTGTAGTAGTATATGAAACTTTAGAGTTTTCTAATTCAAATTACCTTTATGTAATTCGCAAACAATGTTAGGAAATGGGGTGAAATCGAGTTCATTTTGTTGAATCGCCCTGTGTAAAAGATTTATTTTAATATTAGACTGAAATTATGAATTTAGCTCTTTACTTATTCTTATCTATTGGATGGTTTCGATGCAGTTTTTCCTTATTAGCCAATTTTGAATGCATTTACTCATAATTCAGTTTACTGTCCGGAGTTTACGCAAACCATTATTAAGTTTATTTTGCTTCTACTAAAATACTTTTTTGGGAAATATACAAATCTTCCGTTAATTGCATATTTAAACCAACCAAGTTACCTTACTATCGAATAAGTTTATTTGTTCCAAAACAATTTAAATCAATAAACTAAGCTCAAAGTTTCTTTTTGGATATTATCAGTTTTCTGGTAAACGAAATATTTTTTAATCTTGTATTTGCAGCAGAACTATTTTCAAAGCGAACTTTTCGTTTTCTATCGAAGCCTTTATTTTTGTCGCAGTTATTTTATATACATTAGGATTTGTTCATCTTTTACGAAGTATCTATTTTCTATTTCTATCGCAAAGCAATACATTGACTTACACGAATCAATTTTGCGTATTACTTGTGTCCAATTCAATGCATTTTTTTTTTTTTTTTTTAAATATACAAATTTTCTGTTAATTGCATATAGAAAACATCCAACCTATCTTACTATCAAATAAGTTTATTTATTCTAAAACAATTTGTACAGTTGAAAATCAATAAACAGAGCTCAAGGTTACTTTTTCGATATTATCAGTTTTCTGGCAAACGAAATATTTGTTAATCTTGTACTTGCAGCAGGGCTATTTTCAAAGCAAACTTTCCATTTTTTATCGGTATACTTATTTTTGTCGTAGTTATTTTATCTGTTTTAGTATTTGTTCATCTTTTACGAAGAACTACTTTCTATTTCTATCGTAAAGCAGTGCATTGAATTAGACAAATCTATTTTGCGGATTATTCGTGTCGAATTCAATGTTCAGATTGACTTTAACGTAACTTTCTCTTAAAATCAATTACCAGACTTTATTGAAATGAATGATTGTCTTCCAACAACAGCAATTGAATTAACTAACGAATAGAAGATGACTAATGGTGACGTAATGATTGATTATTTTTCTTAATGTCCATGTTTAACGGTTCTTTTTCCAACTTGATTTAGATTAGGAATTAAAAACTTTTTTAGCTAAAAGGAATATATTAAATTGCACAAGCCTAGTTTATATGTATTTTATCATTAATTTGCTATTTCAGTCGGACTTAGTAACATTTTCTTTTTGAATAAATTATAAGATTTTTCTCAAAAGGGTTATTACCTCCGAAAAATAACAGTAGAAATATAAAATATTAAATATAAAATGATTAATGATGACATAATGAGTTATTATTAGATTCATTATCTATGTTAACATTTTAACTTCTTAATTGCTTTAAAATAAGAAATAAAAACAGATATTTTCGTTAGCGTACAATTAAAGCATAATTTCACAGTACTATGTATCAGATAATTAGTATCTTTAGCAAAATATGGTAATTCTTTTATCCGAAAGTAACAGTTTCATTCCTCGACTTACATGAATCTGTTTATGCATGATTTATCAGCTATTCAATGTTTCAATTGAATTTTAATTTCAGTATGTTCTAGGATCTATTATTAAACTTTTATCAAAATGGATAATCATTTTGGAATAAGAACAGTCAAATTATCTAACGAGTATAAGATGATTAATGATGAGATGAAGATTGATTAATAGTTTTATTGTTTACCTTAATAGTTTTGTTTCCATTTATTAGCATTCATATTAAGGAGAGCAAAATATTTATTGCCTTAATATCTGAAAATGCAATATCTCCAACTTTTTGCAAAGAAAGATTTCGATTTTTTAATAAATTTATCTATTTTTTTTTTTTACATTTATTGCAGCTGTTTCAGGATTCTTTACGTTTTACAAACTACCTATCACTTTTATTTTTCTATTTCAAAGGGATAGTTTAATTAATACAAATGATTTTTGTGCTTTATTTACGACTAATTTAGTATTTTACTTGAGCTAATGAAAATTTCTCATAGAATCAATTACCAGAGTATTTCCGAAAGAAGTTATGATCTTCGAACAAGAACAGTAGAATTAGTTATCAATTATGAGTGGAATAATGATGACATAATGATTTATTACTAGTATCATTGTCTACACTTGATAGCATTGTTTTCGATTTGAATACTCAATAATACATTTAAATTTCGTGACAGTTCAAATATATTTATGTAGATAGACATCCAGAGAAGCAACAGAGACATAACATACTTGTCAACATGATGGTAAGCATCGAAAAATTCCGATGAAAATTAAAATCACCATTTAGTTTGTTTACATTATCTAACAGGAAAGTAGAAATATTAAATCAAAAGACACACATGGAAGTAAATTTATGATCGCATATATAATAAACTTTTCTACCAAAAATTGAACCGACTTCAAAAACTACTGCAAAGTGAAAAATAATTTTTTTACATAATAGTAATAAGAAATTAAATTAAGAGCATAGTATTTACCATGCGTATTATTATATTTATGTACATTAATTTGATTTTTTGGAGTCGGTGCCAGCCAAGCCTTTATTCTTTTAGGAATTGAATTGGATATTTAATTTTAATTTTAAAATTGGCTTGGCTGGCACCGACTCCAAAAAATCAAATTAATGTACATAAATATAATAATACGCATGGCAAATACTATGCTCTTAATTTAATTTCTTATTACTATTATGTAAAAAAATTATTTTTCACTTTGCAGTAGTTTTTGAAGTCGGTTCAATTTTTGGTAGAAAGGTTTATTTTTCTCTTTTTAGTTAAAAGTTAACGATTTTTTGAAGTCAGTTAATAAAAATTATAATACGTAAAAAAAATATTGTAAATTATACATGGATGTAAATTTTGTCAGAAATAGGGTTCGAACGCACGCTCTCTTTCCAGCATCAGAGCTTAAATCTGGCTCCTTAAACCGCTGGGTCATCCTGACTGCGCTCCAATCGGCGAGTTTATTCAAAGTCCATGTTATTTTTAATTTGCGAAAAATCACCAATTTTATTAAATTTTGCCTAATTACTAAAAAAGTACTGAACCAATTTCCATGAAATGGAAGTGGTACCAATTCGAGAGTAGCCTCTTTTATTTAACACAAAACAAAATTAATCGGTTGGATAGTTTCGGAGTAATCGGTGAACATACATAGAAAAAAATACATGCGTTTCGAATTGATAACTTCCTCTTCCTTTTCTGAATTCAGTTAATAATAAATATTATAATACGGAAAAAAATATTATAAATTATACATGGATGTAAGTTATGCCAGGAGTGGGGTTTGAACCCTTGCTTTCTTCGGAGAACAAGTGCTTAAGTCTGGCGCCTTAGACCGCTCGGCCACCCTGATAACGGTACAGCCGGCGAGCTTATTCAAAGTCCATGTTACTTTTAATTTGCGAGAAATCACAAATTTTGTTAATTTTGCCTAATTACTAAAAAAGTACTGAACCAATTTCAATGAAATGGAAGTGGTACCAATTGGAGAGTAGCCTCTTTTATTATATACAAAAACCAAATAAATCGGTTGGATAGTTTCAGAGTAATTGGTGAACATACATAGAAAAAAAATACATACGCGTCGAATTGATAACTTCCTCTTCCTTTTCTGAAGCCGGTTAAAAATAAAAATTGTAATACGGAAAAAAAATTGTAAATTTTACATAGATGTAAATAATGCCAGGAGCGGGGTTCGAACCCACGCTCTCTTTCGCAAAACATAGCTTTGATCTAGCGCCTTAGACCGCTCGGCCATGCTGTCTACAGTCCATTCAGCGAACGTATTCAACACTTTTAATTAGCGAAAAATCACTAATTTTATTAGTTTTTGCGTAATTACTAAAAAAGTACTGAACCAATTTAGATGAAACTGAAGTGGTACCAATTCGAGAGCATCGTCTTTCATTTAACACCAAAACCAAGTTAATCGGTTGCATGGTTTCGGAGTAATCTGTGAACATACATAAAAAAAAAAAAAATACATACGCGTCGAATTGATAACCTCCTTTCCTTTTTGGAAGTCGGTTAAAAAAAAAAAGTGTTAATTTACACATAAAAACAGGTATATCGATGATACAAAAACGATTCGTCTATATGTGTAAATTTGTGTGTAGCTTTAAGATTTACACACTTATAAATGAGGATCGACCGAAACAGGTTTTTAAGGCCGCAACCTAACCTTAAACCGAATTTCAGTGAACTTCCTATTTCGGGAACTTTTTCGAAAACGAAAACTTAAAAGTAGATTTTTTTTAAAGTAAATAATGCATACACAATATACATAATCAATAATTTTACGTAATAGGAAAATAGCGTAATTATTAATTATAAGTATTTATTAAATATAGGTAATTATTAATTAATTATAAGTGTGTTCGTAGCTGGCTGCCTGTTCCTTAGAACATTTTTTTTTATTTTCATATGAAATATAACGTAATTAATTCATAAATGACACAGAAAGATTTTTTAATTATATGAATTTCATTTAATTAAAAAATATTTTTGTTATTCACGCCTAAATTTATCTTTTATGATGTTTTTTGTAAATGATCATCTGTTATATTAGAACTTCCTTAAAGAGTTTTAAAGTACTTCTGCTATTTCAAAAAAATATTCCATTTCTGTTAAATTTATAGCTTTTAAGAAACGCATGAAAATCGCCTTCAATGCTTAGTGTTATATGGAAAGCTTGTTTTATAATTTGCATCCACCTTTTGAGTCATTCTTGACAGTTAATAAACAATTTAGCTCATAGCGATAAGTAGTCTCGTTTGAGCCGGTGCAGCTCAAACTGATGAGTAATATTGAAAAATTCTGAAGGAACAAAAGAGATTTTTGGAATACAGATAGTTTCGGCCCGGTCGAATTTTCAGCAGAATTTTCGCCGAAAACGAAACCAAATTTTCGGTCGATCTCTACTTATAATTTTTTGTAACATTCCAATTCATTTAAATTCAGGTATTTTGTCTACATTTACATGCTTGTCTGTGTAAATCAATCAAAAATAATTTACAGAGTTAATGTCACGAATTAAATATACATAAAAACAGGGTTTTTTTTTTAAATGTGTAATTTTATGATAAATCAGTAATTTTATAAATGTACACACTTGTCTGTGTATACATAACGATGTGTAAATCACAATAACACAACAATTGATGCAAATTTAGGTATTTTCTACTTTTACACACTTGTGTTTTCAAGTGATAAAAAATTATACACCTAGTTTCATAAGCTAAATACACAAAAAAGGTAAAATTTTTTAAAAAGTGTGCAAAAATCATGACAATTATATAACTTTACAAATTTACACATAAATATGCTTAGGTTTGACTAATTTACATATTTTTTTTAGAGTGCAGTTATACTATCTAGACTCTAGATAAAAATATACATTAGAAATAAACAGTCATTCATAATAGTGTCACATCCGTCTTTCATTCTTTTTAAAATCATTTCAACATATCCCAGACATAAGCTATTTCATTCGATATCTGTACATAAGTGTATAATTTCTTGTAACACTAAGTAAATTCCATACGTAGATTTTTAATTGTTATTTTTTTTAAATGCCAAGTATTAGAATCCTTTTGAAATGTATTGTTTAAAATTATCAATTTTCAGCTGTTGAATGCTTTTGAGTTTCATTTAAAATCTAGTATTAAGTTAACAGTTGAAAATAAACACCGACATTGGCTAGAACGGCTAAAGGCATCAGATTTCACGTTGAATACTGATCATGAGTTTCTGTTGAATATTTCATTCATGCTTTAGGGTGCATATATTGCATTTCTTTTTTCATGATTGTTTAAAAATTACTGTGATGAGCATTTTGAAGATGTTATAAAATAATAAAATAAGCTGTAATATTTTGAATACCATATGATTTTACTTATTCACCATAGATTGTGTATTTATGCTTTAAGAAGCTATTTTTTGCCTAGTCAACAAAACGGCAGTTTCTGACACACTCACGGAGTCGCTTTTACACATAAAAGTATAAAAATGTCTGTCAAGATTAATAAAAATGGGTTAGAAATCGAATAGTGGATTTCATTTATTGATAAATGTACTAGAATTTAGTGAAATAATCGATTGATCTAAAAAATAGAGTATTTCTGGGATTGTCGACTGACTCATATTCGAAAATCAGTTCCAAAATTCATATTTGATGCGATTTTCTAAAAAAGCAAAGCTTACTTGAAAAATGGGAAAATTTATGAGTTGCTTCGTACTTGAACAAAAGTGCCTGAGATTTTCCAGCATTTCGGGAATGTGTTAAATGTAAACACTTAGAAATTGAGAAGAGCCTTAATCAAGGAGACTGTTCACCTTTAACCCCTTCGGAACGAGCATCCCATATACATGGCACAAACGGCGCTCAGAATCCTCGATTATTCCCACAAGTTATTTTTTATTGTAAATATTGCCTTACTGAATCAGGGAATTTTCCGAATTCAATTAGGGAAAATTTTGTGTTTAAAAAAACTTGTGATAAAAGGTTAAAAATTCTGTAAAAAGGGCTAACGAAGTGGTTAACGCGTCAAAATATTGTAGTTTAAAGTTTTATATTAATTCAAAGGAATTTCAATCCTGAATATATTGACAAAAAATTCATGCTTCTACTCCATTTTGTTAAGAATGTATCATACAAAGAATGAACGTATTTCTAACACATTTTCTTTTCCTTTATAGTTGTCAGCATTTTTATTTTGGAATCTGAATTTTCATATTAAAACATAATGCATTTATAACTCTGATATAAAATGAATTTTATAAATGCATTTTTTGAAATCCTTATGCATTAACTTTTTATAGAGACGGGGCTTTTGCATTTTTGATTATAAAATTTTAAAATGAAAATGAAAAAAATTAAACATTACTAGAAAATTTTTCAAATATTTTCAGGCATAACATTTTTATTTTTAAAACTATTTCTCAGGATTTGGTTCGAATAATTATTACGTTAATAATTTACGGAAATTTTAGAATATTTTTTCTCTACTTATGAAGTTTCCATTGCTTGTAATAATTTTTATCGACGCTGAACGACACTGTCAACAGTTGAAAATCAATAAAACTTAACACCTGAAATTACGAAAGCTCGATATTTCCATATTGTTTGTCATTCATGTATATCTGTTTTTTTCTATAAAATAAAAATGGTAGCTATCGTTTTTGCATAATTTTTTGTATTTCATTATTATCATTCATATAAACTATGAAATTTACTGTTTCTGCCATTTTTTATGGTGAGTTCCAAAAAACTTGTTGTTCCTTTAATTTTGGAGGTCAGTGTATACGTAACATTCATAATGTAACATTTAAATTAGTTATACAACAGTGCCATTCACATTTCGATTAATGATCAAATATTAACCCCATAGAAGCGAGCAACCGGTATACGTGCCACTTAGGATGCTCAGAATCCTTTAATATTTTCACCAGTTATATTTTCGATAAAGTTTATCTTATTTAATCAGAGCATTTCCGTGATTCTATTACAGAAAATTTTCTGTCATGAAAAACCTGTCAAAAAAGATTAAAAATTAAGCAAAAGGTCCTCGTTGTGAAAAGTTTATTGTCATCTGAATTCCCGTAGAAGAGTATTATGAGAGGAAATAAAATACTCCATATTTGTTAAATGGACGAATCAAATTAAACGAAAAACTATAAAGCTAATTGTGATCAACATGGCTTCTAAATATCAAGCTGATTGGATGCTTTTAGGTCAGTATACGTGACACACACAAAAGCATAACAAAGTTGTCGCCTTTACAGCAAGCGAAAGAAAATTTTAGAAGCGTCTCATTAAAAAAATTCTTCAATAATATTGTAATGAGCTGTTTATTCTTGACGTTTTATTAGAAAAAAAAGCACATTTCTTCACGGGGCTCTGCTTTCCTGGACTAGATGTAGTCTTATTAATTTGACATTTGTAATTTCCTATAGATTATGATGTATCATTCTTGTAGCATATACTGGATTTCATTTTACTATACAATTTTATTAAGATAAGCATGAAATTAGACACGGATTTTCTATAATCCTAATATCCAAATAGCAATACTTACTTACCTGCCAATCTATTTCTACATCTGATGAAAAAGTTGAATAAAATCTCATGTAAGAAATGTTCTTATGGAAATGTAAACTGAATTTCTATACTGAAATCTAATTTATAAAATAAATGTTTCTATAATTTTTATTTTGGGCAAAACAGCTTTTGTGGTTATTTTATACTAATTGAAATAAGATTTTATGTAAATGCAATCTAATTCGATAGCAAAACCATAAAAGTTATTTCCAAAGTAGAAAAGTTTGTAGACTTTTAAACGTATTGGGTAATCATCTATAATCTAGTATCCTGATCCCTGATCATTTTAACAAACGGGATATGGTGCCTTAAAGTACTTTTAATTACAGCCTTTTAATATTATAAGCATTCATTTTACTATGTAGTGCTAGTATCATACTTCATATTTGACGCAAATTTAATCTGTAAACCTGATTACGAAAAATTAGCTAATTTTTCATTTCCCTCATACATTTAACATTAGAATTTTTTAAATATATTTTTACATGCTATGAAATATAGTTGTTAAGAAACTTATAAAAGAAAAAAAGATATGAATATGATGAAAAATATGAAAAGTGATAAAATAAATTTTTTTATACTTTTTGAACAAACCTATAAAATACCATAAAAAATTATACAATTAATTTGAAAATTCTGACAGATATATTGACAAAATTTCAAAATATTGGAAATAATTTAAACACCTTTGGAAAATTTTAGCAACCCTAATTTAATATTTAAATCATTTATTCATTCGCATCTTTTTCTTTTCAATGAATTGTGAATTTCAAAAATCGTCTTTCCCTCAGAAAAGCAGTATGATCTGAAAAAAAAGTTCTATATTTTCCGAACAAATCAACGAAATTTAATAAAACCCCATACAGCTAAATCCGGGTACCTTGATAACATATCTATCAAATATCATGCTGATCAAATAGTTTTACGGCAGTTATCGTGCGAGACAGACAGAACTCAAAACCTTTTCCTGTCTACGCAGCGAGGCTCAACTGACGTTTTGGTAAATTGTAAATTTGCAGATCAGGAACTTCAACTTTAGCACTGTAATTTACTTCATTTTAGGCATTCCTTTACAGAATATATAATATGTAACAATCAGCAATTTAATTTTGATAGTTTATGTATATTTTTAATAATGTAAGACTTCCCAGATATTAAGGAAACATAACCTTTAACCGCTTTTTACGAAACTTTTAATGTTTTGTCGCCGATTTTTTAAAACAGAAACTTGTGCCTTATTAAATTGAGAAAATGCTCGATTAAATAAGAGACATTTTACAGTAAAATTTTACTGGTGGGGATAAACGAGGATACTGAAGCCTTTTTGCGGCACGTATACGTGTCGATCGTCCCAAAAGGATTAAGAAATGTTATATGTCTTCACTCAGTGCTGTTCTGGAATTGCTTATTTTTTTCTATGGTAAAGATTCTGTCCACTGTTGAACCCCCACCCCCCTCTTTTCACTTTAATTTTATGTTCGCAGTTTCTAGTAATTGAGATATTAAAAGTCTTAAGCATTCGTGTGGACTACAAATATATTAGTATAAATAGCTTAATGTGCAGATGCTTTTTATAACCTGTCTTTAAAAGCATACCTTCATTTTTTAACAATGAAACATCTGCGTCTGTAGCAGAAATTGGATAAAACATCATGTTAGATACTTTAACAAATATGAATTCCTTTTAACAGACATGTATAATTAAGACTCTCAAATTTTTTTTTTTAAATTTTTGTTTGAAGAAAGTGTTTTTGTTCAATTTATAGTATTTAGAAGAGATATTTTATTCAAATAAATCCTCATCTAGAGAAAGCATACTGAATAATCTGTAAAAAGCTATTTTACTAATAAAATATATTGTTAAAATAGGCAAATTTTCTCGGCATATTATTTTATTTATTTCATGCTGTATGAAATATAATTGCCAGGCAATGGTTAAATTAAAATAGAAATAAAAAGAAAGTAGGATTAAAAATATGTAAAATGCGAGAAAGTAAAATGTTTTGTATTTTTCAAAGAAATGCATGAAATTTTACAGTAAGTTATACATTTATTTTTTAGTCACTCAGAAATTTTTAGTCAAATTTTCAAATTGGTTGAGCATCTATAAATTGACATTTAAATTAATTAATGAATTGTGGAATATTCACTTTATGAATGATTAAATTAAAAATTTGTACGGTTTCTCATATAAAAGCTTTATGACAGGGAAGAAAGTGGTTTATATATTTTCTAAATAAATAAAAATAAAAATACCGTAATTAAACTAAAAATTATTCTGCTGAATTCAAGTACACCTGTGTACCTAATTTCAGGCTAATCTAATTCTTTATAAGACAGTTATCTCGGGACTTACATACATACAAACACAAAGAAACCAAAAGCACTTTGTCTATCCATAGTTAATCACCAACTGATATTTAATCAATTATTATTATACTAATTTTAATTTTCTAACTGGGTGCGAAAGTGTCCTGGCTGGGATTTGAACCCACGACTTTGTCTCAAGAGGTTAACGATCACCCAAATGAACAATCCTGGAAAATCCGACTGACACAATTCACTCAACCTTTTGACAATAACACCTGGCTTTTTTTTCTGAAACAACATATTAGATAGCAGTTAACAGAATTTCAACAATTCTTGGATACATAATCACACATCATTACTTTAACACAATCATTCTGATTGGATCATTATGAACTTTAACACAATCATAAGACTTGCAACTGTAGGTTTCACTTATAGCTATAAAACTACAAATTCAGTACATTTATGCGAATTGTATCGGTTTGATTTGTCAACGCTAGCTCAGCTGGTTGAGAGTTGGTAGCTTCAGTCATCGTCCTGGTTTTAAATCCCGGGCTGAGCACCTGTTAACTCATGTGAGTTGTAACTATCCAACCGATAGAAAAATGACCAGGCCATTATTCGAACCAGACAAACCTTGGCTGAAACTGCCAATGCTCTGCCAAATGTGCTATCCCGGACGTATATGGAGAACGTAACTCACTCAGCTAACTTTATTGATATAGCATCTCATATGACACATCTGATTTGACAATAAGCTCAACAAAATGAATTGCAATTATTTAAGTAACATTTATAATAATAGTGTTGAAATTAATATGATACTTGTTTCTTCAGCTGGAAAATTACAATTGAGCAATTTTCTGTAGAAGGATTGAAGAATTGTACATAATAGGCTGTGTATATCGGACTAATCGTAATAACAAGTTCTGTGGGATTTTTATTGTTGTGGTTTTTGAGTGCGTAAATTAACTATAACAGCTACATACTTGATTAGCGAACTCAGCAAGAATACTGGCAATTAATGACAAGTTTTGCATGGTTTTTTTAGTGTTTATGAACTATAATAGCTATATATTTGACAAACGAACTCAGCCAAGATACTGGCAGATCGATTTACAGTCCCAGTTAGATTCGAAATGATTCAATTTTTCAGATTTTATCATAATGTTAAGACTTGAGTTTCGTATATATATATATATATACCGTAATTTCGGGTGTATAAGCCGCGGATCAAACAATTCTTTTTGGACCCAGAAATCTTATTTAGTGATTGAACAGAAATATTTACAGCGATCTAACTAGTAACATTCATTTTTAAAAAATTTCTGGGTCGAAAAATAATTGTTTGATCCGCGGCTTATGCACCCGAAATTACGGTATATATATATATATCTATACTAATAAAAGAACAAAACGCTCTGTCTGTGTGTGTGTCTGTGTGTGTGTCTGCGATGGCTAGCAAAATCTACAGCACGTACAAAGCTCAAAATTTTTTTGAGAGTAGCCCAATATCTCTCCTGATGCACCTGAGCTTCAGAATTTCAAAATTCCAATTATTAACTGAGTAATTAATTAAAATCAAGAGGTCACTCTCATAAAAAATCATCTTTTTCCAAATTTTTTTCTCTTTCATTTGTTTACGGTTGGTTGGTTGTGTAAAAATTTTCGCAGAAGTAATAAGAAAGCTGAGACAGAATTAAAGAAACCTATGGAGGAATAAGATAAGTGGAGGTGAAGTAAGCTCAAAAAAGGTTTGCGATATGAAACCATTTATCGCTCAAATTTAATGTGGCAAACAAAAGGACGTGGAAGAGATTTTGTATTATAAGACGAATTGAAAGAAATGAATTACAGTTGAAGCATATTTCAAGAGGAAATAGCAAATTTTTAAAATGGTCTTCGTTCTATTATTATTTATTAGAATAAATATCCGCTTTTAAAATGAAGGAAATCGGAAAATTAGCAATAATTAAATATCAAATTAAAATTAAATAAGATATTGAAAACATTTGATACGAATTAAAAATTGTATAACTAAAAGTTTCCTTCATTAATGTAATTTTCAATACTTTATAACGTAGATGAAAAATGTTTATGACTTAATAATTGCATGTAAATAAATATTTAAAATATAATGATGAAAACATTCTTTTAAAATCATGTATGAAAACTTAAGTAATAAATATTAATCTAAAATATAAATTTCTGACTGCAGACGATTTTAATGTACTAACAAAATAATGTTATATTTTCAAGCAAAACGTTGAAATAATTTTCTATATTGATATTTAAAACACATATGATAAAATAATTAATAAATTTTTACCGATGAAGCGATAAATTAGTTCTTTTTTTAAAAACGAGAGAAAAAAAATACAGGTTTAAACCTGTTTCAATTGATAGCGAAATTTTAAAATGGAGGGCCAAAATCACAGTCCGGTGAAATCCAAACACCTCATTGGTCATTGAGCCGCGTCCTTTTCAGGGAACAATCTCTTAGCAGTTGGGTAAATGTTGTCATACTCCTTTTTCCGAGAAAAAATCGTAGCGGCAGTTTTGAAGTAAATCTTATCTCTTTTCATTTATAATCATAGGCGTAACTAGCGGGGGGGCCGGGTGGGCCGGGCCCACCCCAGACAACCCAGGGCCCCCCCTAGAACTTTAAACTCTTGTGGTAATGTTAGAAGGTAAAAATTTTATTTTTTCGAGAAATTACACATGTCTCAGAGTGGGACGCTAAACTGGCTATTTTTTGCATTTGTCTTAGGTCTATATTTTTCAAATATTTAGTCTCTTTTCTCGCTTTTTTACAATTATTTCTTACTTATCGATCACCACCAACAACACATGGTAACAGTATCAGCTTTTAACGGAAACCGGTCACTCTTTTTGAAAGAGGACTGCATTCATTTGTACGATTGGAAATCAGCCGAAGGCTAAAAGAAATGGTCATTTCCTGTCACTGTCTCGGGTTTTTCAATACTGCACCATTGGGGGGGGGGGGTCTTAATTAATTACATCTGTTTCTTCCTCTTTTTTTGGAAACGGGGCTGAATTCTCAAATTCCAGGAAAAACACAAAAACACATGCTCGCATGCTTCTGTTGTTAGTTTAGTTGCTGTAGTGCTAAGGTGTTTTTTTCTTTTATTGTGCGTTTCGCTATGACTGATATTAATCCTCTTCAGAGATGAAAATTATGAAAAAGATGGATATACGAGATCATTCTTTAAATCTTCGAATTCCTTCAAGCGTTCATTTAATCCAGGTATGTTTGAAAAGTATATAATTCATTTATATTTAGGTTTCTGAAAGATATTAACTTAAACGTTACAGTTTTCATATATTATCCTTTTGTTAAGTTTGTTCTCAAATCCAAAGGAACTACTTTCAAACAATTTTTAGATGCGTTCGTAATTATGTAAATACGTAGCACCTATTGTTGTCGTTCAGTCTGTTTGTCCATCTGTCCGCATATAACAACGCAAAAACTACCCAACCAAATCGTTTGAAATTTAAAATATATAATGATTAAAATCCGATGCATAGATCAATTACAGGGACAATCAAAAGTATTCCGTTACATTACGGTCACTGGGGAAAATTTTCGAATGCATTTTAATGATGTTATAAAATTGATACGCATCTGTGAAGTACATATTATAATATACATTTTGCATAATCTGCGGCGTGGAGAACATTTGATATTGATTTACAAGGCCAGACAAAAGTATTCTATTACATAATGGTATAGGCAGAACATTGTTTGGTGCGCATTTTAATTGTAATTAACTATTTAAAATTTTATGAGATTGATATTGTCACTGTAGAGTGTTACAAGTTATTTTCTGTATAAAAGAAAGCAGATAGTATTTACAGGGACACACAAAAGATTTTGGCTGCTATACTGTATCCGAAATACTGTGTACTATTACATCAAGATCTGAATAATTTTAAGTTCGTCTGTAATTATATAAATAACTAGCACTTATGTTCGTCGTTCAGTCTGTCAGTTCATCCGTCTTTACAATCTATGCCACAAAAAATATTTATTATTAATTTACACGGCCACTCAAAATATTCCCCTACATAATGATGACATACGAGGATTTATTGTTTGGGGCGTGTTTTAATTATATTCAACTATTTCACTTTTATGAATATGGTATACGTTGCTTAGGTGTAATAAAAGTTGTATGTCCATGTATATTTACAAAAAGATTTTGACCACTATACTATACCCGAAGTACCGTCTACTATAACAGCAAGATCTGAATATTATTAAAACTTCATTATCGTACGAACGCACCTCATTTGCTAGGCTTCATGTGCAATTTCCAACTTGTTTTATTAATTCTTTTTTAAAAAACGCACGAAATAGGCAAGTGGGTAAACGGGCAAAAAAAGTTATCGGAAAAAAGTGACATAAACTACAAAAGCGGACAAAAATGACTCGGAAAAAAAAGTTACCGGAAAAAGAGGGACAAGGAAAGAAATTACCAGAAAAAAAGTGACAAGGAATTGATTTTGGGAATTCATTGGTTAAGTATATATAGAGGGGATCGGGGGGAGGGTCTTAATTAAGGTAAATGTGTTTTTCATGCTGAATTAACTGCTTTGATTCAATTTTTGGACATATGATTACCTCCCCCCCCCCATCCGACCTAAATTAGTTATGGGGTTCTTTTGCTTATTATAAAGGGGGACAGGTAATTATCTCTCTCTCAAATTAGATAAATCGGTTTTTATCCAGAACTATCCGATGTATTTCTAATTTTAAATATAGATTCTTTCTGATAAGGCAAATCCCTGAATAGTTTTAAGGGTTTAATGGTTAAGTATAAAGAGGGGGGGGGGGCGGGGAGTAATTCCTCTTAGTTAAATAAATGCCTTTTTTTGCAGAATTATCCGATTTACCTCGAATTTTAGTCATAGGTTTATTATAAGACGTATTTCTCATTAGTTATGGGGGTTCTTATGCTATTAAAAAGTGGAGCGGGCAAGCAATTATTTCCCCCTCAAATTAGATAAGTCGGTTTTTATTCAGAATTATCGATGTATTTCAAATTTTAAATATAGGTTCTTTCTAATAAGGTGGATCTCCGAATAGTTTCAAGGATTTAATAGCTAAGTATAGAGGGAGAAACAGAGGATAACCCCTTAAATTAAAAACAAGTTGGAAATTGCACGTGAAGCGTAGCAAACGAGGTGCGTTCGTACGATAATGAAGTTTTAAAAATATTACTCTCATATATCAATCTCATAAAATTGCAAATAGTGAATTACAATTAAAACGTTCATCAAACAATGTTCTCCCTATACCATTATGTAATGGAATACTTTTGTGTGGCCTTGTAAATCAATAACAAATGTTCTTTGCATCGCAAATTATGTAAGATGCATATTATAATATGTACTTTATATTGTATATAAATTTTATTAAGTTCGAATGAGTGCAACACCATTAAAATGCATTTGAAACATTTTCCCCATTGACCGTAATGTAACGGAAACTTTTGATTGTCCCTGTAAGTGATCTATGCATACGATTTTCATAAAATTTGAAATAACTCGACAAAATTATGTAATAACTATGTATTTTAAATTTCAAACGATTAAAATGAATTTGAAACTTTTTTCCCCATTGACCGTAATGTAACGGAATACTTTTGATTGCCCCTGTAATTGATCTATGCATCCGACTTTCATAAAATTTGAAATAACTCGACAAAATTATGTAATAACTATGTATTTTAAATTTCAAACGTATAAAATACATTTGAAACTTTTTCCCCATTGACAATAATGTAATTGAATACTTTTGATTGTCTCTGTAATTGATCTATGCACCCGATTATCAAAAAAATTGAAATAACTCGACAAAATTATGTAATAACTATGTATTTTAAATTTCAAACGATTAAAATGCATTTGAAACTTTTTTCCCCATTGACCGTAATGTAACGGAATACTTTTGATTGTCCCTGTAATTGATCTATGCATCCAATTTTCATAAAATTTGAAATGACTCGATAAAATTATGTAATAATTATGTATTTTAAATTTCAAACGATTCGGTTGGGTAGTTTTTGCGTTGTTATATGCGGACAGACAGACGGACAGACGGACAGACAGACGGACAGACAGACGGACAGACGGACGGACTGAGCGACAACAATAGGTGCTACGTATTTACATAATTACGAACGCACCTAAAAATGGCTTTTTATGCAGAATTATCAGATTTGCTTCAAATTTTGGATGTCCGGTACATATCACGGGCGGCTAGTCTCTTAGAAAATTTGACGATCAGGGGATTTCTCGGTAAAGGTTTGCCACAAAAAAGCCCAAGTAAAATAAAAAAGCGAGTTGAATGCAACTGAACGCAAATAACAAATAAAAAGAAATTTTCTTCATTTTTTAATTTAATGATTGAAAACAATTATGCCAGAAAACATAAGACATTTTATCGTTTTTCTTATAATTATTACAATTCATTTTGCATTTAAAACTGGTTTATTTATTTATTTATTTATTACTTGTGAAAAAAGTAATATGCTAAATCATTTGTTGTAATTGTCATTTTAATTTACGCCGAATATTTATCATTTAAAACTGGATTTTTACTAATTAATGTCCCATATTACACATCACAAAATATAATATAAAACATTTAAAAAATATATGTTAGAAAATTTTAATGTACAAACTATGTTATGTGTCGTGAACGAATGAACTAATGAATTCATTAACTTGTAATAATAATAATAATAATAGTTTTTTATTACTAGCTTATGTTGGTAATTAGAAAGTTAATTGTTTAAAAACCTGTAGTTCTTGATAGATCTTCAGTATTTGAACGCTTAAAAAAATAAAAAACAAATTTAAATTAAAAAAAATGATTTTAATAAAAACAGGATATTTTTTGTTTGTTAGGATATATATAGAATACTGAAAAATGCTATGCAGAAACATAAACATAGTTTTAAATGCAAACAGCTATTGAGGATATGTAAACAAATCCTTAAAACTGTTCAGGGATTTTATTTTATGAGAAAAGACCTCTATCCAAAATTTGAAATACATCGGATAATTGCGCATAAAAACAATTTATCTAATTTAAGGGGGGAACAAGCGCCCGTCCTCCCACTTTTTAATTAGCAAAAGAATCCCATAACTATTCAGGGATACCCCTTATCATAATGAACCTACATTCAAATTTTTAAGCAAATGGAATAATTCTGCGTAAAATGCCATTTTTTTTTAATTTAAGAGAGGTTATCCCTCGTTCCCCTTCTATACTTTACCATTAAATTTCGAAAATTCTTCAGGCATTATATACTGCGACGACGTATTGACAACTTTAATCTGGGCAGAAGATAGATAGCGAAATCCCATTGTTAAAAGGTATGCAGGAGTGAAAGTATCTTCATTCTAAAGCTTAGAAGAATAGCTGTAATTGACCTCAAGGAACTAGAAAATGATTTCACTGGTCTAGTGGCAATGAGCTGAGGGGTGGGATTGTTGAGCGTAGAGAGCGAAGGAAGGTAGTTGGAAGAGAGACATTTGCTGATAATGTACTAAAGAGTACATAGATGTAAGGTGGCTTAGACGTGCTAAGCGAAATGTAATATTGGAGTGTGGCTCCTATGTAGTTGTAATGTCGTTTCATTTATTTTTTTTATTAATTGATCTATAGTTCTAATAAAGAACTTGAGGAACTAAAAATGTGTTATTGATAAACTTAACAAATAAACCAACTGAATAAAGAAAAACTGAGGACACGACACCACAATACTAGATATAATCCTTGTCAGAAAGAACCTATATCCAAAATTTGACACATGTTGGATAATTCTGCTTAAAAACCCATTCATCTTATTTAGAACGGAGGGGGTTGGGGTAATCGTCCATTCCCAAAACTAATCAAACAAGCATCTTTTCAGTATGAACATATATCCAAAAATTGAACCAAAACATTTAATTTAGCAAGAAAAACCCATTTACCTAAATTAAGAGCCACCCCCCACCCCCCTTTCATACTTAACCAATAAATCCCCAAAATTAATTCCTTGTCACTCTTTTTTTTTTCTGGTAACTTTTTTTCCTTGTCCCTTTTTTCCGGTAACAATTTTCCCGTGTCACTTTTTTTCCGCTTTTTTAGTTTGTCATTTTTTTCCGCTAACTTTTTTTCCTAGATTCAGGATTAAAAAGCTATGTGAGTGAGAAATGTTCTTCATTCTTTGATAAGATCTTTCAGAAGACGATTCTCACTGTGGAGGATTTGAAACGAATTTGCGACATGGTAGCGACAAAAAGGAGGAAAAATGGTTGTCATGCGATCAAAATTCCTTATAACTCATTAACTAATTTATATATTTATTTTTAAAAAATGGCGACTGTGTTGTTTATAAGTAACTCTATCTCCCCCAGCCACTGTTTTGAATCGAAAACTTGATGTATAAAGTCACTATTAGATTCAACAACATTTCGAAAAATTTTTGAACCAACACTTGATTTCCTCCAACTGTTCGCGAAATATCCTCACAACACCCAGTGTGATAGCAAACAGCAATATCCCCCAACTTTTTTTCTGCAGTTCCAAAAAAAAAAATCTCCGCTAGTCAAGACTTTACATCGTGCATCGAGCATTTTAACGAATCAGAGATAAGCGATTGATAGGAATAGGCGATAAATATTAACGGCTGGTAGTAGTAGTATTGGTTTTCCTGCTATTCCTCCAACTTTTTGCAAATAATTGTAACCTTTTTCTCTCTTTGAACTGGAAAAAGTTGGGGTTAAAATCGGCTGAAAAGTTTGTTGCTCGTAAATTTTGTGAATCTGATAGCAGCTAAAGACAGAAGAAAGTTTCATCCAATTAGTTTCTTTGATAGATTGTACGTTTTCAGGAATGTATTAACAAGTGAACTTTCCTTTGTGTATTATCAGTTCTAACAAAACTATTTTTACTTTTTTCTATCTTTACGGAAGAAAATATTGGATTCGTGAAAATTTTCGAATTCCGGTTTTTGGCGGATTTACCCGTTTTAGAGATCAGAGATTCCTAGTTTTTAGTAAGAACAAGTTTTCACAAAATGTCTGTATGTGTATATGTGAATCAGACTGTGTCTCTATGTGACATAAATTTTGGGGACGCTCTATCTCAAGAACTAATGCATGGAATGTAATAAAAATTTATATTCAGGTAGTCCCTAATACAACTTGATACTGATTAGTTTTTGTTGCAAATCACTCAACAGATGGCGCTTCTACGCTGCTTTTTTTACAATTAACGCAACAGCTATATCTGAAGAACTAAGGCACGGATATCAACCAAACTTCAGATTCAGTCAGTACTTAACATGAATTGATATTGTATTCGTTTCTGTGTAAATCGCTCAACAGAAGGCGCTGGTATGCTAATTTTTTCACGATTTTTGCAACAGATCTATCTCAAGAACTATCGCACGGAATTTAATTAAAAATTATAATCAGGTAGTTCTTGATATAGATTGATACTGATTAGTTTTTGGTGCAAATCGCTCGACAAGTGCGCTGCTATGATGCATTTTTTACGATTTACGCAACAGCTATATATATATATATAACTAATACATGGATTTCCTTTAATCTTCAGATTCAGTTAGTTCTCAACATGAATCGATGTTGTTTGCATTTTGGTGCAAATTGCTCAACAGGTGGCACTGCTTTGTTGCATTTTTCACGATTTGCGCAATACCTCTATCTCAGGTTCTCAGGTGCACGAATTTTTATCAAACTTTAGATTCAGTAAATCCATGAAATTAACTAGTTTTGTTCGTGTTTTGTTGTCAATCTCCCAATATGTGGCGCTGCAATGCTGAATTTTTCTCAATTCCTGCAATATCTCTATTTTAAGAACTAATCAATGAGCTTCACCAAACTTCACATTCAGGTATAGCTTGTTAAATATTGTTGCTGTTTATGTTTTGGTATGAATCGCCCAACAGGTGGCACTTTTATGTTGCATTTTTTCACATTTCCGCAATAGTCTTATTTTAAGAACTAATGCAAGGAATTTCATGTCTTTAAAATCTTCACAATGATCATAAATTACCATTTAATTTTGGCACTGAGGTAGCAAACTTTGACGCATTAAGGGTGTATTTGAAAAAATGTTTTTTCTCTCTCAGCAGCTCAAAATTTTCCTATACATTTTCAGATTCATCTGTAAAAGTAAAAACATGAAACTTGCTGAGATAATTTTTGAAGATATGTTATAAGATGCCGTATGACTTCATTTTTCTCTGAATTTATTAGAATTTGATTTATCGACAATTATTTTCTCAGCATGACCCTTTTTTTCGTTCCCAGATCTCTCGCTTTGGAAAACTCGGTTCAAAAGACGAACTTTGACTGCATTTTTTGTAATATTTTCTGCATTTATCAAAAAAATCGCAGTCATGGGACCTAATATAATTTCTAAATAAGAGAATTTCACAGTTTAGTGCGTTTGAGAGCAAAAGTGAATCTTAAAATAAATCAGAAAAAGAAAGTTTTGGGATTGCCACATTCGACTAATTACTAATACTATTATTGTTTGGAAATTATCAAACAGTTTACTATAAAACAACATTGTCACACTATTATTGTTTTCTAAACAATAATAATTTTTACAATTACTGTTTGAAAATTATCAAATATAGATGGGGTCGTGGCCCCCCCTAGAAAAATTCTCTAGTTACGCCTATGTTGTTTATAATCTAAATTTTTCACTCTCATTTTATAAAATGGCATCAAAATATCTTAATTGAGTTAATTTCGATGGTTTATCTTAAATAAGAACAGGCGGTAACAATCGCCTAAAAAATACTTTCCCTCTCACCTTTTTCAAATGGAGAAACAAGTTCGTGATTTTCACCCTTACCACACGACCAATGGGGTGGCTGGATTTCACTTGACTGTGATTTTGGCCCTTCATTTTAAAATTTCGCCAATTGATAGGCGTGTCAAAGCAGGTGCTTTTGTTGGTACTTAATTGGACTTAATGTAGGGTTACATCTTAAGCATCATCTCCAGAGATAATACCTCCACTCTATTAATTTTTTTTTTACTCTATAAAAGAAACCAATTTGAGATTTTGACATTTCAAAAGTGACTGTTTTTTTCCCAAAGACCTTTAAAATTCATAGACTGGCAAAATGTCAGTTTAACTTAGGATTTTTGGACATAGCTATTACGTCAGATCGTTGGTACTTCGTACATTAGAATGTATTTGTGGTTGGCTAAGTTGCAGTTAATATATGTATATGTATATATGAGGCTTTTTTAGCAGTTTTTTTTAAATCATTGATTAAATTTGAATGCATTTATTTAAGTTAAAATTTTATTAAGACTTTAATTTGTTTTTAAAACAAAAATGAAATGGCTCTTTGACGTACAATTGTTCGAATAGGCAGACGATTCATACACAGTAATAAATTATCAAATAGCAAAATAAATTATATATAAAAAATAGTCACTAAAAGATTAGTAGCAAAACATAATATTTAGGCGTATTAACACATAACCCGATCCCAACCAGAAAAAAACAGACTATACTCCGATCCAAGCAAGACAAAAATTTCATGAGCATAAACGCGACCCGAACCTAAAAATTCCATTTGAAAAAAAAACTATGGATTTGATATTTGACCCGAATCAAATCTGAATCCCACAAAAATATTCAAATGAAGCATACCCCAATTCGATCAAAGAAAAATAATGTTCGTGTATATGCAACCCGACCCGAACCTAAAATTTTTCTCTGAAATAACCCAAAAAATGACCAGAACGAAACCTGAAATCGATAAAAATATTCCAAAGAACTATAACCTGATAAGAGCAAGACAAAAAAACTTCCATGAACATAAACCTGACTCGAACCTAAAAAATTCCATTTGAAAAAAAAGCCTGAAGTTTTATGCAAACTACATCTGAATCCGATCAAAATATTCGAAAGAACCATAACCGGATTCGAATAAGAGAAAATAATTTTCGTGGACATGAAACCGATCGGAACCTAAAATTCCATTTGAAAAAAATACCTGAAATTTGAATCGACAAACATATTCCACAGAACCATACCCGGACCTGAACAAGACAAAAAAATTTCCATGAACATGAACCCAATCCGAACCTAAAAAATGAACTAAATCTGAATCTGACAAAAATATTCCAGAGAAGCATATCCTTATTCGAACAATGCAGAATAATTTCCGTTGATGCGCAACCCAACCTGAACCTAAAAATTCCATTAAAAAGCCGAAATCTGAATTGAACGACATCTGAACCCGAAAAAACTATTCCAAAGAACCAAAACCCGATCCGAGCAAGACAAAATAATTTCCCTGGACATGAATCCAACCAGAACCTTAAAAATCAATTTAAAAAAATACCTAAAATCTGAATCGAACCAAATCTGAATCCGACGAAAATAGTCCAAATAACTATAACCAGATACGAACAAGACAATATAATTTCCATGGACATAATCCCCATTCCAAACCAAAAAATTTGTAAAAAAAAGAAAAAAAAAATCCCGAAATTTGAACCAAACTTAATCTGAACCTAACAAAAATATTTCAGTGAAGTATAACCTCATTGGAACTAGGTAAAATAATTTTCATATAAGTACAACCCGACCCGAACTTAAAAATCCCATTTGAAGGGAAAAAAAACCCCCACGAAATCTGAATTGAACCGAATCTAAACTGAACACAAATATTCCAAACAACCATAACTGTATCCGAAGAAGACAAAATAATTTCCATGAACTTGAATCCAATCCGAACCTAAAATTCGGATGTTCTACAAAACATAATGCGCTCCGTAGCGGTGGAAAGTGAAACTAAGTACTTAGCGCGAGATGGTTAAAATATTTCGTTTATAGTAAATGTTAAATTAGAACTTGGTTACGGTTAGATAACAGTTAGGTTGCAATTACGTTCCGGTGACCCTTTTGTTATTTTATTTTCCGGTTAGGTTACAGTTAGGTCAAGGTTAAGTTACAGTTAGGTTAAGGTTAAGTTGCGGTTAGGTTGTGGTTAGATTATGGGTAGGTTATGATTAGGTGACGGCCAAGTTACATTTATGTTATATTTAACTTGCAGTTAGGTTACTGTTAAGATACAGCTAAGTTACAGACAAGTTATGATTCCGATACAATTAGGTTACGGTTAGGATTTTGTTCATAGAATGAACATTACGCATGTTTGATAAAAAATATACACCTATTTTTGTAAAATGGCTCTGAATTTATAATATTATATACTAACCTTTTAGCGAATCATCGAGAATCGATTTCATTCGCGGTATAGTCAGATTTAAGAGTGATATATAATTAGTTTGAAATTCAAAATATTTCACTTGGGATATCTATGTGAAAAAAGTATTTAGTTAAGTCACTTAACACTAATTTTAAGGATAAATATCAACACGAAATCGTTGGACACATATTCCCTCCTGCGTTTCCCATTGCAGTCATTTTAGGTATTTTTGCAGCTAAATATTAGTTTTTTTTAAAACCAATTTTTGACACAGTCAGGGGGCACGTATTTAAAATAATGTACACTGTAAAAAATTTGACCCTTTTGCTGTATCATCACTCCCCCGCTTTTATAGAATATATCTCTTTTGACCTATGACAATGCTCCAAAATAGGCTGAAATAATCATTTTCTATAAAAGCGGTGGAGTGACGATGCAGCAAAAGGGTCAAATTCTTAACAGTGTATTAACACATATTTTGAGTTGAAGATAAAATCATAAAAATTTCAAGTTCGTTTAACATTATTATAACGGACCCGGGCAACGCCGGGCGGGTCAGCTAGTATATATATATATTAATAAAATAACAAATCGCTCTGTGTGTGTGTGTCTGCGATAGTTAGCGAAAACTACGGTACGTACGAAGCTCAAAATTTTTCTGAGAGTAGCCCAATATCTCTCCTGATGCATCTGACGCTCAGAATTTCAAAATTCTATTTATTAACTGACAAGGAAGGTCTCCATACGGGCATACTCAGAAAAATCTGAAAAAATTACAGAATGTTCTTCTCATATAGTTATATATGTTTATAAAAAGAATTTCGGCGGAACCTCCTTATAACGTCCGTAAAAAAATAATAAAAATTTCGTTTATTTGGCGATTTATCTCCGGTTGGCGAAAAAACGAAATTTTGAAAAATACGCTTTTACGCTTCGAATACTTTTTAAAGAAAAACTTTCTATGTTCAATTTATTTAAATAAGTTTAGTTTAAATAATTTTAGTTTTGCATTTTTACTTTACTTTAAGTGTAATTTTGTCATATACGTTTATATGTACACATATAACAAAATGAAATTAAGATATTTTATCATTTAAAACACAATTTAAATTGATTAAAATTGTTCCAAATTGAAAAATACACTGTTGAAAATCTGCTGCATTTTGTTGCAACGCACTCCGTTGCTTGTATAGAAAACGGTTACTTGGCCGTGAAATGGAGCTTTCTCATTGGTTGGAATAGAGATATTATATACAAGCGGTGGAGTGCGTTGCAACAAAAAGCAGCAGATTTTTAACAGTGTATGACATGATGAATTCACCGTGCTATGGAGCATTCTCATTGGTCAGAAGAGAGATATTCTATAAAAGTAGTGGAGTGACGTTGCAGTAAATGCTGCAGATTTTTAACAGTGAAGTCAAATAAAATCAATTTTCAGATTCGTTAAAATCGTCTGCTTTTGGCGAGGAAATGCATTGCTCGCCAAATCCCGCGTCGCTTTCAGCTTTTCACGCCAATTATTCCAAACTATTTTATTTTTTTACATATCTAATAATGTATTTCCGCCGCTAATTTTCACTGGTCCTTTATTACCTACATGAGTAGTTTGATTCATATTTTTTTCAAAAAAATCTGAGTATGCCCCCAATGGAGACCTTCCTTGTGAGTAATTAATTAAATTCCAAACCTCACTTTCATAAAAAATCGCTTTTTTTAGCTTTTTTCCTTTTCATTCTCTTATGGTTGGTTGGTTGCATAAAATTTTCGCAGAAATAATTTTAAAAACTGAGACTGACCTTTAAAATTCATAGACTGGCAAACTGTCAGTTTAAATGAGGATTTTTTTTTTTTTTTTTTTTTTATCACAGCTGCTGTACGCCATGGAGGAAAAAGATAGGTGGTGGCGAAGTAAACCGAAAAAAAGAAAGGTTTGCAAGAGGAAACCATTTATCGCTGAAATTTTAATGTCTCAAAATAAAGCACGAGGAAGGAATTTTGTATTAATAAGACGGATTGGAAGAAATGAATTACAGCTGAAGCATATTTTACGAAGAAATCGTAATTTTTTTAAATGTTTTTTCTATTATATTATTTATTAAAATAAATGTTTGCTTTTAAAATAACTGAAATTGGAAAATTAAAAATAATTAAATGTCAAAATAAAATTAAATAAAATATTGAAAACATATGATTTGAAATAAAAAATTGTATTACTAAAAGTTTTCTCTTTTTTTTTTCAGAAATTTTTAATACTTTATAACGTAGATGAAAAATGTTTATGATTTAACAACATATTTATAATTCCATGTCAATATATAAAGTATAGTGATGAAAAGATTCTTTTAAATTCATGCATGAACACTGAAATGATAATATTAATCTAAAATCTACATTTCAGAGTGCAGACGATTTTAAATCATTAACGAAAGAATGTTGATTTTTCAAGCAAAGTCTTAAATGATGCTTCTATATTGATATTTCAATATCATATGATAAAAATAATCAAATAATTCTTGCCTATGATTGATGTAATTGTATCTTTCATGCATTCTGATCGTGTATTACAGGCAATAATGCACAAAACGTTATTTTTTAAACGAAATTTTAGTCATCTATTCAATAACAGTTTAAAAGGTAAAAAACAAAAACAAAGAAATACTGGTTTAAATCAGTTTGAATTGATCGGAGTTTCAAAGCACATGGTTTTGTTGGTGCTTATTTGGACTTAATGTCGCGGATTTTAGAGTTAAATTTTTTGCGTCACCCCAAGACATTATACTGCCACTCTATTAATTTCTTTTTACTATATGGTTGTACGCATATTTTTGGCATTTCGAACATTAGAATGTATGAGTCATTAGCTGTGTTGCAGTAAAAAACATTACACAACACTTTTCTATGAGTTTACTTTTTTAATCATTGATTAAATTTAAATGTGTTCTATTCAATTTAAAATTGTAATATGGCTTTAATTTGTTTTTAAAACAAAAATAAAATAGCTGTTTGGCGTACAATTGTTTGTATCCGCAAACGATTCATTCACCATAATAAATTATCAAATAGCTAAGTAAATTATCTATCAGAAATAGCCATAAAAAGAATAGTGGCAAAACTGATTATAACCTTAATGTTTAGACTAATTTAAACATAATCCGATTCCAACCAGAAAAAAAAACAGACCACACTCCGATAAGTGATACACAAAATTTCCGTGAGTATAAACCCGACCCTGACCTAAAAATTCTGTTTGGGAAAAACTATGGATTTGATAACTGATCCGAACCAAATCTGAATCCCGCAAAAATGTTCAAGTGAAGCATAAGCCGATTCAAACAAGGAAAAATAATTTTCGTGGGCATGAAATCTGACCCGAACCTAAATATTTTCTTTAAAAAATCCCGAAATATGACTCGAACGAAATCTGAAACCGATAAAAATATTCCAGAGAACTATAACCCGATCCCAGCAAGACAAAATACTTTCCATGGTCATAAACCCGACTCAAACCTAAAAAACTTCGTTTGAAAAATCCTGAAATTTGACCCAAACCACATCTAAATCTGACCAAAGTATTCGAAAGAACCATAACCGGATTCGAGTAAGACAAAATAATTTCCGTGGACATGAATCCGATACGAACCTAAAACTCCCATTCAAAAAAATACCTGAAATTTGAATCGAACCAAATGTGAATCTGACAAAACTATTTCAAACATACGCAACCGGATCCAAACAAGACAAAATATTTCGATGGACATGGACACAATCCGAACCCAAAAATTTCTTTGAAAAAATCGCGAACTGAACGAAATCTGAACTTGGCAGAAATATTCCAGTGAAGCATATCCTTATTCGAACAAGACAGAATTATTTCCGTGAACAACCGTGAACAAGAAGACCCGAACTCAACAGTTTTATTTGAAGAAAAAACTCGAAATTTGAATTGAACCAAATCTAGACCTGACAAAAATATTCCAAAGAACTATAACCCAATTCAAGCAAGACGAAATAATTTCTATAGACATAAACCCAACTCGAACCTAAAAAATTCGATTTGAAGAAAAACTAAAATTTGACCCAAACCACATCTAAATTCGACCAAAATATTCGTAAGAATCATAACTGGATTCGAGTATGACAAAATATTTTCCGTGGACATGAACGAGATCCGAACCTAAAAATTCTATTTGAAAAAATACCTGAAATTTGAATCGAACCAAATCGGAACCTGATAAAAAATATTCCAAAGAATCGTAACCGGATCTGAATAAGACAAAAAATTTCCATTCACCTGAATCGAATCTGAACCTAAAAAAATTCTTTGAAAAAAATCACGAAATCTGAACAGAAAAAAGCCGAAATCTGAATTGAAACAAATCTGTTCCCGACAAAAATATTCCAAAGAACCATAATTGTATCCGAGCAAGGCAAAATAATTTCCATGGACATGAATACGACCCGAACATTATAACTCAATATCAAAAGATACCTAAAATCTGAGCCCGACAAAAATGTTCTAATGAATCATAACCAGATCCGAACAAGACAAAATAATTTCCATGGACATGAAACCAATATATGGTTTGATAACATTTAGGTTGCAATTACATTATGGTAAGTCTTTGATTATATTTAATATCCCGTTAGGTTACAGTTAGGTCACCGTTAAGTTAAAGTTAGGTTAAAGTTAAATCGCATTTGTTTTATGGTTAGAATAAGGATCTGTTACAATAAAGTGAAGTCTAGGTTACATTTATGTTATATTTAATTTACGGCAAGGTACTGTTAAGTCAAAGTTAGGTTACAGGCAGGTTATGGTTACGGTAAAAAAGTTTCCGGTTAGGAATTTATCCATAGAGTGGACATTATGCATGATTTGATTAAAAATAACACTTACTTTTGTTAAATGGCTCTGAAATTATAATACTACATACAAACACTTTAGCTACGAGCGAGTATCGATTTCATTCATGGTATAGTCGGATTTAAGAGTGATATAATTAGTTTGAAATTCAAAATATTTCACTTGGGATTTCTATGTGAAAAAAATAAATAATTAGTTACGTGACTTAACAGTGATTTTTGATAAATATCAACACTTTAACTCGAAAATCACGCAGTCGTTAGATAATATTCCCTCCCACATTTCTCATCGCTCATTTTGAGTATTTTTAGAGCTTAACATTAGCTGTTTTTTAAACCGATTTTTCACACAGTCAGTGGCGACGTATTTCAGACAACGCATTTCTGCGTGTTTCGAGTTAATGATAAAATCATACAAATTTCAAGTTCGTTTAATATTGTTAATACGGACCCGGGCAACGCCGGGCGGGTCAGCTAGTAGTATATAAAACAGTTTTAAATCACTACAAATTATCAACAACAAACGTGAATGTATAAATTATAAAAAAAATTATTCAAATTTAAAATATTGTATAAATCATTATAAAATTCTATAAAAAGATCCTTATAATATGATCAACATGAAATTAAATGTACAGTAAACATTGGAATAATGGTAATATTTATGGAACCAAGGTAGAATCAATGGGCCCAAATTACTTTGATTACATTTGATGATTGCATGCATACTTTTATTTGAAGTCAATCTAAAAAAAATTTTAAACTATAAAAGAAAACTTATTTAACATTTACCTTACCCGAACTTGACAAATTTCAACCGGATACTGTTCCAAAACCTGACATGTAAAAATAAGATTATCTTATATAGTAATTTAATTATTAAATTATAAGCTAATATTCTAAATACTCATCTATATAGTCATAACAATATCCTGATATTTCTTTTAAAATGTCGGATCAATCCGAACCCGATCCACAAGAATTAAATAGAACCTGAATTTCAACTCGACCGGAAAGGGTTAAATCCCAACCTAAAATTGAATGCGAAAAACATAGTTTCAACTCAACCTTAAACATGTATCTGCTCAGGATTTGATAAAATTAGATTGCCAAGCTGATGCAGGACTGTAGAAGACAAGTGGCGATAAATTTTCTAAGGAAAACCTAAATTCTTTTCAACTAAACTCAGTCTCAAAATTCAGTATTTTATCATCATAAAACTATATTAATCATTATGTTACATGATTCAGGATTTCACATAGTATGAAATCAGTAATGGGGCAGAAAATAATTATGCAACCTGTGGATCGTTTGAAAACGGATCATTTAATAAAAGTCATTTAATGTAAGAAATTAATGAGCTAGAGCTCATTGTTCGTTAATCATTCCCTTTACTACACCCTTTTTCTCTTTTTTTTTTTTTTGTTATAACTCTCTTTTTTCTCTAGTAGATTTCGTTAATTAAGAATGAACGTCATTGATCGATATTTACTTCTTTGCTTTAATTTAACAAACCTGCGCAAATAATAGAGATAAAGGTTCTCTCGATTCTCTAAAAGTGATGTGTCAGTGCATGATAATGCATTTTAACGAAAAGAGAATATTTAATTACAGTAAAAGTAAAATTATTGAAAATTTGCATTCTATTGAAAATTTAGATTATAGAGGTTTTAATTCTAATGACATCTGGATTAAAAGGAAGTATTTTATTGATAATTTATGCAGCTAAATTATTATAAAGGAGGAATTATTTATTTCGGTATTAATGAATGAGTTTTCATTTTAAAACAGAGTTAAAATTTAATGATTGAAATGAAAAAAAGCGCAGTTAACTTATTTTATGGTGTTTAGAGAAGTTTTTTCATTTCAATTTTATACATTAAAATTTAATGATTATGTATTCTCTACCGTCTGTAACAATGAGGCTCGACTCAGTGTCTCAATGTCTGTTAGGATATTTCATCGGATCGGTTAACTCGATTTTATCGGAACCCGACTCGACCCAATCCCTAATTAAAGTCGAGTCAGTTTGACGCCCCTTTTTTCGTTGCTAAATGTATTCGAAACCAGTTGACTCATAATTGTTTTATATTTGAGCCGGTTCCTGTTTGGGTTTGGACTTTTGTAGGTCGGTTTCGGTCAACTCGATTTTTCAAAAGTCATACATATTCAAAGTTCATATTGTTGACTCTGATAAAAAAATAAAATAAATAAAGTATATTTTACTATAAATGAGTTCATGTATACTCATTTTTCTAAATGAATTATGTAACGGATAAAAATAAATCATTTTACAGACATATTTATGGACTATATAGTTGCACGAAAATATTGATTAATTTCGTTTCTTTTTGGTATCGAGTCGATTTTAAATTGATGTGTCTTGGGTTCCTATTGGTTTTTGGGTTGAAATTATCTTGTCAGATTTAGGATTAATGAAAATTTATTTTGCGTTCGAGTTTCGAGTTAGCTTCAAACAGAACGTTCAGGTTCAGGTCAGGTATAACCGAACTATAGTCTGGGATTCTGGATTATCAAAATCACATAGTTTATATTGTGTTTATAATTCTAGAAAAAAAATATTTGGTGTTCAGAAATTCTAAAATAAACAATAATAACGAAATCAATTTTTATTAGTATAACTATTATTAGCATTATTAGTAAATGTAAATAATTATTATCGGAATTAGATAATTATAGTAATTAGCGAAGTATAGGTTATGGCTGATGCATGGAATTCATGAGTGACCAGGCGAAATTAAGTAATACCAAAACTTTATAAAACTGAAGAATGCATTTAAACAAGTGGGTAAGTGTGATCACAGATCGCACAGAGGATTTCGTTTAATGTGTCTTTCAAAACAACATATATTTTAATAATAAATACATATTGCTAATTTATAATTAGTAAATTCTTATATAGATGGTAGCATCAACAAATTTAATTTTAAAATAAATATAAAAAGAAGTTATTTATTTTAATCAAATTAAAAATGTTCAAATCAAAATATTTAAATAAAATCCAAAATTCTAAAAATTTTGAAAATCCAAAAAAAAAAAAAAAATAAAAATAAAATAAAATAAAAAAAATAGTGGAAATATAATAAAAATTTAAAATTTTTATGAACGAAAAAAAATTGTTTACTGGAAATTTAAAATGCTGAATCATTAATAAATCACAATAGTTTTTAAAAATAGAAAGAAAAAGGAATGCCAAAAAATATTATGAATGTTATATGAACGAAGCCCTACTGATATAAACCCTTAAATTGGAAAAACATACGAATTTTCTTTTAATTAAATTCATTTTAATATAAAAATTTCAACTTAAAGCACCAAGAATCAAACTAACAATCTCACAATAAACAATTTTTTGATGTTGTATTACACACAATTATTTGTACTAGTGTATGTATATTGATGAGTAATTTTGAATGTATAAGTTAAATTTTATAACTGTTTTTTTATTTTATGTTTTTCAAGAGATTTATATTTTTGTTTTTATTTCAAGCTTACGAGGAGAGGACCAACTTTGATAATAATAGATTTTGATTATTTTAAGGTATGTTGTAGTGTAGCGATCACTTAGTCTCAGGGTCAATGCATTTTATACAACGATTCTTAATTCTTGAGAAACAGAGGGGTCTAATATCATGATACAACTTAATCCCAAACACTAGTCACTGAAAAAGACCCGGATGATAATGTTAAGTCTATGGGGGCGTTCCTTTCAAGTATCTCTCTCAAATTTTAATATTTTTACACGATTTTTTTAATAGGATAGCTGAGGACGATCTACAACCGGGCTAGTTTTTACTTTTTCAGTTTTGGTAACAGATTTTTTAAAAATTACTTTAATTTTCAAAACCAGTTAGAACCTGTTCTGAAATTAAAACTATCATAATATAAAAAATGCACAAGCAAAATCGAAAAAGTAAAAACTAACCCGGTTGTAAATCATCCTCAACTAACCAATGCAAAAAAACTCATGTAAAATTATTAAAATTTAAGCGAGATATTTGAAAAGAACGACCCCATAGACCTAACATTATCATTGTCTTTTTCAGCGACTAGTGTTACGCCTTAAATACTCACTTTGCAAATGAAGGATGTGGATAATCGTAGCTCAGTTGGATAAGAATTATACTGTTGTTCAGCGGGCTCGGCTTCGATGCCAGGAAGCACTCCATTTGATTTTATAATTTAAAAATCTTAATTTCGTATCTTAACTACAATTGTTAGCATATTTAAACATTAATTTAATTTTTTAAACAAATATTTCTCATCTTTTAAGGAGTTTTTTTTTTTTAAATTCAATCTGTTATTGAATAATAAGAATTCCAAACACGTTACAAAATTTGTTGTGGCACTATCTATTTATTATAAAATAAATAATATTCAAGTAAATTTAAAATAAAAGCAAGAAGAAGATAAATAAAATAAAATAAAGAAGCAGCAAAATTGAAGCAAAATAATTAAAAAAAAAACAAGCATACGCTTTACAAAATTTAATAGCCTTTAATATGCAAAAAAAAAAATGATTGTAATTTAATTCATATGTTTATTTTTAATGTGTTTATTACTTTAAAAACAGAGTGATTTTATTATCGTATTGACTTCCCTTGTTAAAGCAATACATAAATGATATTTTTTTAAAATACCGAATTGACACAATTGTTTACTACAGTGGTGGTCAGAATTATAAGAACAATTGAAAATTGCGCAGAAAAAATTTATTTCTGAGCTAAATAAAGGGAAATTTATACACAAAATGTTTTTTTGTGCTAGAAATCATAGTAGAGTGCAAAGCATTGTAAAATGCAAAATATGAATGTTTTCTCACAATAAACAAAATATGTCATTGCAAAAAATTGGACAAAATTATAAGGACAATGAATGTTTTTGCCTGAAATACACTGATAATTAATAATCTCCCCGTTTTTTCTCAATCACTTTTATCAGTCTCGAGGTCATGGAGTTTGACAATTCCTTAAGAACGTTCTTGGAAAATTTTGAGTGATCTTTTTCGATGGAAGACATACGTTCTTGCTTGTTTTGAGATTATATACCATTTTTGCTTACTTTGTGTACCAGAATACCCAACAGATTTTCCATTGGATTCAGATCAGGACTTCTGGCCGGCCAATCAAGTATTTTCATGAAATTAGCATCAAAACATGAGTTGGAAGTTTGGGAAACATGAACCGAGGCATTGTCCTGCTGGAAAAAAATAGCCTCCAATCGCTATTAACGGTGCTTCTGTTAAAAGATTATCACCCAATACATTAATGTAACTCTCGGAATTCCTTTTACCCTGCACAAAAACTATAGGAGTAGTTCCACCAGTTGTGAAACCTCCCCAGACCGTTACTGTGTCACGTCCGAATACATGCTTTGAGAAAATTGGTTTTCTCTACGGAGATCATACTAGAAGTTGCAAAAACAATCTAGTCTATTCAAATTAATCTTTTTCTCATCGGAAAAGACAGAATCCCACTTTTTTCCCATAGTATTGCAGTTTTTGGCAAACTCCATCCTCAATCTCTCATGAACTTTTGTAAGAGGCGGTCTTGACGCATATTTACTATAGCGAATCTTTTTCTTTCTTTTTGTAAAACACGTCGGACAGTTTCAGCACTTGCATTCTAAGTTCAATTTACGTTTTTTTTACAGTTTTTTGGAGCAAGCTCGACTTATTATCATTCTTTTCCCCCAGACAGAAATAGAAGATGGCATGCTTGTATGTCGTTGTCTTCGATATTTACCGGTATTTTAAAGATAATTGTAAATAACCGTTCTTGATCTCTTAAACTCTGTAGAAATTTAGCATACAGAAAGTCTTGAATTTTGAAATGCATCCATTTTTCCTTTCTGAAATTCCAAAAGCTTTGCACCTTGCGGCATGATTGAAAAACAGAATAATATGATCTCAAACACTTACTACGCGTTTATATCGTCTAGAAGTTCCGTGTGCAGAGCAAAAAACATGCAAATTTTACTTTTTAGAACACATAAATACAGTTGTTCTTATAATTTTGTTCATATCAGATGCCTGTATAAATTTATAATACATTTTGTGAATATAAATTTACCATATATTTCCATAAATACATACAAAAATAATCTTCATTTCTCATTGGTTTCCAGCCATTAAATTTGCATAAGTTTACCGCCAAATATAACCAATATTTGGCAATTTTTGCCTTGTTTTTATAATTGTGACCACCACTGTATCATTGCATCGATACAAAATGTATTGAATAAATTAAAAAAAAATATTTTTAAAAAATTAACAGTTTTGGATTTATATATGATGTTTTATACAATTATTTAGTTACAAATAAAAAAGAAAATACGTTAAAATTAGAACTGATATATAATATTAAAATCTTTTATTGACAATGAGATTATTAAATTACAATTACAAGTACATTTACGAAATAATATGATAAAAACAAACATGGCGCTTCCCAGCATCGAAGTCGGGCCCGCCGGACAATGGTAAAACGTTTACCCAATTGAGCCACGATCAAATATTTTTCAAAGTTAGTATTTAAGTTGTGTCATAACATTAGACCCTTATTGTTTCACAAGAACTAAGAAGCGTTGTATAAAATCCATTGAATCTGAGGTTAAAGGGTCTTTGTTCAACAACATATATTAACTCGGGAGGACTCGCTATGAGAATTTCTCTCACGGTGCCCAATTCTTTTCTTTTATTTTACAGTCACTTAATATCAAATTTTTTGTTTGGCTTAGTACTTTTATTCAAAAAAGAGGTAAAGTAATCGAAATCATATTTTAAATTACCGCGGCTAATGCTAAACATGCACTGATCAACAAATAAACATCATAATACAGTAAAAAAATATCTCTGACGCACATCTTTCACTTTGTGTTTACGCTTATAAAAATAGTATTGAGTACCTTAAACAGATATTCTTTATTTTTATCACTAAGCGCTTCTTTATGGTCAGGCTACGGCATTCGTGCACGAAAGTTAAACCAATGGAGGCATTTAGAACAAATAACTCGTTTGCATTTCCGTATTTTAACCGCTTCCCTGATTTTCCCGTATGCCATACGAGCAAAGTGTTTTTGCAAATCATGATTTGCCTGTACCCCGTACGGGAATCTATATTTCAATCGTGATTCTCATTAATAAATTTTTATTGTAAATTTTGCAATATTTAATCAGACCATTTTTCTGATTCAAATAGGCAAAAATTTCTGTTTTGAAAAACCGGTGTTAAAAGATTAAAAATTCTGTAAAAGACATGAAAAAAAAAAGCATTATTTGAAAGGTTTTTTTTTTTTAAATGTTGATCAGTTAAGTGGTTAAGTGTGTATTAGAAAAAATATTTTTCCACCCTCAACACCTCGAAATTTTTCCAGACATTTTCAGACTCATTTTTAAAAATGAAAACATGAAACTTGCTGAGGTGATTTTTGAAGAGATGTATATGAGGCCATGAGATTTCCTTTTTCGCTCAATTCATTAGAATTTCATTTATAAACAATTTCTTTCTCAGTTTGACCATTTTTAGGTAGATTTCGTATGAAATACTACCTATTGCATTCGCACCAATGTTGGAATTTCTGAAAAATTTTTGGAGATCTACACCGATCATGACCCTTAGACCTCAAAACTACCATCAGTAAAAAAGTTTATCTATCTATCTATATATGTCTCACTTTTTTATGGACACGATAACTTCTATAATTCTGCACCAATCTCCACCAAACTGATACATAATTTCAAAATGGATAAAATCTCGGCTAAGTTCGTTAATGGGCAAAATCGGATCAAGGGGGGGGGGGTCGAAATAGCGGGCGTTTTTGTGAAAACAGAAAAAAAACCCGCAACTTCTTCATGAAAATAGATATCGAATCAGTTTAAAGTTTATATTACTTCTAAATAATGGGCCAAAAGTTTATGCATGACAGATTTTTGATAGAGTTAAAAATGGGCTCAAGAGGAGAAAAAAAATAAGGTTTTGGGGAGAAAAAAAAATCAGAAATTTGTCAATTCTCAAGATATTATATCCAACTAAATTTTTTATAAATATTCTAAAAATTATCTAAAACTTTTGTATTTACAAGTTTTTGATAGGACTAACTCTTACCGGTGAAAAAAAAAAAAAAAATTAAAAACGAAAACAAAAAGGGGGGTGGAAAAAGAAAAAAATCCATAACTTCGTCAATTTTTAAACTATCAAATCCAATTAAATTTATTTTACATCTTCTCAATAATATGTACAACTTTTATACTGACAAGTTTTTCATAAGACCAATTCTTATAGCAAAAATAAATTAAACAATAATAGAAGTTGAAGAAAAACCCCAAATCCAAACTGCTTATATTCAGACTCATTTTTAAATTATTTTTTCATTTTAAACACATCCAAATGGCAGGTCCTCTTATATAGAAACTCTATAATGTGATGCATTGGTCAGTTTCTTGATAAAGGCAGAATTTATTTTAAAAAAAGGCTTCCAAAATGAGTATTTTGAACAGAATTTCCCGAAGTGATCGTGATTGAAATATTGAAGAAATATTCATATAATAAATTGCGTTTATTCTGACTCATTTTTAAATCCATTTTTTTTCTCAAACGCATCCAATTGACAGGTTTTATTATTTAGAAACTATATAATATGGTATTGGTCAGTGTTTTGATAAATGCAAAATATATTTTAAAAAAAGCTGTCAAAGTGGCACTTCTCACAAAATTTCCCGAAGCGATCGTGATTCAAGAATTGTTGCTGCATTCAAATAACAACTTGCTTAATTTATCACTCATTTTTAAATTCAATTTTTCTTTCAAACGCATTCAGTTGACAGTTTTTTCTTATTTAAAACTACATAATATGCCGTATCGGCCGATTTTTTAATAAAGTCAGAATGTATTTCAAAATATGCTGTCAAAATGAGCATTTGAGCCGAATCTCATCTAAGGTGATTCTGATAAAACTAGTTCTTACAGAAAATTGAAATGAATTTTTTTTCAAAAGCGGCCAAATAAAGTTGCCAAACTGGATTTATCTCTAATCCTATTTTATTTTTTGTTGTTGAAATGAGTATTCTACGAAATCTACCTCC
Organism: Maratus speculifer; assembly: GCA_964019185.1. NCBI lineage: Eukaryota > Metazoa > Arthropoda > Arachnida > Araneae > Salticidae > Maratus > Maratus speculifer. Next base: position 119,070,939 of record OZ025299.1, on the reverse strand, counting down.
GCCTATAGGCCATGCCGACAGGGATTTTTTTCGTTCTCAAATCTCCCGCTTCGGAAAATTTGGTTCAAACCTCCCACTTTGACAGCTTTTTTCCCAATATTTTCAGCATTTATTAAAAAATCTACCAGCACAGCCCATTGTGTAGTTTCTAAATAAGAGAATTTGTCAGTTTGATGCATTTGAGAGCAAAAATGAATTTAAAAATAAATACGAAAATAAGCAGTTTGCAGTGGAATACACCCTTAAGTTATCTGCCGATTTTCAGCGTGCTTTATTTGAAAAGCGATCAATATTGATTAAAAATAAGCACATTTTTAGTTAAAATCTGAAACATGATGATAAGAAAACAAAATTCTAGCAGTATCTTTATAGCACTTTAAAGATTGATTTTTTTTATTATTGTTTTAAGCAAATTTTTATGCTTACGCCAGACAGCGTAGACGCAATTCCCCTAATATATTGCAATTACCTGTGCACTGAACTAGTTTTACAATACCTTTTTAAAGTAATTGAAATGTTTTAAAATATGTGAAATACATATATTTATCAAAATGTAACATTTTTTACATTCAGGTACCTATGAAGTAATTACATTATTGCACAGAGATTAGAGTTCAGTTCAGAAAATAGTGAGCAATATGGAAAGCATTATAGAAAAGTTTCACTGAAATGTGTTTAAAATATTTTATGTAATGAAGATTACCGTTCATGTAAAATTTATTTTTCAGAAATTGCATTTAAATTTTTTTTCTATATTATATTTTACTTATTAAATTAATCTAGAAGAGTCAATTAAGGCTTATTAGTATTTATGTGTAAATTTACGTGCATAGAAACAATTATTTGCATTTGTCAAGGCCTTCCTCCTCATTTTCCAGTATTTGACACATCCTGTTTATTAATCCGTTAACTCCCAACTTTTTACACTTCTTTTAATTCATCGACACCAGTTTTTTCCACGTAGTAATTTTGAGTTATTTAATCGCTTAAAATTTCAGATCAGAAACTTTCCATATTTAAATACTGTCATTGAAATTAAAAAGTTTTGTTCTGTTGTAGGTGATGTTTAACCTCCCCCACTAAAACAAAAATCTGTACAAAATCTATAGGTATTTGGCCCAAAAATCTGTGGGAAATCCGTCCGTATTTGGCCCATTATGGAGATATTTTTAAGAATATCTTTAAAAAAGTCTGCAGAAGTTTTTAAGATAAAGCTGAATCTGCAAACTTTCTTCAAATTTCTGTAGAATTGCTGAAGAAAGTGTCGATTTCTTCAGATAATTTAAGGTTACTTTTAGTGGGGTCCTCAGACCTGATGTCACCTGTAGGAGATACTAAACAACATACTTAAAACTACTTAAAATGTTTCTAGAATTGTTAAAATTACTTCTAGACCTTTTTAATAAATGTGTCCGTATGGAAAGCTTTTATTTATAAACTAAAACATCTTTGGAGCTGTTTTATATTAATTTTAAACTGTTTTTTGTGGTTACACTTAATATTTGTATCAGAACTGAGGAAGTTAAACAGATCGCTGGGCAGTAATGGGTTAAATTGGCCATAACGCCTCTTCCATTAACTATAGGAGTAAAATTAAAACAAATTTGGAATAGCAAAATATTGCTCTTTAAACTAAAATAATAATAAAAAAAACTTCACCAAAATGGCTATTTTAATGTAGGGAGATACATTAAACAAATCTATTTCATAGGATAATTGAAGTCAATACCTAACATGGGAGTTTTGTATTTTTTTCGATTGTGGTGCAGTTTCGTCCTGAAGGCATTTTAAATTGCTGAACCAATAATCAGCAACCAACGAATTCGATAACAAAATTGAAGATGTCATTAGGATGAAACTAATCAAAAACGAAAAGAACAAAGCACTGACTTAAATATCGACCTCACATATTTAAAAAAAGTGATTTAAAAATAATGAAATGCAAAGGAAAAATTTGTAAATGTACCTCCGCTTGTTATAAAGTGTTATATTAATGTATAAGGAATAAGGAAAGTTGAGATATCATTATTTTTTAATTCTATTTAGCACCACATAAAAGTGTTTCACATACGCTTTGACAAAATTTGTAAGAGAAATATACTAGAAAATATATTTTTTAAAAATGGTGGTGTGAACAGAATACAAAAATAGTCGCCTGTGGCAGCCTTGGGATACGATAACTTTAACTTGCGAATGTCGCCGTGTGAAGTATTCTGGTAAATGTACAAATTTATCGAATGAATATTTCTTTTAAAGTATTAATATGTCTTCTTATACTAAAACAAGATAACATTTCTTTCAACAAAAAATGCAAAGTAAATAAAACTGATAAAAGAAAAAGGTACGGAAAATTAGACTATCTCTTATTACATCATGTAAATCTTTGCATTTTTTGTTTGTCACAAAATTTCTATCAATCATAAAGAAAATTAGTCGTATGATCTTGAATCAACTTTTACGATTCTATAATTATATAAAGGTTGTGTAAAAGTTGAATATTTATTAGAAAATTATAAACATGTGTTTTACGAAATTGAAACTTCAGTATATAATAATATATATGTAACCCTAGAAGTCTATAAGTCTAGAATATTTACTCTTTTGTTTATATTTAAGTAACATTTTTTAACAATGTAAATCCGCAGATAATCTGGATTAGACCCTGTAGAAACTAATAACATCCATACTGAATGTTTGAACTACATATTCCTCATTTTTATTCTTAAAGACAAATTTATCGAAAGATTATTTGCTAGAGGAAATATATATAGTAGTATTAATCAATCTACTTGTAATAAAGAATGAAAACATTTTTGTCGACAGAAAACGAAAAAGAAACAAAATTGATAAAATAAAAGGAACAGAAAAGACACTATTTATTATTATATCGTATATGTCCTTGATCTTTAGAGCTGTCTGTCAAAAATTGCTATTCATCTTAAAGAAATTGCGCCGTATGATATTAAGCGAACTTTTGCAGTTAGCTTGTTATATAAAGGTTACATAAAAACTAAAATGCATATTCGTGCTTATAAAAATTGTGACCTAAATACTCTTAGCTATTATAAGCAGAGAAAATACTCAAAACTGAGTAAAGGGCATAGCCGGATAAGCATTGGAAACATGCCTTTCAATCAAATTTCTTGATTTTTTTCCCAGGTGTATCTGCATATCTGACAATGTATTTCCCCTATTATCAGCTGATAAATATTAATATTTTAAGAGATAAAAATGTTTTTTTGATTTTTTAAAAACTTCATTTTTTTAAAAAACCACTGTACCGAATTACATGTGATTTATTGAGTTTATATAGACATTAAAGATGCATAACTGGTAAGTTTTGTATAATTTTCTGATTATAAAAAGTGTGTGAAAAAAAGATTAAAAATTTTTGAAAAATAAAAATCATATCTTATAGTTGTCGGAAAATTACCATTTTCTAGTAAAATATTCCTCATATGTGCCCATATATTATATATAAAAGCTGTAAGTTTGCGTTGGGTACTACATATAAATATTTACAAAAGTATGTATAAAATTGATTAAAATTCATTTAAAGGCGTTACTTTGGGCGGAGCTACGCAACTTTGAAATCCGAAGAATCTTTGGAACAATGTCAATAGATAATGTGTCAACTGATGTATTTTAGATTTTATTAATAGTACAGGTCATAATTTTCAACTCAGTACATATTATTTCGATATTGAAAACTGATGGTTTCTATCGAAGACAATATTCTGAAAAATATTTTCAATTGGAAAACAACAACACTCTTCGATATCTAAATGTTACGACAGTTACTATAATGATTTTTATTCGAACATTCTCACCACTTTAAATGAAGGGTAATATGAGTAAGTAGTTCAGTTTTTTCTTTTCACCGAAAATCAAATAAGAATATTATATAACTAGAATTGGAGCATAATGCACTGTTTTAATTCTGCGATGTCATCAGGATTGGGTAGTAACAGACATATTTTTATTCAAGATATATGCTAATAACTTTTTTTAATAGCAGAATTCTAAAGCTATTTAATCCAAAGATAAATGATACCCAAGGGTTCATAGTGTGAGTTAAAAGAAAAAAAAAAGAAAGCTGACATCACTGGATGATATTGTGTATTGAAAAATATATTTCTAAAATTTTGAACCGTTTTATGTTTGATGAGATAAAAAATACTTTTTTAAATAAATATAGTCCAAAAAAGCAGTGGAAAAATTAACAGAAGATAAAATATTGTAAAGACATAGCTAATTTTATGCGAATATATTATAATCTTATATGTAAATATAGTCGGTTTCAGTGCTTTAGGCCTCACTGTCAAGAACAGTGACTTTTATGAGGAAAAAAACAGCTGACACTTGATAATGTATTACATTATTTTATACATAAAAATTAAAAAAAAATTTTTTTTCTGTAACCTCGAGTTGTTTTAAGAAACTTCCTTAACAATCACATTTCGAATTATCATTCTTAGATAACATCATAAGAAATAGAAATCATTCATTACATTAAATTTTTTTCTGATCGCGGCGGTTAACCATTACTTAGACATAAACGTTTAACATGATGGTAATCAGGGCCCATCGCTCGGTTAAAAAGCTTGAAACTACTAACTATAATTTCTCTTTATAAAAACTGATGAAAGCCATTTTCATTTAATTTGGCTGTGATCACTGTTCTTACATTTCGATATCGAAGAATGTAGTTAGTTTCTATGACAAAAATATTCTTCCTTGTTTTTGTATGTGACACCAACAAAAAATTTTGTTATCGAAACAGTATCGTTAGCGTCGAGAATGATGCTCACGTGTTCATTAAAATTTAAAATACACCAATTCTGTAAGTATACATTCCAAAGATTCTTCGGATTTCAAAGTTGCGTAGCTCCGCCCAAAGTAACGCCTTTAAATGAAATTTAATTAATTTTATACATACTTTTGTAAATATTTCTATGTAGTACCCAGCGCAAACTTACAGCTTTTATATATAATATATGGGCACATATGAGGAATTTTTTACTAGAAAATGGCAATTTTCCGACAACTATAAGATATGATTTTTATTTTTCAAAAATTTTTAATCGCTTTTTCACACACTTTTTATAATCAGAAAAATATACAAAACCTACCAGTTATGCATCTTTAATGTCTATATAAACTCAATAAATAACATGTAATTCGGTACAGAAGTTTTTGAGAAAATGAGGTTTTTAAAAAATCGAAAAAACATTTTTATCTCTTAAAATATTAATATTTATAAGCTGATAATTGGGTAAATAGATTGTCAGATATGTAGATACACCTGGGACAAAAATCAAGAAATTTGATTGAAAGGCATGTTTTCAATGCTTATCCGGCTATGCCCTTTGGTTTATTTTCCAGTACCACTTTTTAACAGTAATTCAGATCATCTAGATCAGGTCTTGTAAAAACGAATAGTACCGCAATTGAATAGGGTAACATCCCCAGTAATAGACATGCACCAATGATTGGCACATCCTACAGACATGTCCTAAAATAAGATTTATATCCAGTCTTTTAAAAATGCAAGACCATATACCAGTTATATGCTCATTTACTTTAAAGATTATAACTTTGATTTATGTTACTAGATGACAATAGTGCCTAGGAAAGAGAAACAATTATGGCTTGTATCAAATTAGCCATTTTTGTTGCAAATGCTTCTTTTCTGGCTTAAGAAAGGCATGCTTTTTAATTCATTATTATCTGATTTATAGTACATTTTAAATTTTAAAATGCTCCATTAAAAGGTATTTCATAGAAATTTTCATATTAAACTTCATAATACATTTAATATACTGGGTGATTATAATTAAAGTTACCTTATTTGGACCTACGTAAATTTCGTTCCTGGTAGACAGATATTGATGAACCACGGGAAAAAGAAGTGTTCAATAAAAAATAGTTCAATTTTTAAGCGAAAGATGGCGGTTTTCACAGCTAGAGGAGACAAAACGAGGGTTACTAGTGAAGCTGCTTCATCAGAAAGGCAGTAATTTGTCATGAAAGAAGGTGCACCCCCCTCACTTAGTCAAAATCAGTGCTAAGTGAGATTATGCACCATCTTTCATAGCAAATTACTGTTGTTCTCATAAAACAGCTTCACCAGTAATGCTCGATCTTTCTTCTCTGCCCTCTAGTAGAGAAACTAAGTTCTCTACCTCTCTCTTTTTGTAAATAGCGCTGAAAACCGCCATTTATCGATCAAAAATTAAACTATTTTTTATTGTAAATTTCTTCTTCCTATGCGTCCATTTAATGTATTTACCAAGTTTCATCGATATCTGTCTACCAGAACAGACTCTACGTTGATCCAAACAGGGTAACTTTAATTATAACCACCCTGTAGTTATACTGTAATTGCAATAATACTATTTCTGTTGTCCTGAAAGTGTCGTTAAGTTTTAAAAAACCTGCATGTTAAAAACAAAAAACTCCCGAAAACTTGTTGCAGTTTCTAAAGAAACTTAGAGAAACTTTTGTATCTCTGATAATGTACGTGGTATTCTCATACAAATGAATTAAAATGTTTCAAAGATCTCTCATAGTCATTTGCCACAAGTATTGATAATTTCAAGCTTTTTATTGTACAGGGTGATTGCATGCATTAATTTATTTAATCAACTTGTTGTAGGTCCGGTAATTGATAATGCGATTACAGTAGAACCTCGATTATCCGAACCTCTATTAACCGAGACTCTCCGTTAACCGAAATCGGTTTCTTCTTCACTTTTTTTTTTCACTTTCTACTATCATCCAAAAAATTTTCTTAACAAACATGCATTTTAAGGGGGTTTTTACCATATTCCTTTTCTATGCAAACCATCTTTTCCAAACTTCGAGTGCAGATAAATATTTTGGAATTTAATTTTTTTAGAATTGAGTGTATTCTTCCCCACTTTCAAACGTCCCTGATCTAAACAAAAACACATCCTATTTCGTAATTTGGAAGGTCATACTGCCGAGTCCCAGAACAATCGAATGTTATTGCACCCTCCCATTGTAAGCAAGTGCAAAGAACCTAACCGCTTTTGTCATCTCAAGAACAGAGAAATTTTCATTGCAGAAGAGTTTGAAAAGGGGCAGGAGTCACTTTGTGTCACTTATCCTTTGTGGACTTTTCTATTCCAGAAAAGGGAAAAGGAAGAAAGCAAGGAAAAACTAGTTTGCTATTCTCTTTCTACTCCTACTAGGACGATCTTTTAGGTATGGTCACTTTTGGCAGCCGGCCAGAATTCCCGTTTGTTCTCTTTTCTGCTGTTACATTTCCGATCAGAATTGTTTTGAGTGCTATCATATAGAGCTTACGCATTGCCTTTATTATTTTTTTCACACTTAAATTTTCTTTTTTATCATGACTTCCATTACGAGAAAAATAATTGTATAAATCATACAGGAAAAGTCTGACATTGTTACGCGACTAGAATCGAGAGAAGCTGTGACAAAACTTGCATAAGAGGCTCACGTTTGTATATCAACTGTGAGTGAGATAAAATGGAACTAGGAAAAAAATTAAGAAGCGTTTTTATTTAAAAAAAATCATTTTCATTTAAATTTTAATTTAGTATTTAACAATGAAAATAAATCATAATAACAGTTCATTGACGATACTACATATTAAACTAGATGATCATTCATGAATTCTCGATTATCCGAAAATTTCGATTATCCTAAGTAGGATCTGTTCACTTACTTCGGATAATCGAGGTTCTACTGTACTATCATTACTGTAAAATATGAAATTACACATAATAGTTATTAAACCAAAGCTGATGTATGACTGGTCATTCTGTAGATTGTGAACAAAATGTCAAAAATTGAAAGAGTCCCGATACATTTGAGCAAATATTATATAGTAAAAATTGTCCCCTTATAATAAAGAATGATAATATTTAGTTGACAAAATATGAAAAAAAGTAAGGGTATGAAAAAAGAAACTATTTACTGTTATAATCGTGTATACCTTTGATCTTTACAGCCCTCTTTGAAATATTGCTATTCTTCACGAAAAATTAAGTGAGTTACATGAAAGTAATCAAACATTTCCAATTAGATCGTTTTATTAGTTTTAACTAAAGGTAAATATATACTGAAAATATTACGTACGAGCGCTTCTCAAAGATGACATATAAATATTCATAGTAATAGTCATTCATGTTGAGAAATTTCTCAAAAAAGGAACACATTTTGGTAATTTTTATGTATAAATTTTTAACTCTGTAAAGTCACTGATAATCTGGACCAGATTTTGTGTGAACGAATTTCACCATTAAGGCCCCTGTCCTCGCTCGAGGAAACACTCGCGAGCTAATGATATTCGTATGGGGAAGTATTTTTCTAATAACTCTTTCGCATTTTGACATTTTTGAATAATTTTTTTTTGCATTGGATAGCTGAAGTGCATGCCGACAGCGCATCTTTTTTACTTTTTTGATTTTGGTTGCAGATATTTTTTACAAATTTAGTTTCACTTTCAAAACCGGTTTCGAAACTGAAAGTGCTTTTTAAAAAATATTTCTGCAAACAAAATAGAAAAAGTAAAAAAGGTGCGCTGTCGGCATGCACCTCAGCTATCCAATGCAAAAAAAATTATTCAAAAATATCAAAATGCGAAAAAGTTATTAGAAAAATGCTTCTCCATAGGAATAACATTAGCTCGCAAGCGTTTCCTCGAGCGAGGACAGGGGCCTTAAGCACCGCAGCAGCTGTATTCGGCAACTGATATGAAACATTTTGTCTTATTTCCACCCAATCGTTTGTGCATATATAGTGATAATAGACTACACTAAACAACCGTTTATCTGCTTTGGCGCCTGGTTCATACGCACCAATCGCACCACATTTGTTGCGCCCCTGGTAACAGTACTTAATGTCTGCATTAGTGATATTCTTTGTATTTATACTAGATGAAATGAACAACTCTTTATCGAGGCAAAATATTGCAGTTTTAATCTGTTTTAATTACCGTAATTTCGGGTGTATAAGCCGCGGATCAAACAATTCTTTTTGGACCCAGAAATCTTATTTAGTGATTGAAGACAAATATTTACGGTGATCTAACTAGTTATATTTGTTTCTTAAAAAATTCTGGGTCGAAAAAGAATTGTTTGAGCTGCGGCTTATACACCCGAAATTACGGTAGTTTACTTATAAAATAGATTTATATTTTTTTCGAAAAAAAAAAAAAATGAAAGGAAAATGAAATTAGTAAAAGAACATACAGAGGTAAAAGACTATTTATTATTATGTCATATCTATTCTTGATTTTTGGAGTTGTCTCTCATAAATTGCTATTCATCATAAAGAAAATGCGGCGTTTGATATTAAATGAACTTTTGCAATTCGATCGGAACCTACAAAACTGACGTCAAGAGCTATTCATGCGTTCAGAATGAAAAGCTTTTATTATGAATATGATTTGTTTATCTTTCTGAAAAGTGTACTCTAAGTAGTTATTAAAATTAAATGATGATGGTTTGAATATGCATCAAATTTATTAGCTACTTAATGTAAACAGTGCAAAGTAACTAAATTCTAAATGGAAAAGATATAATTAAACTAGTTTATATGTATTTGCTTATAAGTAATTCAGAAAATGCATTTATAGTACACGACAGCTTAATCTATCAAGATAAATAAATTTATTTCTAATTTATTTTTAATGGATGTATTGTTAATGAACTAAATATTTTATTGAAAAAGAATTACTATAGTAATATTCTAAGGGTTTTACATTTACTTTGTATATGTGTGGAGAATATGTTCGAAATTTTTAGCTACCTAAAATATAATAATAAAACAATATATATGAAAGTGTAGTCTTCACTTCTTCATTTTTATTGATTATGTGGACAAAAGTGTAACGAGTTGGGTAGGAGCTCATAATTTCGAATCCCCCAGACATTATCCGGTGTAGCTGAGTAAGATTTTTTGTTCCGATTTTTCTTACATGGAAAAAATTGAAGTCAGTTCAAAAGGTGTGTCTGAATGCTATACATGCGGGGACACAATTCAGAGACTATTTTCAAATACTGAGTTTTTAGAATCATTTATACTCAATACCAGAATTCAAGAAACAAGAACTTCTCAATATTAGAATATTTTTTTTCAGTAGGTAAGTGTTATAACGTTATTGAAATTATAATCAAAATATCAATGAAGTTTACTATACGAAAGAGATTTTTTTTACATTTAAAACTTAAGAGCTGTTTGTATCGTACTTTACTAACAAAAAATCATGGGATTTTTTGATTTTGAGAAATTAATCGGGTTTCCAGATTTCGTGATTATGTTCACTAGACGTATATGTATATCAGTATGTCCGAAACTGCTGGATGCCTAAAAACAAAAACACACACATACTATATACACATACTATATACTATACAATTAGTATACACATATACTGCATTCTCATAGCAATAAAATTAACGATTACCATGGTATTGAGCTCATAAGCTATTCAAACTAATTGTATACTTTACGCCTATCTCAAAGAATAATGCCCCTCAAATATAAATTAAGGGGGATTAGACTCTGTTTCTTTCTTTTATACTTAATCAATGAACTTCCAAATCTAATCAGTAACGCGCCTTATCAGAATAAACCTGTATACCAAATTTGAAACAAATCAGACAATTATGTGTAAAAAAATCAATTTCGCTAAATTAAGAGGATATTAGCTCCCTCATTTCCTCTATTATGCGTAACCAATGAACCTCAAAGCTTAATCATCAAAGCTCCTTATCAGAATGAACCTAGAAAAAGAAGTTGAGGCAAATTGGATAATTCTGCACAAAACCCCATTTATCTAAATTAAGGGAAGGGGCTGATTTACCCACCTTTCCGATTTAACCCAGCCCCCTTTTATACATAACCAATGAACCTCCAAATATAATAAATGGAGCGAAATAACGGAATAAACCGGTATATCAAATTTGAAGCGAATCAAATAATTCTGCATGGAAAACATATTTATCTAAATTAAGGGAAGACTAGCCCCCATTGTCTGTCCTTTGTACTCAACCAATGAACTTTCAAATCAAATCAAGGAAGCTCATTAACATACCAAAAATGGTACACAAAATTTGTAGCAAATCGAGCAATTCTGCATAAAGAACTCAATTATCTAAATTAAGGGGGGATTAGCATCCCTCTACCCCTATTATACTTAACTAATAAACTTCCAAATCTAATGAGGAAAGCTCTTTATCAAATTAAACCGGTATATAAAATTTTATGCAAATTGAATAATTATGCATCAGAAAACCATTTATCTAAATTAAGGAGGGAATAAACCTCCCTTTTACCCCCTTTTATACTTGACCAATGGACCTTCAAAACTAATCAGAGAAGTGCCTTATCAAAATGAACCCAGAAAAAAAATTGAAGCAAATCGGATATTTTTATCAAGAGCGTTACGTACATACATACATAGGTACATACAGAACCAGCGTGCACATTAGCTCACAGGCTTTGATAGCCTATGAGCTAATAGAAAACAAATAATTTCACTGTTGCATATACATAATTTTAGATTTCAATACGAGCTCGCACGTAACAAGAAAAATATTTGAGTAGGCAAACAGGTGCTTGCTTCTTTCAGGCGTTTTAATGTTGATTTTTGTATTATCTTTTCCAAATTTTACTATGTATGCATCCAATTATAATTATGATTTAGCACAAAAATATATATTTTGGAGTCTGAAAAATCTTTAACTTTAGCGATCATTTCTTAGAAACTATAGAGAGAAAAGTTGCATTGTTAAATAAAAAAGTATTTTAAAAGAATTTTAAGAAACAAGTTTCTTTTAATAACAATGTACGAATGACCTTGCTTAAAAGATAAGCTACCGAAGTAATAATTCATCTTCTAGCGTAGGATGTCACGTCATTTAAAACCACGCATTTGTTATTATTAAGACAGAATGAAAACCTGCTTCTTTTCTTAATGAATGAATAAAAGCTTCTGCAGTCTAAATCTGCGTAACGCAATAAATAGAAAAATACGAATATACTTGCAAATGAGGCAATTATGTTATTACTCATTTTTCTTGTCTCACTAAAGGAGTGGTATTAGACATGCAGCTTTTTGTTGCTAACTGTTCATCCGTATTTTTCTTATAAATATGGAAAAAATTACTAATGATTTTGAAGTTACTGCATAAAATATATAAACCATTCTATCGATAACTGTCGAGGTGAAAAAGTAAAACACAACAGGGATCGTGCGACCTCAATGATTGCATTTATTTATGGATTTAATAAAGATGCTTTTTTTTAAAGTTAGAGTAAAATTTTACAGGTGCGTATGTTGAATATTTAACTTAGAGCAAAAAACAAGCAAAAATAAAATAAAATAAAATAAAATAAAATAAAATAAAATGAAATAAAATAAAAAAATAAAAATAAAATAAACAATTTTTGCACAGAAGATATTTGTAAAAAAATTTGTTTTCTGCATAAGTATAGAGTTTATCAGACATAGTGCAGTATCAGAGAACTAGAGATGGGAAATATAGTTATTTTTGGTTAACAGGTTACATCGTTCCACACATTCACAGGTAACAGGTTTCAACAACCTGTTATTTTTGTAACGTATAATCGATGAGACTATGCTGTCAACAGACATTTTAATTACAGGGCCGTTAATTAAGGTATCTTGAATAATTTTGATACATAAGTAAAGACGCTGTTTTAGTTCAGATAAACCTGCGCCTTTAAAATCAACATAGAGTTAAAATTTTTATTTTTGCAAGACAAAAACTTAGTTAGTTGTGATACTTTACATTTCACGTATTATTATCGTTTTTTTGCACTAAAAATGCATTTTTCCTCGTTGACAATTTATAAGTATCATAACTCAATAAATTTTGCCCGTAGAATTTTTTTTTCTTTTTTTGCTGATTTTCTTGTTAAAACACATAAAAACTTTTTTTAAATAAAAGTTATAGGAAACTTACTGAACACTGTATAAAATATGCAGTTTCTTAACAATTTTAAAAAATAATTATTTTAATGTAAATTAATATTTATATGATGCAGAAGAAAGTTTAAAGCATTTTTGCAATTGTTACAATGACTCCAAAACTGACGGTTTAGAAATTAATTTTTTCTAAACGATCAGAAATATCCTCCATAAAAACAACACCGTTTTAACAATGCGATTTCTTCAAAAAAAAAAAAAAAAAATAATAATAATAATAAAATTGATCTTCATTCGTTAGCACTTTGATTTGAAGTTCGAATTTTGACATCCCGAATCAATATCTGTCAACGCATATTCAAAGCTTATCCCACAAGAGCACGAAACATTACTTGTATATTTTTAATCAAATGTCATTCATCCTACAAATTTCGTATGTGCAAGTACGTATTTAAAATCCCCTCCCCAAAACTTGTGACAGGCCAAAAAATGACGTTGGTAGTATAAAATTGGCGCCCTATAAATTTCCGCGTCCGTCGGGACCGCCCCCCTCCCATCCCTTTTCGAATGGCTGTGTACTCACCAGGCTATTTTTCTTCTTCTTTTTTCTGTAAAATACAATTACAAAAGTAATGTTTTCCAGTTCGTATTTTCTAACGACGCAATATTGACAAAATAATAATGATAAAAAAACAGCAATAAATATTTTATTAAATAAAAATCATAGCGCCAGAATACCTCCCCCCCCCCTTTACCAATTACCATGAGTACATAGTAATATCCCTTTTAAATATTCAAACTCAAAGATTGCCGCCGTTTTATCCATCTAACTACATCAACGAAAGATTATGTCCTGTGCCCGAGCGATAAAACAGCTTTCTATCAACAATTAAATCCGTAAATCTCTTTAAATCCATTTTTCAAACAGAGATTCCTTCCCATTAAAAATATGACCAAAGATGGCCGACATTATCTCCTTGCTTTTTAATAATCTGCAAGCGTCATTCACTAACTTAACGTACTTTACAATAAAAACACATTTTTCCCTCATTTCATTTTCAGTATTCTACCTATTTGTTTGATAAAAGCAATTTTCATTATTCCAGCTATTTTTTTTTTCAATAAATGTTGTTTTCGTTATTCTAAAAACTGATTCTATTGCTTTAATCTTTGTAACTGTGAGCGTTATAAAAAATTCAAACGATAAAATATATTCTGTGAAGAATCGAAACCAGATTTTTTTTTTAAATATTCATAGAATAATTAACAACGAATAGCTTTTGAGAGATTTTATCACGTGAACTTTTGAGATAGCAAAAGGACAAGGTTTCTTATGATTGGCTTTCTTGATTAGACCAAAAGGATTTTTTATGTCTTGGACAATGCAAAAGGAAAATGATTCCTATAATTGGCTTCCTTGATTAGACCAAAGGGATTTTTCCCTCTAAGCTAGCGTAATATTCCGTACAGTAAGCTCCAGGTTTCACTGCAATATAAGCAATGTTTAAGATATTATAATTCTATAAATTTAATGAATTTTTAAAGCATTGAAGAATGATTAAGACGCTCAAAGATTACATTTATATTCCTAAATAAGATTTTTTATGTAATATTGAAATAATCATATTTTATTAGCAATTAAGACAAAATGCAGAGAAAACAACATTACAAATTTACCTATTTGCAAGACGCTTAGAGGGTTAATGTCTTGGAATCGTAGATTGACAGTGACGCATCAAAAAGAAAGTTTCATAGGGGTTTTTTTGTGCGTCGGAATTTTTTTTTCTTTCTCTGTCTCAAAAGCGTTTTAATGCAGTTGGGAATTTTTGTTTTCTGCAGTAATAGAAATTCTTTGCCTCAGAATTCAAATCGATTTATAAGTTGAAATTTTTTTATATAACTAAACTTTTATTAATTTATAAATATGTATTCCTAAAATGATTTTCAGTCTTACTATTTGTTTCTTCTTTTTAAAATGCTTATCATACGAGGCGTTCCAAAATTAACAGGCACTTTTTGGTAATCTGTTAATGAATAATAAGTTTTTGGTTAATATTACGAATATTTATCCTGTTATCTTAAATAATGCCCATCTCTACAGAGAACACATTATGTCAACTTTATACAGATTAATAACGATTTTATGTTTATTAACGGTCAAAAAGTGGAAAATTATTTGAGACGTTTAGTATGCCAGACATTCATCAAAGCCTTTTTTGTGTTAATCTGTGGCACTGGTATCATTTATTTGCATTTATACGATACGTTACACAATGTAGTAAAGGGTTAACTTTGCATAAAGGATAATCTATGAAGAATGGAATGTGTTAAGTTAATAACACACATTTTACAAACACTAGTAACTAGCTTCACATCCAATGAAATCTTAAGTGACATTCCTATCTTAAATTAAGATTTAGAAAACATACTGTCGCATTCCTTTGGAAATGAAATTAACGAAACTTCTCCAGACGTGTCAGTTGCGTGTTATATTAATAATTATTATTGCAAAGTATAGTAGACTTTAGTTAGAAATTGAATAATTAATGAAGTGTTTTCCCATGCGCATTATTTCTAAAATATCTGTAAAAATAAAAATGCTACAAAGAGAGATAAATTTTTTTTCGTATGAATTCTCGTTTGAACCATTAGACAAAAAACAAAGTAAGCATTATATAAAATAAAAATTCTTTGAGCAAGAGAATCGTACAGAGTTAATATTTGCATAAATTGAAAATTCATGCAATATTGTAATTCTGGAATTTTTAAATTCTACAACATAAAATATGTATCGAAATATGCATTAAAATGGAAAAAAAAATATTTATTTATTCTTTGTTTATAGATACACCGCGTCCTTTTTAATTACTGTTTTAAAAGCAATGGACTTTCTATTTTGATCATTTGAAATAGTTAATTAAGTACTTATCCAAAGGAAAACTTTAACATATAATTAGTACAAATTTAAACTATATTAAACCAACAAAATGGAACTTTTCACAATTTCTATTTTAAATATCACTTTAACTTAGCATAGAGGTCTGCACGGGATGGAATTTCGAAGCCTGGCCCAGTGTAAATGTCAAAAGTTTGTCCCAAGCCCGGCCTGGCTCGTTTATAGTTTTACAGATCTAGGCTCGGCCCGATCTGGCCGAAAATAATTTCTATTATTTTGAAAAAATTCCGATTTTTAATATATAATTAAGATTCCTTTAAAGAATACTGCATACATATTTATGGGTTGATTTTACAGTATATTTTATAAAAAACACACAATAACAACATTAATGATTACTTAGATTCGTAGACTTTGAACAATTAAATAAAGGTTCATTTAAAAAAGAAAATACTTTAGAATAAAAGAAAGTTGGAAACTTCATAACTTTCAAAGCTGTATAATAAAAAATTGATTTATGAAAATATTTCAATATCATTTATTAAAGATTTTCTCAAACTCAAAGAAGCTGTTTTCTAATACATTTCTGAGTTCATTTCTTTTCGGAAACGCGTAAGATTCGCAGATTTCTTATTCGGAAAATATGTAATCGAATGAAGTTATCCAATTTTCGATAAAATCAATATATCTTTGAGAAAATACAGTCAAAGTTTGCGTTTTGAATCGAATTTGCGGAAGCGACAACATGGGAAGGAAGAAAAATATGCAGCCACGTGAAAAGAATATCTTATATCGACAAGCAATGTATCTACCAAAAATGGAAAACGCTATTCGATTTCAAATCC
Source organism: Maratus speculifer (assembly GCA_964019185.1). Taxonomy (NCBI): domain Eukaryota; kingdom Metazoa; phylum Arthropoda; class Arachnida; order Araneae; family Salticidae; genus Maratus; species Maratus speculifer. The sequence goes on along the minus strand of OZ025299.1, from coordinate 119,054,249 downwards.
CTTCAATAGTCAGGCTCCTCAATTTTATACATTTACAGTTAAAAATTAGTGAAAAAAAGTGTCAAAGTTTCATGCTGTTGAGTCGTGAATTTAAGAATTACCTTAAGGTTTATTTCCTAAGATTACGTTAACAGAAGTTCATTATCGCTATTAATACTTTTACAAAACATATTTTCTGTCCTACGTATCTTGAGAACATTAAGTCCAGTTCTAGCCCGACTCGACTATGTAGAAAAACAATTCAAGCCTGATCTTCGTCCACACGAGTCTGCTAAAAAAAATATTAAGCCCGGGTCAGACACAATGTAACTGTCCGATGCCGATATCTGCACTGGAGAAGTTACATTTCAGCATTGATGTTATCAAACTAGCATCGTATCGTGACGCACATTGATTCTTATATTCTAGTTAAAGCCATATTCATTGAAAATAGCTGATATTGTATTGTTATAGCTTATACTTTATATCGGGCCGATAGGCTCACTAATTTTTTATTATCAGCCAGGTCTGTATGGTCGTTTAATTTTTTGTCAACCCGGCCAGGTCCGTTGAAAAATTTGCTGCCGTATTTGAGAATAATTTAACAAATATATATATACATACACACATATATATATATATACGAACTTTACGACAAGCATATATATATATATATATATATATATATATATATATGCTTGTCGTAAAGTTTTCGTACATGGACTCGCTGTACGATTTATGGGATTGATTTTAAAATGTCTAAAACGACAAGATCTAAATATGGGCATTTTAACAATAAAGGTATTTAGTATGTTCAATAAAATAATATATGTAACATAAATATACCATAATAAACATAAGAAATATAACCTATATAATATATATAATAGAATAAATATATTGTAACATATAAATATAGCATATAAAACATACAAATTTATCTCTATTTAATTAGGTACACAATTTTCTTAATATATTATCTATTAAATTATGCTGTTTCTTTCTATCTCTTAAGTTTTCTAGACTGTATACTACAATTTTAAGAGACTTTTCAATCTCCGTCTCTCATCTAGCTTAGAAAATACAGTGAATATTTATGAAACATCGTATATTTTAATTTTATCATTCATAAATATATTCAACTTGAAATACGATTTAGAAAAGTTCAACATAAACTATTGATTAAACTATCTCGCTCATTATTATCTAACGTTGTTTCATTTAAAGCTGTTATCTATTATTTCCCAGTGGAGTTCGTGTCTAACTTTCATTAATGGAAATATTAAATTCATCAATCATAAATTTCTTTAAGAGTTTATCGTTGCATTCATAAGTTTGTTTTTCACATTTCAAAAACTTCCAAGAATAACTATAGCGATCAATATAAAAAATGATATATGAAACGTATCGATTTTTGTAGATTTGATTTTGATGATAAATTTTCTTTTTAATATTCTTAAATATAACTGAAACGAAAATTCTCTAGTGGATTTTTTTATGACTAAAATTTGTCTTTCTATCCACGTTCTATCTAGAAATCTTTCTTGGATAACAAACCGAAATAACTATATTATTAAAAATTATTACAGCAAATTGCATATTAAAAAACTGCGTAGCATTATAGTATGTGTGTAGCATTATAATTCTTTGACAGAGTCGCACAAAAAAAAATTCAAGAGTTTTCACCTCTATGCGCGATCATTTCCGACAAAAAAAAAAAAAAAAAAAAAAAAAAAATGTGTTTTTCAGCTAAGCAAAAATTTAGTATGTGATTCAGTGTTTTTTGTAACTATATTTCATGTACATGGCAGCACAAATAATTTTATTCTTATCTTTACCGTATATGGGTTGTATTGCGTTGAATAATATTACATATTTTCAAAATGCAAGAAACCTTAGTATATTTTGTGGTAGATATACCCTTTTCCCTCCCGTCAAGTCAGTTCGCAACCCTCACTGTTGTAACGTTACATTTTCAGCAACTGTTAATGCAGAGTTAATTACATGGCAAAAATGTTACATGCGATCTATTACCTGTTAATATAAATATCATAAAATCCTTAAGATATTGCGTTTTTTTTATTTCAAAATGTCAAAATTTAAAGAAAAGGGGAAAAGATACCTAAATCTACCTCAATAAAAATCAATATTATTTTAATTTACTTTATTAGACTGCTTGAAATTAATGCTTACTTAATCGTTTTCATATTTTAGATGTCACGTCACAACATTTAAACCCCCTTCCCCTTCCCAGTCACACTGTCCCTCTTGTAGAATTGTGACTAAATTAATGGTTGACACCTGATTGTTTCTTGAATTGCTCCTGATAGAAACAAATTACGTATAGGATTTAGATATTGAATTTTACATATGCTAAAATGCAATTTTTTATTTTTTAAAGGCGCCATTTTCACATAACTTGTGTTTTTGATTTTAAAATGTAGCTTAGCGTCTATGGAAATCAAAAAATGCATTCTTTTACGTTCAAAACTTTCCGAAATATGATATTTTTATGAATTGGAAGTTTTATAGGATTTCAGACATCTAGTTTTTCAAAGGGGAGTACATGTTAAATTGCTAAACTTACTTTTTATACGGTGCTTTTTTCGGTCTAACTTACGTTTAGAAAAAGTTTCCCAGAATAAATACATTAAAATAATCTATTGTTTTACAAAGGAAATTTGCCAAATAATACTTTAAATTTATTAATTTTCAGTGTTTTCCGGCAGTAAAAATGCGTCTTTCCATTTTTCAACGTTCTCTTTTCAATTCCAAACAAATCAGTTTCATAATCTCTGATCGTTTCGATGGAGACAAATACAAATAATTTTACAGCTGCATTGGGCTGAAATATTTCAAATACAGATTTCTAAAATGGAAATTTTCGTGAGTAAAACTCATAATACCTCTTAACATTCTTTTTAGAAAAAATGCACCAGAAATACATATTTCAGTGTATTACTTAGAACAGCATCAGGAGTTTCTGAACGCTACAGTTACATGAAAAACCTCTAAGTTTGAAAAATACTTTTGACCCACCTATTATAGAAGTATACAGAGCTTTTTACATAGTTTATCGTTTGTATAAACTGTGCAAACGACTGTAGTAATAGGTAATTCTAATTTGAATGGGAAATAATCATCACACAAATTATTTTTATACTAAGTAAAAAAAAAAATGCTTTTTTAAACGTGTATATTATAAAAAAAATACAATTTAAAATGTGATCGGATTTACGATATCATTCTGTACAAGCGAGAGAAGTATATACCAGGATTAACAGTTTTTTAATTTTAGACCCAATTAACTCTATATATAAATTTTAACAAAACTCCAACTTTTAACGAAGTTATTTATATTATTTCCTTAAATTTATAATTTAGCAAATAATTTTAACAATATGCTTTAAAAATGTTGCCGATAGCTCAAAAACTCACAAAATTATAAACCGAGATTAAGAGTTTGAGAATAACTGGTTTAGGCGAATAGAATTTACAATTCTCTTGCACGGATATATATTACAGTTGAAGAAAACACTTTACATTATCCGTCAACAAGATCTACATTATGCTGCCAATAATGATAAATGAGGTTGTTAAACTCCATTCGTCGGTCAATAAAATGATTCCTTACACGTTTCAGGCACGATACCAAATTTCATCTTTATTTTATATGTTACTGAATAGGAAATTATGAAATTATAAATAAGGAACTAAACTACACAATCCACTGCTTTTTAGAGATTTATTTATTCATGCAATTTAGGTAGATTATTAAACTTTAAATAAAATACTATCTTAAAAATTATATCAAATGATTTTAAAATGATAGTATTATTTTCTATAACGATTAAAGAATAATACCTTCAAAAGTAGCATTTCAATAGTTAAAATATACGTTACGTTTATTCAATATCAAAACTAAAACAAACAAACAAAAATAAATAAATAAAAAATGCTCACGTCGCCACGTGTCAGCCAAAGGCAAAACTGTGTCATGGCGATTACTTCAAAACAGTAATGTTTGTGGTTTTTAATCTTATACTGCACTAATTTATCTTTGAAAAGTATTTTTTTATGCTCATATTTAGAGTTATTTACAAGTAATTATAAAGAAAGATGCTCCATCCTATTTATTATAAGATTTTTTTGATTACATAGGCAAATATTTTATTTAAATATAGTGTTTGTTTGAAATTGAATTTAATTATTAAAAGTTAAATTTTAATTGTTTCATATAAGCATCAATGTAGGGTTAAAAGGCAATATTTTATAGCCAACACGAACATTTACTGAACATTTACACGAACATACCAACATATATACAGCACAAAACTATTTTCTACATACATATTTTTTATTCATTGTGACCTCTTGCTTTTTAGTTACCATTACATAGACACTAAGCTAACAGTGTCAATGACCATGAGATCTGATGGGTACATCTAAAAAAGCTAATTTATTATTCACTTCATCTATGTAAAAAATAATCATGTAATATTTATTGGAAATTCGAAGAAAGAAAGTTAGCATTGTAGTTCACTCTAACTTTTCCACTCCACACCACAGCTTTTGAATAAATCTTTTCTCTGGATGTTGCATGGTAAGAGATCAACGTGCAACTGAGCCGGTGATTGTAGAGGAAGCTGCAATTGCAACAGCCGAAGCATCTGAAAGTATTTCGAATGCGACTAAGTGGCCGCTCAATAGCATGGACATCAGACATACTGCGAGGAACCGTGCGTACGATTTTAGGCAAAATTTTGACGTTATACCCTTAAACAATTCATTTCATGCAACTATTGAAATCGCAAGATCACCCAGTGTGTGTCTTGAATTTGTCTTGCGTTTTCTCGTGAAGATGCAAGCGAATGAGTACTGGCCATCGCATATCTTATGGACAGACGAAGCTAATTTTTACTTCGATATTGCTGTTGCACACAGGAATACAGTGAGGATTCAATAAGTGCATTGTCCTCCTATTCATTAAAATCATTTTCTCAATTTTCTTATACTATCTGGAATGACTTTGTGTTTGTTTTACATCATTAATTATGTTGTTAATTAGTGACATATACACTACCTGACCATTGATGAACGTCCACTTGCAATTTTAGACATTTTGTTAAATATCTAGAAAAATACATGAGGAATCATCCCGAAACTCTTAGTGTATAAATATAATAGTATAACTCATACATTTCCGTGAAGATTTTTTTCTCGAAACTCCATAGGGGACCGTCAAGAAATTAAAAAAGAATGAATATCTTCTGAATAACCCTGTCAAAACTAATGTAGCAAAAGCGATCAAACTCTAGATTATGATTAAGTGCCTTATTGTAATAAACTGTGTTCATTTTTATGCAAATAGTATGCATACTCGTAGAAAAATTAAGGTTTTTATAAAAATGGTCCCAAATTTTTCAAAGTTTTTTGCTTACAATTTTCAGAATTCTTAAAATAAAATATTTTTTTCTGAAAATATGACAAACAATATTGCACACAATACCCTGTAATCAGAATTAAAAATAATAAAAATTGTATGAAAAATGTTTTTTTGATTTTATGAAAAAGGTTTACTAAATAATTTTTCACTGCGCATGCGTCAACGATATCAAAATTTCATTTGCATATTATGTTAGCTAAATGTATTCAATAATTTTTTTGAATGTCTCAAAATCTTAGCTTGAAAATTCTGAAAGTAATCGTCTATAGAAAAAGGACAAAATCCGTTGTTACCAAAATGAAGCAAAAAAAATGAGGGATTTTATCCAAATGTATTAGTACGTCCCATATTGTGTATACTATATTGACAGTAATCAATGAATATATGGATACAACCCCTCTTGTTTTTGATTCATTTTGGGAATAACGGATTTTCAATTTATTCAATTGACGATTATTTTCAGAATTTTCAAGTTCTGATTTTGCGACTTTCGCAAAAGTTGCTCTACACATTTAGCTAACATAATATGCAAAAGAAATTTTGATATCGTTGACACATGCACAGTAAAAAATTATTTAGTAAACCTACTCATTTTTCATACAATTTTTATTATTTTCTAATTCTGATTACAGGGTATTGTGTGCAATATTATTTGTCATATTTTCAGAAAAGAATGTTGCTTTATATTATGAACTCTTCAAATCATAAGCAAAAAACTTGGCAAAATTTGGAACCATTTTTATAAAAACCTTAATTTATCTGCGAGTATGCATGCCATTTGCATAAAAATGAACACAGTTTATTACAATAAGGCACTTAATCATAATCTAGAATTTGAGCACTTTTGCTACATTAGTTTTGACAGAGTTATTCAAAAGATATTAATTCTTTTTTAATTTGTTGGTGGTCCCCTATGGAGTTTCGGGAAAAAATCATCACGTAAATGTATGACTTATACTATTATATCTATACACTAAGAGTTTCGGGATGATTCCTCATGTATTTTTCTAGATATTTAATAAAATGTCTAAAATTGTATGTGGACGTTCATCAATGGCCAGGTAGTGTATAAATTATTTTACATTATTATAGTCTTAATTCCTTAACTGGTTAACTCTTTTCCGTTCAATAAATTGAAAATAGCGGAGTCACACCACTATTATTTAAATAAAATATTCGTAAAATTTAGTTTAAACATTTCCGCCTTTTAATAGTATTAAATTTTTCTTAAAAATAATAGTAGTCTCAAAAAGCTTTAAAGGATGAAATAAGCAAATTCGTCTGGCCCGAACAGGAAACCAGTTAAGGGGTTAACGTTAATAATTTTAAGAGAATTAGAAACAACAATATAAAATATCGATAAAAAATTGATAACAAAATAAATATATGGATGACACCAGAATCTTATCAAAATGTTTTAAAGATCTGAATAGAGTTAAATAGTAGATAACTAACAACGACTAACAATACACTAGAAAAGTTAAAATTTTTATAAATGCAAATATCCCTAAATGTAATACATGTCATTAAAGCTCGTTTTTCGTCTTCTTAATTTTTTAATAGCTTTTCACATGTCTAATGAAATGCATCACATCACAGCTTGGAGATGTCATTAATCAACAGCAATGTTTAATGGACGAAGATCAGCGTAAAGTCATGTGACTATAATAAAAGCAAAAAAAAAAAAAAAAACCCGATTTAAATGAATTAAAATGTTACATACGAATAAAAGTTCAACAATACAGAAAAATGCAATCAGCTTAACCTTTTTTTGTTTGTGCATATCTGCCCAATTTTCATACAGCAATTTTTAAATGCAGGTACGATCTTTATATCACCAAAGCATAAAAAAAGATCAGAGTGTACTACGTTACTGACTGTTTTTCTGAGTGCCCATGAATTATTTTTTAGGCACAAAAAATAAAAATTAGAAAAAATTAAACAATAAATCTTAACGTTACGTTCACGCTTACGTAAATCAAAAGGTTCATAAATATTGAACTATGAAATTACTTTTTGTTTTAATAAATAAATAAGAGAACATTGTATGTAGAAAAAAAAAATAAAATTTTACCTCGATTATAGCAAAAGTTAAACAAATATATTCAGAAATTTTAAAAATACAAAATGTACATCATTTCAAATTTGTCGGTAAAGACATCACAAAGAAAATTAAAATTCGTCCATATTTACGTTTTCTTCTCTTTCTGTTTCTTTTTGGCATCAATTGTTGCTATTGGTTTATAATTTTAATTGAACAGACATTGAATTAAATTAATATTTTTATTATATGTTTGTACTAAGATCATAAAAAAAACTGTTAATATTTTAAGTTTACCGTATTCGACAGGATATTCAGGATTTTCTTTCGAAGTGAGACGAGCTGGACGACCTTATATCAGTAAAATGTGCCCATGATTAGAAAAATCTAATTTAGGCTTATTTCTGAGAAATAGTTATACTCGGAGCCTCTGAACAGCAACTCTAGATACGCAATCAGCCGTAATACATACAGGTCGGAAGATACAGATTTTCGTTCCAATAAGCATCATGTAGGAGTCATGCATTATAAATTTCTTTTAACTAAACCAATTTTAATTTTTTAAATGAATATATTTCAGATCATGATAAAGAAATTTCTTTAATGACTTTTTTGGGGAACCTTCAGTTGTTTTATTTGAAACTCCTTTGCTACAGAAAATTCCTAAAAATAGTATTCAGTTTATGTAATGTCAAAGATTTTGCCATTAATAAGGTTAATTTTTTCCAAGCTAAAACAGTGTTTAGTCACCTTCAAGGTACAAGGTGAAGACTCCCGTTTTTATTTTTATGTATTATTTACAAAAATATAAACAATATATATGTAAAAACTTTATAGCTATATAGCATATATCTAGTTATATAAAAAGGGTAATTTGTTTCTCTGTTAATAAAGGCGTATCTAGGATATAAATAATATTTTCTGTAAACTCAAAGTAAATATTACTGTGTTACGACAAGTTTGAATTTTATAGTTAAAGACTTCAACTATAATTGAACTCTTGACACCATTTAAGTCTGACGCCTATTTATCAGTTGTATGGGTGTAACGAAATAAGTCGAATAAAAATACGATAACCCACCCCCGTTTTTAAGCTTAAGAAAAACAAAAACAAAGAAAAATGGAAGTTTTTGTGTAACCCTGCTAACTTTCTTTTTAGAAAAACGGTCTTTTCTATGAAGATGGGAGAGAAGTTACACCCATAATCAACCGGATGTTGTTATAAAATGTATACTAAAAATATATACATATTTGGCTTTTGAAGTATAAAGAAAAATTCACGCATTTGTTACACTGATTGTCCACATTGATTTTGGTAAAATAAATACATAAACAAAACTAATAATTTTATTTTCTAATATGATCAGTCTGATAATCGTTTTCTTGAACTACTACATTAAATCTTGATTTTAAAGATAAAAGATTAAAAGAATATATATATCAATGCTAATTTTGTACCATTTCTAAATCACAATCATTCAAAGTCCATACAATGCTTTGTGACATCGATTATAAACAGCTCGTTTTAAAAGCACAAATGCATAGCTATGTATAGGATCGTGCAACTTGAGCGAGATGCATTTAGATGGACTTTTTTTTCTGTGGTGTTAGTATGAACTACACTTATGTAATTTTCCTTATTTAAAATATACATATATGTGTGTGTGAAATATGGATTGTGAAAATATTATTCGAAAGAAGTATGAATTGTAACCTGTGTAATTTGTAATCTATGAAATTGATTGATTTCTACAGGATTCTAATACGCCAAATCAAAATTTCATTTCGATCGAACAGCAGTTTTAGAGTTATGTCTATAAAAACTGTGGGTAGGTTTTTAAGAATAACTCAAAACCATTTAATGAGCTACATATGCGATTGAGATACATATAATTATAATGAACTATGATTTTTAATTCGTAAGTGTTTGAAAGTGTTTCAAGAAATCACTTTCTATTTTTAAAATTATTGTTTCCTACGTAAGTATTTTTTTTAATCAATTTCGAAAATATCCGTATATTGGTCATATCTACTTTATCATTTTTGTGCAACTGGGAGTCACGAAAGTGTGACAATTTAGGACAAGTGACAAGTTAAGGGAAAGAAAATTTATTCATGAAATTTGGGTGAGGTAATTAATGCATGACCCCTTATAACGAAGTTTACATATAAAGGATTAACAGTCTTCGCCCGCTACACTAATCGGTTTTTCTAATAGTCCGGGAGCCGACCGTCGATTTACCTATGTATCGAGTAAAAGGACCGGACATACATGAAAATGTAGGTCTCAATGTACACATTAAGAATATCACTGTCTGCCAGGTCCTATCCTGCCGGAACGCAAGGCAGCCGCACTTTTATGACGTCAATTTTGAGTGTTTACCTATGTATCGAGTACAAGGACCAGACATACATCAAAACGTAGGTCTCAATGTGCACATTAAGAATATAACTGGCTGCCACATACATCAAAATGTAGGTTTCAATGTGTACATTAAGAATATCACTCGCTGCTAGGTCCTATCCTGCCGGAACCCGGTGGCAGCCGCACTTTTATGACGCCAAGTTTGAGTGTTTACCTATGTATCGAGTAAAAGGACCAGACATACATCAAAATGTAGGTTTCAATGTGCACATTAAGAATATCACTGGCTGCCAGGTCCTATCCTGCCGGAACCCGGTGGCAGCCACACTTTTATGACGTCAATTTTGAGTGTCTGCCGTATAGAGTACAAGGACCCGACATACATCAAAATGTAGGTCTCAATGCGCACATTAAGAATATCACTGGCTGCCAGGTCAGATACATAGGTAAACACTCAAAATTGACGAAAAAAAATGAGTCTGCTACCTGGTTCCGGCAGAATTGGACATGGCAGATCATGATATTATTAATGTGCACTTTTAAACCTTCATATTTATTTATATATGGTCCTTAAATTCGATACATAGGTAGACATTCAAAATTGATGTCATAAAAGTGTTGCTGCCACCTGATTCCGGTAAAATTGGACAAAGTAGACCCTTAAGTTTTTAATATGCATTTTCAAACCTACATTTTGTTGTATGTCTTGGCCTTGTACTCGATACATAGGTAAACACTCAAAATTGACGTCAAAAAAGTGCGGCTGCCACCGGGTTCCGACAGGATAGGACCTGGCAACCAGTGATATTCTTAATGCGCACATTGAGACCTACATTTTGATGTATGTCTTGGTCTTGTACTCGATACATAGATAAACACTCAAAATTCACGTTATAAATGTGCGGCTGCCACCGGGTTCCGGCCGGATAGGACCTGGCAGCCAGTGATATTCTTAATGTACACATTGAAACCTACATTTTGATGTATGTGGCAGCCAGTTATATTCTTAATGTGCACATTGAGACCTACATTTTGATGTATGTCTGGTCCTTTTACTCGATACATAGGAAAACACTCAAACTTGACGTCAAAAAAGTGCGGCTGCCACCGGGTTCCGGCAGGATAGGACCTGGCAGCCAGTGATATTCTTAATGTGCACATTGAGACCTACATTTTGATGTATGTCTTGGCCTTGTACTCGATACATAGGTAAACACTCAAAATTCACGTTATAAATGTGCGGCTGCTACCGGGTTCCGGCAGGATAGGACCTGGCAGCCAGTGATATTCTTAATGTACACATTGAAACCTATATTTTGATGTATGTGGCAGCCAGTTATATTCTTAATGTGCACATTGAGACCTACATTTTGATGTATGTCTGGTCCTTTTACTCGATACATAGGTAAACACTCAAACTTGACGTCATAAAAGTGCGGCTGCCACCGGGTTCCGGCAGGATAGGACCTGGCACCGAGTGATATTCTTAATGTGCACATTGAAACCTACATTTTGATGTATGTGGCAGCCAGTTATATTCTTAATGTGCACATTGAGACCTACGTTTTGATGTATGTCTGGTCCTTGTACTCGATACATAGGTTAACACTCAAAATTGACGTCATAAAAGTGCGGCTGCCTTGCGTTCCGGCAGGATAGGACCTGACAGACAGTGATATTCTTAATGTGCACATTGAGACCTACATTTTGATGTATGTCCGGTCCTTTTACTCGATACATAGGTAAATCGACGGTCGGCTCCCGGACTAAAAGGAATCTTAAATCAAACGAAGTACATCTAGTAAAGATTAAAAATAAAACTTAATATCTAATCAAAAATCTGTAATTGTTGTCTTATTCATATAATCTTACATTATCATGTTCAAAGTCGATACTTATGTTTAACTATAATTTAGTAGGTGTGTTATCTTGAATTTTCCTCATCTGCCTAAACCTGCTGCTGAAATATGACGAAATATCACAGAGGTATTGGAGGTGAATAATTTGAAATAATGGTCAGAGAGCTTTCCAATGATAAATCACATAAGGGCTGTAGGCTACATTTAGAAAATTGCCCCCCCCCCCCCAGATTTCCAACTATCACGTCTTCCTGGTATAAAACCTCCCCTTCTCTTTGAAATTTTCAAATTTTATAACTAATATTTATCAGAGAGCCCATAAAAAAATCTGATCTGTAATGTTAAAGCGCTACAATTTCAAATAATTTCGAAAAATGACCCCCTGGGGGGGGGAATTGGGGTGCGGAAAGAAAAGTTCATAGAGCGATCAAGGGGTTTCCGATGAGATGTCACATGACGAGTCCAAAAAAAGTTTGGAATTTTTGGCCCCTACTTTAACCCTCGGGGGTTTAAAATTTAAAATCGCTGAAACACGTCTTTAATTATTTTTCTATCGTTTCACGCTTTTACTTAAAACGACTGCTGAGATACGCAAAATGTTTTAAATTGTTAGAGCCCTTCCTTTTAACATCCTGAGGGGGGGGGGGGGGAGCAACTTCTAAATTCGCAGAAATACGCGTTTAATTATTCTTTTAATAGATCTATTTTCTGGAATTTTACACTGCTACCTTAAACGCCTACTGAGATATAAGAAGTTTTCCAGAATTTTCGAGGCCCTGTTTACCCCCCTTAGAAGGGAAATTTTAAAAAATCTCATCTTAGTGTACGCTTACATCATAAGAAGTATATTTTCCCCAATTTTAAGTTTTTTACGTTTAATATTTTGGGCTATGCTTTGACTATCAGTCAGTCAGGACAAACTGTTTTGTAAATGTATAGCTGATTTTGACGCTTCTTTCAGCTTTATTGTAAGAAGAAGTATTTACTGTGATATTTTCCAATGTAATTTTCTTGTTTTATAACTTATTAATTAATACATCGAAAATTCTATTTTTTAATGGCTGTTTGCTGAAACTATACAACCTCTAAATTCTACAGTTTTGACTTTAGTGTGAAAAGAAAAAAAACAAAAACAAATCTCGAAAATGCACTCTGCAAAAGATGTTTTTAATAACAACACGATATCAGTACAAAATCAATATACTGAATTTTGTAAAAAATTAATTGCACTTTTACATGATTTTTTTTTTTACTTTATATGCTTGAAAGAACTTATATATATGTAACTTTGACGACTCATCTATGATTTTTAATTTATATTTAGGGAAATCATGCAAGTTCTACTTAATTACTAATTTTAAAGTTATTCAAACTACTGGAATAAAACAATTCACAAGTTCCTAAGAATACGCTTTGTAATTGTCATTTTTAATAACAGCACGGTAGTGTAATAAAAATAGTGTATTGAATTTTGTTACTTAAAATTTAATAGCTTTATCTCACTTTATATATTTGAAATAATCATATATAACTTTGAAGATTCCTAGCTGATTTTTAATATAAATTTATCGAAACTGCGCATTTTCTACCTAATTTGTAGTTTTAAATTTATTCAAAATACTGGAGTAAAAAAAAAAAAAAAAAAAAAAAAAAAAAAAAAAAAAGACAGGTTCGTGTAAGTATACTCTGAAATTGACGTTTCTAATTTCAGAGTGACTTGGCACTACGATAATATTATAAGATCAATATATTAAATCTTGTATCTTAAAACTTAATAGTATTTAGCATGCTTTTTTCTTATGTTCGTGTCTTTTAAAGCTTCAGAATTCATGAACTTTAGCATATAGAAAATCTAGCGCAGCTGCCAAAATGTCTAGCTAATGTGAATGGAGAATTTTCCATTAAAATCGATACTTGAGAAAAGGGGAAGTTACATTACACTTTTAAGGATTAAATTAAAATACTTTAGTAACATCAGGTTTTAGAAATATTGATTTAGTTCGAGTTAGCTAACAAAAATATATTATTAAAACATCGACAAAAACAAAACGTGTTCTTTTTGAACAGCTAACTAAATAAAAATTTCCAAAGTTTCATGTTACTGAGAAAAATCATTAAGCCAAAAGATGATGAGTTTGAATAAAGTTTATGCATTACATATCACTTGGGAAAAGGGAGGAATTTAGATTACACTATTAAGGACTAAATGTAAATACTTGTTTTACTATTGGGCTGTAGGAATATTTATTTAGTTTGAATAAATAAATACAATGCATCTTTAAAACAACTTTAATAGAAAAATTATATTTTATACACTTTCTTTTAAAGCTTGCGCTTATTGACGTATCAAAACCATTAAGGTAAAAATGATGAATTAGAGTGAATATTTATTATAAAAAATGTCATTATTATTGCTATTTATTATTTATTCGTTACATTCTCTTCAACACATATATTACTTTTGCTAATTCCAAATTTTAGAAAATCGATCCTGTTACCAATAGCTAAAAAAATGTATCTTCAAAACAATTTAAGAGGGAAAAAATTTGTATTTTTTGTACAAGTTAAGAGAAAAAAAATATTTAAAATTTGCTTACATTCTTAGCGAAATCAGAAATCCAGCAGATGATGCATTAAAATAAACATTTATTATTTATAGAAGTTACACTTTAGTTCAAACACATTCCGAAACTTTTGATATTACAAAGTATTGGAAACATTTATTTAGTTCGTATAAACTAAGAAATATGTGTGTTTACAAAGTAATTTAAGTCAAGATTTGCTTGTTGACACTACAAAGTCATTAAACCAACAACTGAAGATTTGTTAACAAACATTTATTGTTTATAGAAGTTACGTTTCTTTTAAACACATTCAGATTACTTTTGCTAAGACCATGTTTTGAAATATTGATTAGGTTTAACTCAAAGAACAAATATTATTTTAAAAGATACATATAATAATAAAAAAGTATTTTTTTAAACTACTGTTATAGTGTCCTATATCAACCTTTGAAGTTTGTACCATGAATTCAGAAACATTTTGTATACATTCTTTTGTACCAACTTTTGTAAATATTGTGTGGGCTTAAATTTTTATCATTAGAATAACACACAATTTTTCTTTCTTACTATGTGTATATGGGGAGAAGGGTGGGGGAGCAGCGAAAGAACAAAAAGGATAATTCAAAATCAAATTATTTTTTTCGAAATATAATATAAAATTATTATAATTTAATTAAATTATATTAACATAAATTATTACTTATAAATACATTAATATTTACTATAAAAGCATAAAAATTATTAAATTTTAAATAAAAAACTATAACTAAAAAATATTAAATTGCAGGCTATTAAATATTATGTAAAGTGAAATTAAAATACAAAGCAGATCTGACGCAAAACATGCAGGAAATCTGTTTTCAAGAGAAGTTTAATTATACAACCACTAAATAAGATTTTATTATCCTGTAAGTCTAATTGATGCCTTTACTATTTTCTAAACAAAATTATTTTGACAACATCAATAAAACAAATTTTATTTCTGCGATTAAATAAAAAAATAAATAACGAAATAAATGAATCGGAATTTTGCAGCGTACTGGATGGGGTTCGGACCCTCTGGCTCATATAAGTGGCCACCACTGTATTCTTATTTTAGCTTTTAATACACAAGATGATTTCCATCACTGGTACACTGTAAAAAAAAATCTGTAAAGGTACTAAACATTTTCTAGGAAACTGGGATTCCAAGAGATTTTCATGTAACGATAATAGGAAAAATCCATGTAACCGATTCTAAAACTTGAGTTTTTGTTGTTACCGTTACAGGAAAAGTTCTTGGAATCCCAGTTTCCTAGATAAAGTGTAGTACCTTTACAGATTTTTTTTTTTACAGTGTATGTACAAGACAGCCATATATAAATCTGAATATGCAATAAAAAAATTGACTAAATAAAATGGCTGCATAAGTATAAATGTAACTAATTTTTTACCTAAATTATAAGCTGAATTTTTTATATGACTGCTATAACTTTATATCATTTATTATAGAAAGCGCGAATTCAAGGTTTAAAAGATGATTGAAATCTATTTTAAAGAGTCACAAAAGGAAAGAATTTTGAATGGGTAAAAAGGATTTTTTCAGCTTTCAAACAAACAATGCTAAAAGAACGAATAAATAAATAAAGAAAGAAGGAAACGGGATTTGTGCACACGTCGTGATAGGAAAGAAGAAGAAGAAAAAAAAGATGGATAAGCGTGATAAAAGAACCCTTGAACAGCTACAGTCGCTTATTATTAAATAAAGAAAAAGCTTTTTGGTAAAAATTGCGTTTCATTTTTTTATGGTACAATTACATTTTTCTCAGATGTTACTTGATCATGATGAAGAATGAAATATCTTATCATCTGAAAACTTTTTCCTGTTTTAAAAGAATGATTTTTCCGATGTTATATCATATTTTAAAGGAAATTTTATCATGATTTTTTGTAATTTTTTTTACGACTAAAAAGAAAATATTATTCTGTATGAACGCAGAGATAAAAGAAACTTTTACTTATTGTATTAAAAAATGTTAATGGAAAATTTAAAGTACAGTTACTTTTTTCTTTTTTCTCCTTATGATAATGAATATCGTGAAAAAATTCATTACACAATAGCTATAGCTTAAACCTACAATGTAAAAGTAATATTTAATTTTGCTGAATATACTGCCAACTTAGTGGAAAGAAAGGAAAAAAAAATATGTAGAGATTTCTTTCTTTTTTTTAGAGCAGGGGGTGAAAAAATGTAGGTGCCAGCAGGCACCTACACGGCTCTTTTATGGCTAAATTTATTTCATTATTTTTCGTCTAATATTTCGTGTAAAATACTTGTAAGGATGCTATTAAATTTTAAGCGAAGAAAACTTTTAAATTTCAGTGTTGAGAAACTGCCAGCTGGCTCCTACATTTTGCACCCCTATTTTAGAGGATTACTTTATTTTTTCAACAGTAAAATACTATGCTTGACTGTTGAAAACACAATTTTCTTTAACATAAAATGAACAAACTTTTTAAACAGTGTAGTGCAATTGAGTCTTAACATATTTTTCATTAGCAAAGAATTGTGATCCATAATAGAATAGTTTTAAATTTACAATATTTTAAAAAAATACATTAGCGAATTTTATTCAATGTTAAATGAAGTTTCAACTTCCACCAATTTAAAGTTTAAAACTTTACCAATAGAGCTAGAAACATTCACGAATTTATATTTTCTCCTGTCTGTGCATTCAGGGTGCCCCAAAATGGTTAAAATGCGCTATATTTTTTTATTTGGTGGAAGTATGTAGGTGAAACAAATTACAAAAGGATTTAAAATAAGATAAAATATAAGATTATTTTAGCACAATAGCTCATCAAATAATTTTCAAAAAAGTTATTCTTTTAAAATTTTTATATGACTCCTCTATACTAAATTAGACATTTCTTCAGCATTACGAGCCATTACAAAAAACTTCATTATGTATCCTCAAACTTGAAAGAGTTATACTTAATTAAAAATTTACTATTGCGAATGCATTACCATATATTTTTGTTTTGCATTGGAGATGAGAGAAAATACTCTGAGACTATGCTTCACTGTAAAAAACAAATCTGTGAATTCATAGTAAAAATACAGGCAGCAAAGTTACCAGATTTTCTCCGTTTCGTCGGCATATTTTCCATTTTCGGAAATAAAAGAAGGAAAAACTCCATAATTTTCCATTAAACAGTTGGTAACAAGTGGCTGATGGTGCCATCTATTGAACAATTTAGAAGCTCCTATATTTATTGGCCGAGGAAAAAGGAATGTCGGCGAGATGATTCGAACTCACGACCTTTGAGTTATTCCTATATCTATGCCTTTGACGTAGGAGTCCGTTGCTCTAGCTATCACGGTCTTTGAATGCAAGTGATTCCAAAGGCAAATAGTGGATTGTACTGTGTGTTTATATTTTTATAATGTAGATTGAAATTTTATCGATGCTGTTATAATTCTTGAAAATATTAATTAATAAGGCCAATTTATTATTATGATTTTCTTATGGCTAATGAATAATTATAATATGGCTTAGTTAAATAATTTATTAGGAAAATTTTCTTTGCTCAATGGATAGTTAAAATATGATGTTGTTAATTTGTTGCTTAGAAAGTTGTTGATATCAGTACAGTTGCACTTTAGAAGTGTGATACAAATCTTACAAAAGAGCCAGGATTCTTTCTTTGAGTTTTTAGCTCACAGGCTATCATAGCCTGAGAGCTTATGTACCCACCCGTTCTGTATGTATGTTCATACGTAACGCGATAACTCATGATAAAAATATCCGATCCACTTGAAATTTTGTATGTAGGTATATCCTGACAAGGCGCTTCCCTGATTAGTTTTTGGAGTTCATTCGATATGTATAAGAGGGGGAACGGGGGGCTCATGCCCCCCGTTAGTTGATATAGATGGGATTTTCATGCAGAATTAAGTTTTCAAAATTTAGATTAGGATCATTCTGATGAGGCGATTCCGTGACTGTTATTAAGTGTTCATTGATTAAGTATAAATAGGGGGAACAGGGGTTCTAATGCCCCCCCCCCCCGTTAGTTGATATAAATGGGATTTTCATGCAGAATTAAGTTTTCAAAATTTAGATTAGGATCATTCTGATGAGGCGATTCCGTGACTGTTATTAGGTGTTCATTGAATAAGTATAAATAGGGGGAACAGGGGTTCTAAGGCCCCCCCCCGTTAGTTGATATAAATGGGATTTTCATGCAGAATTAAGTTTTCGTTCAAAATTTAGATTAGGATCATTCTGATGAGGCGATTCAGTGACTGTTATTAGTTGTTCATTGAATAAGTATAAATAGGGGGAACAGGGGTTCTAATGCCCCCCCCCCGTTAGTTGATATAAATGGGATTTTAATGCAGAATTAAGTTTTCGTTCAAAATTTAGATTAGGATCATTCTGATGAGGCGATTCCGTGACTGTTATTAGGTGTTCATTGAATAAGTATAAATAGGGGGAACAGGGGTTCTAATGCCCCCCCCCCGTTAGTTGATATAAAAGGGATTTTCATGCAGAATTAAGTTTTCGTTCAAAATTTAGATTAGGATCATTCTGATGAGGCGATTCCGTGACTGTTATTAGGTGTTCATTGAATAAGTATAAATAGGGGGAACAGGGGCTCTAATGCCCCCCCCCCGTTAGTTGATATAAATGGGATTTTCATGCAGAATTAATTTTCGTTCAAAATTTAGATTAGGATCATTCTGATGAGGCGATTCCGTGACTGTTATTAGGTGTTCATTGAAGAAGTATAAATAAGGGGAACAGGGGTTCTAATGCCCCCCCCCCCCCTTAATTTATATAAATGGGTTTTTCAAGCAGAATTGTCAGATTTCGTTCAAATCTCTGAATAGTTTTGGAAGTTTAATGGTTAAGTATAAAAGAGGGGGATAACTCCTTTTAAATTATATAAATGCTAAATGGGTTTTTATTAAGAATTATCTCATTTGCTCTGAATTTTGGATATAGATTTTTTATATGATAAAGCATGTCTTTGATAGTATAGGAGTTTCAATGATTAAGTATAAAAAAAGAGGAAAGGGGAGAGCTGTTTCCCCTTCTTAATTTTTTTTCGAACGGAATTAACCCTTGAAAATATAAGGCTTTAATGTACAATTAGTATTTGTAGCCTGTGAGCTCAATGCCATCAGTTTAACTGGGCAGTATTCTTTATTTCATTTTTGTGTGTCAGTTTTATACAAAGAAATTAAAAAGAAACTTAGAAATTCAATTCCCCCCCCCCTCCATTTTTTAAATATTATAGAAAATCGCAAATTTTATAACCGATGACTTGATTACTGATTAATAATACCAGTTTTATAAACATTCAAAATAAATTTATGATAGACAACGGAGTATCTACGTTTTTTCCTTCTATCTTCGTCCTTTTTGTTATTTTCAGGAAATATGATGAAATTTTTCGACTTTTAGCGGAAAATGCCCTTTGGTTGTGAATAGGGATTTTTTCCGTGAAATTGAGTTAAAACATATCTGTTATATTCAGATATTTTTTAACAGTGGTTGTTAGTTGCTATTTTTTTTCAAATTATATTTGAAATATTATAAACTATGTCTGTCCCTTTACATGATTTTTGCTTATGTAATATTTTATCTCGGTGTATTTATGATGACTTTATTAAAACTTATTACATATTTTTGATCTAAAGAGCGCTATCTTGAATTTATCAAATTTCCTCATTGTTTTTCTGATTAAAAAAAGAGAAAAAAATTAAATGTTATGAAATGGTTTAAATTAAATAATTTTCTCTTTCTTAATTCAATTAAGTTTTTCCCTAATGATCTTGTTGGAGTAAATGCTAGTATGGAGTAGTTTTCTAAAAGAATATTTTGTTTCTGAAAATCGTATAAAAATTCATAAAAAAGAAAAAGAGGGAAATATTTTCTGAACACAACATTATTTCAGACCATATTTGAACATTTTTGCAATTTCCATAGTCTTACCTCCAGTAGGCTTTATTCACAAGTGTCGCGAAACTGTGTCAGTATGATAAAACAAAGAAAAAAACAAAAGCGAGTGTGATTACAGTTCGCACAGATGGTTTCCTTTAATATTCTATTTAAAACACTCTAAACTTTAATTAATAAACCCAAATTGTTAATTTATAATTAATAAATCCTTACATAGGTCGGGATGACATAGCACGGTGAGAATGAAGGTAGATAGAGTGTGAAGATTAACATTACTGGGCACATGGCCTTTCATTTAAGATACTACACGACATATCGCAGATTAAATTTGAAGTTTGTGGATTTTTTCCAATATCATCCCCTGGAGGCAGAAAGACAGAAATGGGTAAAAAAAATGCTAATTGTTGAGATTTGTTCTGTAGATTATTTTCTTAATTTTTGGAAAAATTTAGGGGGTAGTAATGGACAAAATAAAATATAAAAAAAAAAAATCCCTAGCGGGGAAAAATGAGTTAAGGCCCCTGTCCTCGCTCGAGGAAACGCTCGCGAGCTAATGCTATTCCTATGGGTAGTTCTTTCGCATTTTGACATTTTTGAATATTTTTTTTTTGCATTGGATAGCTGAGGTGCATGCCGATAGAGCACCTTTTTTACTTTTTCGATTTTGGTTGCAGATATTTTTTTAAAAAGTACTTTCACTTTCGAAACCGGTTTTGAAAGTGAAACTTTGTAAAAAATATCTGCAACCAAAATCGAAAATGCAAAAAAAGGTGCGCTGTCGGCATGCACCTCAGCTACCCAATGAAATATATATATATATATATATATATATATATATATATATATATATTCAAAGATGTCAAAATGCGAAAGAGTTATTAGAAAAATGCTTCCCCATAGGAACAGCATTAGCTCGCGAGCGTTTCCTCGAGCGAGGACAGGGGCCTTAAGAGGGTGGGAATTGCATGCGTAGTAAAGTATAGACAATGAGCCTTAAAAATGATGTGTCACATGAAAAAAGTCAATTTCGTACCTCTCCAACTTCCGCACGGGGAAATGCCCCTAATTGTTTGAGGTTGAAATTGACCCCAGCAAGATGTCGGGCTTGATGAGTTATACTCTTCGGTAAACTCTTCAAATGATGTCGAATCTCGCTGCGATTTAAATAGGGGCTGAGCTAGGAAAATTTCTTAAAATACACAAGTTAAAGCCAAGAGAAGTTAAAAAGAAACTTAGAAATTCAACTCCCCCCCCCCCCTCCATTTTTTTAATATTATAAAAAATCGTAAATTTTATAACCGATGACTTGATTACTGATTAATAAAAAGGAATTATTTATTTATTTATTTATTTATTTATTTTGCTGAAATTAATAATCGGAAATAGAGGTAACTACAAACACATATTAATAAAACGGGCAATCTGTTCATTATATATAGCCTATAATAACAAATCGGACAAAAAATAATCATAATTAGTTGTGAAACACTTAGATTTAAATAACCTGTCATACAAAAGCATTTATTTTTCTTTTTAAAAATTTAATTTTGGATAAAATAAAAAAAATTTCAATAGATTTTTACGAAAATTACACATTTGGAATTAACGCCTAAATATAGGCTTATATGAACAAGTTTAAAATCTATAAATCCAATACTTGTAAAAATTTTATACCCCCAAAACAATCCTTGTCAAAAAATTATGTGTGCTTTTACCAGACGTCTAATTTTTAACGTTTTTGCGGAGAGGAAAGAAAATTCGAAATTAATCCTTTCATTAAACAAGATTTTTAATTGATATAATTAGAATTCTATTGGGAATATTTAAATGAAAATTACATATTCGGAATTATTATTATTTTTAAAGTTTTTATTACTTTTTTTGTCATAGTGATAACAGAAATATTCCATTTTTGGACATTGAACATGAACCAATCAGAAAACAAATAAAATAAAAAACAAAAGTATTCCATTTTTGGACATTAAATATGGACCAATCAGAAAACGAATAAAATATAAAAAATGCCGAGTTAAACCAACAAAAGGGTTTAGATATACTTCAGATTTCCTAGTTCTCCACCGAGGACAATAACTATTTTCCAAATAATCAATAAATTCTGAAAGAGAAATTTTTTTTATGCCTGTGTTTGCAATTTAAAATTTTTTAGGTTCGGTAGGTTATAAAGTGCAGGCGTCTATCAAAATATCCAGAATATTTATTGTTACGGAACCTCTTCTAAATTATAGTAAACCCAGTGCTGTAGTTGGAAAAAACATATTTGTGGGAACTTAACTTTTCATAGATTATGATGCCACCGGATTAATGCAACCCAAAACCCAATTTGAAATATTTAGCCAAAAGCAGAATTAAAAAAAAAAAAAAAAAAAAAAAAAAAAAAAAAAAAAAAACTAACAGTTATAATTATTATATAGAAGTTTTTATAGTAATGTAATTTGGTTTTATTCAATAAGAATAGGGCAACTGACGTCAGTTCAAAACCTCGGCTCCCGAATAAGTAGGCCTCAGCGCAGACAAAAAGATGGTGTCGGCCAAGAACAGATTATTTTTTTAGCGTGTGTATGGTCTTCAGTTTTGGTACCAATAATTTTTTTAAAACTTTTTTTCATTTTATTTTTCTCAGATTAAAGAAGTCTAAAAAATCTTTTATAAAATACTGGAATCAAAACATATGGCGCCCGTGCGCACTTTTAAAAAGTAAGTCATCGGCATCCGCCATTTTTGTGTCAGCACTCAGGCTTAGTATTAAAGGGGCAGTGGCAGCACGACGACTTCAAAGCATCTTATTGGTCGAAATAACTCCTTTCTTGATAAATGGGGAAAAAATAACGTTTTGTTAAAGAAAAACTGGAATTGCGCTCATACGCATTTTTTTTTTCTACAGTAACAAATTAAATACTTTTGGAAACGGTACTCCCACGCGTTCCCGCCCAATTACAGGACTCCCCTTCTGACAGCAAATCATTGCAATTTGATTAAAATCAATGATTTTGTTGAGTTATGAGCATTTTCTCTTCTTTAATTGAGGTTTTTAATTAATAACGTGCTTTAGATTTAGATTTTTTCAAAATTGTATGATTTTGGCAAGGTCAATGGGTATTCAGCTCTATGGAAAAAAATCAATTCTGGAACTTACATCGTTTCCGAGTACGAATGCTGTGGCAGTTGGACTGAGTCATGAAACTATAAGGGTTTCGTGAGATGAACGAAACATAAATTAATGTTTTATCAAAGTTACATTGACTATTTTTTTAGAAAGTGGTCATTATGAGTACTCGATCTTAAAAAAAAACAGCAGAAAAACTTTGTCATTGCACAAAAACTTCAACATTTAAGATCGTAAAGTAAAAAGATACGATTGCAATAATAAAGAAATAAAATTGTTAAATATTTATCCTACGAAATGAATGTTTCTAAGGCAAAAATTATTTTTATAGAAACTTATCATTAATAACGCGCAGATTTAAAACTAATTTTCCTTAGCGATCTTTTCGAAGCACTTGCAACTTCTATTTCCAAAATTTATAAAAGTTTAGACTTTCAATATAAAGTAGGATTGCAGAACTGGATGATTAGAAAAATAAATAAATAAATGGCTCACATTTGTATTTTCATAAATAATCTTATTAAACTTTTTAGATCAGAAATGTATGTTTAACACTAGAACCGCGGGAAATTTTACCCAAGTTTTATAAAATTCATTTGCATCAGAATTTTTATTTAAGTCTATTTAACTTATTTATTTTATATAATTTTTGTGCAGCTTACATGTAAATTATTTTAAGAAGACTTATCTGGTTCGAATCGACATCTTTTCACTGAATACGGGTCAAAATGACCCGTCTCCGCGGTTCTAGTGTTAATGGTTAAAGTTCATCATTACAAAAACTTTTATCATTTATGTTGCGGAAAAATGTCATTTATTTTTCTTAGGATTTTATAAAATTTGCTTTCTCTATTCCTTGAAAAGCTTAAAGCTTAATATACGAGATTACAGAAATCTGCAATTAGACATTCCAAGAAAGGACTACGTTTAAATATATAAATGTTCATAATTTAATATATTGCATTTTCTACATAACAACCGGTTCACCAAAGCTTTAAAATTTGCGTCCCAAATTGCCGTTAAAATGACCATTTTGCATGGATTAGAATCATTAAAGATTTAGCATAATTGTTATCATGAGAAATTATTCACACAATCGGATTTTCACAGTGATTAAATTTAAAGACACTTATTTTGTAAGTATATAAATATTATTACTAATAAACTCTCCTTCTCAAAAACATGCGTTCGTACTTCCATGTCCTTAAACTGCAATAAAATTTCATTGAATACCCATATTCAGAAATTAGCGAAACTGGTTTTAAGCCCTTCGCGATGAGTGCTACATATACTTTATGCATAAAGTGCTCAGAATCCTTCATTATTCCGACCAATAATTTTTACTTATCCCTTTGAGGGGCATAACACTTCTATTCATAGAATGCTGAAATGGTTGAATGACACCAGAATTTAAAAACAAATTTCTTTCAAAATATATAAATGCCTTTGTTTACGTACTTGATGGAATTAAAATTTTCATTTAAAAATTCTGGTGTCAATGCGGCATTTCGAAATTAAAATTAAGTAGGATATACAGGGTGGTTAGTTATTAACGTCAGGTGTTTAGAGCCCTCTAGCGAGTAAAGTTTTGGTCAAAACATAACCAAATTTGATCAGCATACATAGCAGACCATGGGATTTTGAATTCTTAAAACAAAATTTAGAATAAAAAGTTTTGAAAATCGCCACTAGGGGCAATTTTAGCGTTGTTTACCGACTAAAATGCATTAATTTGCATGAAATCAGTTGTGTATAGCAATCATGAGTATTCAAGGAAAGGCTGGGAGAGTTGTCATCATAATCATCTCTCACCATACTTTGCTAGTCAAGCTGTGTTATCAGCAGAACGAGAATTGCAATGATGCTCGTCCTTAATTTCACCGATCACAGAATTTGGCAAAAGAACCGATGAGCATAACAAATTTACAAAAGATGATTCATCGATTTGAAACTATGCGGCAACAAGGCCTAGGATGCAAAGTGACTAGTCAATAACAAGTAAACGAAGTTGTAACTGCTATTGTCGAACAAGAGATATAAATGTGCAGGTACCATCAGCGCTCGGGCAGTATTCCAGCAGTATAAAATTGATCTGTACTGTATTTTTTGCCATTTAATCATTCAAGATTTACACTAATACACTTCTGGTGCACTATAATTGCTGATTTTATGCAAATTAAATACATTTTAGTCGCATTTTAGCTAAACTTGCCCCTAGTGGCGATTTTTTAAACTTTTTTCCTTTATTTTTTTTTAAGAATTCAAAATCCCATGGTCTACTATGTATGCTGATCAAATTTGGTTATGTTTCACCCAAAACTTTACTCGCTAGAGGGCTCTGAACACCTGACGTTAATAACTAACCACCCTGTATTTTATCCCACCGCCCATCAAGGGATTAAAAATTTGTGTCTTATTAAATCTAACGATAGCTTTGATTCAATCCGATAAAAGTTTTGTATTTTGAAAAAGTGGCTACAAATGATTAAAAATTCTGTAAAGGCCGCTCGTCGTGAAGCAGCCAATAAGGATTCCTTAAGGCCTCAACGGGAGGAAAATGTAGCTTCCATATTTCTTGTTTTTAAAAATTCAACAAATTTTACCCAAACACCGAATCTAAAATGAGAGGAATTGAGAGGATTACAGGAGATTCAATCCCAGTTTAATAATAGTTTTGAAAAATTTGTCAACTATACCCAAGCTTCTTTTAGAGCAATTTATGTTACTTCGTCAAATTTGGCGATATCTTAAACAACCCGAAAATTTAATAAACATGGCGGATGAAGGTCGCCGACGAACATTGTCGAGATAGTCATAAGTTCTGTTCACGTGGTCAATCACATCGATATCAGTTAATATATCAGATTTCCATCGCATGGCAAACTTTAGATTGTTTCGAAATATCAGGCGCCCTAGAATTACGAACTGGAAATTATAGCCATTTTTCAAGGTAAAAAATAAAACAAAAAATACTCTATAGTTCTTATATCCATGTCAAACACTCAGTAGTAGAAGATTTGTCAGTTTTTGAATTTTTTGTATCTGGTTTTGAACTTTTATAAAGGTAAATTGCTTTAAATAACCTTCATTTTGAAACAAGATTGAGATGAAGCTGGCTAACGAACTATCCCGGGACCTTGGTATGTCCTCTACACATGCTTAGTAATATTCAAATCTGTTCATAAATCAAGAGTTATACCATGAGAAAATCACAAATATGTCATGATTTATGGTGTGATTGATGACGTAGATTAAGAAAGCAAATCATTTTCACGCAGCCGAATTAGTTCAGAGAATCCCAATCGGTTACGCGCGGCAAATGGTAATGAATATATCTGTACATATAGATGTGGACGTGAGTTTTAAAACTCACCTTATATAGTAAATCAAATTTTGGGAAATTGTGAAAAAATATTGACTGCGCCCATTGGCTTTCAATCTAAAACAAGATCTTACAATGACAGAAATACATAATAAAACTACTTTTTTCGCGACTAATAGTACTTTTTTCGATACAGGTTCAAAAATAAATTAAATTGATAAAGAAAACTCGATTTTATTTTTTACATTTTGGAAATAAATCAACATCTAAACGAAGAGTAGGTTTTGGTTCTAAGGAATCTTGTTTGGTAAAAATGTACCAAAATTTTCTGGAATGGGGTAATAAGTAGTTTTTTACTTTTGCAACGAAAACTATCTAAAATGCGTTACGAATCTCGAAAAAAAAATGTTAAAAAATGGGGAAGAAGTATTTCAACCTTGATTCAGATTATGTTTGCCTTATTGATATTTTTGTACGTTCAGGATAATTACACGTCTCAAATACGAGAATTAAACGACACATTCGAAATATTGATGAAAATTCATATCAACTTCCAAATTAAATTATAATTTTTTAATTGTCAAATAACTGATTTTTTTCTTCTTCAGAAAGTACATAAATTTATAACTCCTTTTCTCAAGATGAAATCATTAGGAAATACTTATTTTAGAAATTCATATATCAATGAACATTTTAAAAATTAAAACCAAAAATAATTCTGGAATTAGAATTTAGAGAAATTTATCATACTTAAATATACATAACTGACTATACAGCATTTTGTATGTTTCATTCTATGTTCAATAACATCATGAAATTCGTCTAATAAATAACGCTTTAAAATGTTCATTTTACGTGTGTTATAGTGTTTACATATTTCTCATGAATACACCATGACATTTAACCAAACAGACTCGTAGAAGGAACTTCACAGTGATTTATTTTAAAGACAATTATTACGAAGTATATAAATATTATACTAGCAAATAATTCATCTTAAAAGTCTGATTTGATATTTCCATACCTTTCATTTATTTTGAAACATCTGCAAATATCCGCACTCACAAACTTTTAAAACTAATTTTGATAATAATGCGTTACGAATGTAGGAGAAAATTTTCACGTAAATGAAGAATAATAATTGTAATTTTATAATCAGTTTCGTTTAACGCTTGTAATTGTTGTTCTTTTAATGAAATGACGTTGTTGAAATAGGAGTGCTGAAAGGGAGATTAGAAAAACGATAGAAGATTAAATAATTGTTTTAATGACTCGTTCATTTCAACAGAAATTCTAACCTGTCATTTTAGAGTAAGCTAATTTGAACTGAAGCCAGACAGAAAAAAAATATTGAATAAGAAAGAACAACTTAAATTTATACTATTATGTTGTGTGTTTCATTTCAAAAAGTTTCCGCTAAAGAATTTAGTTTATTTAAAAACGTGATCTTTTAGATATACTACATAGTACACTAACATTTATTTCAGTTGGAAAATGCATATTGCGATTGAAAATACCCTTACATCAATTTTCGTCAATAAACGGAAATGTACTGGGATTATTTTGTACAACCCTGTTTATGATAGACAGAATTTATAATTACCGAGTAATATGGAAAAAAATAGGTACATTCAAAAACACATAAAACAACTAAAAGCGCACTTCCAGTAATTATCGCTCAAAAAGAATATTGAAACCAGATTTTTCGGGTTTGCATGCGGTTTTTTCCCTTGAACCATAAAGTAGTATGATCCTTTTGACTTTGCCTGTTAACGAACTATAAATGCTACACACTCCATTTTAAATACCAAAGAATCTATGGTAAACATAAATAACATATATCACTTACAAGGTAATCAGACTATATTTACATAAGTTTAAACACGTATACGCAGACCACAGAGAAAGAAACCGAAATCATAAGCAATGTTCTTTAAAATTTGTATGAAGCATGTTTATGAACTAAAAGTACTGCTTCATCATTTGACAGGGATATGTTATATATGAAACATGTTCTACATAAAAATGAAAGAATATGGAGCATTATTTGGGCATTTCTAATCGTTTGTTTTCTATCCTTATACATTTTTGCACAAAGACTATTTGCTATTTTGCTGTATAAGATAGTTTCTGTAAAATATGGAATGCAAAGAATTTATCATCCATTTACAGGGTCACACAAAAGAATAAGGTTACGGTATTGACTATGATGGATAAGGGCTAGAAGTGGCTCTACCACTTTGGAATGCATTTTAAAACTTATTCAATTTTTAGTGCATTAGATGATGTGTATAAATTTTATAGATCATATACAGAGCTGTGCTAAGGTATTTGTTCACTTTACCAGATATCGATAGCAATTGCTGAAATAATCGTTGCTGAGTTATATGCTTTTTAAATTACATTTTTAAATATCTAATTTCATTGCAAAAAAAAAAAAAAAAAATGAAGAAGTTTTTTAATAATATTCTATTACAGTTGGAAAGTGTTTCATAATCTATTCAGATGAATTATTTTTCTATCTTGTTCGGATTATGAAACTATATATTTAAAAAGTGTAATTTCATCATTGTAAATACTCTCATTATTGTCATTATTGATGATGCGTAAAAAAGCTGAAATATTTTATCTTTTTTTAAGCATTTAAAACTTCTATTTCTAATATTTGCTAAGTTTAGAGCTTTATATATAGGATTTATAAACTATGAAACTAAAAATTCTATGAAAGGCTAGATCATGAATAAAATTACATAAGTTACTATATAATATTTTCAGTATTAATTTTATTGAAGTAAGTCCTTATAATGCGTCTGATAAATATTTTTTTAAAATATAGCTTTGCATGTATTTCAGCCATTAAAAAATTTGCCTGAATACATCATGAGGTTTAACAAGGACAAATAGTTTAATAGTCAAATTTTCTTCGAGATTAATTTTGAAGATGCTTATTTCATAAATGTGTAAATATTGAGTGATCTAAGTACTTATGTACTACTTCTATACTTTCCAAACTAAACTTCTATATTTCCACATCATTAATTTATACTGAAATGTTAGCAAATCACTGCATTCGCAAGTAATCAAAATTAATTTTAATGATGTTATTTGATGTACGAAAGAAAAAAACATACATTAATCGGAGATAAAGCAATGCAATTTTGCATTCAATTTCTGTTAATCTCTTTTAAATTATATTATTTTCAGTGAAATGAAAGTGCTGAAATGGGAGAATTGAAGGAGAGATTAAAATGCTGATGAAAATTCATTTTGTTTTGAAACATAAATTGTAATTCTATGACTTTTAATTAAAATATTTTTCTCCTTTAGAAAGCATTTAATTTTATAAAATGTAATTTCACGAGCATTGGTGAATTTATATTTTTTTAGAATTCTTGCATATATTAAATTTTAGAACAAGTGTAATCTTAGATATTACCTCGAGTAACTATGCAATAAGAAATTTCAATATATAATGGATTAAATTTAAATTTGCATAAATTACAAGATAACAGTTTCTAGATTATATTTGATCTACTAAAGCCTTAATAGTTGTATCTTTTAAAATATCATGTTTTATATTCATTATAGATTTTCTATGAATATATCACCTAAATTTATCAAAAAGTATAATAGGAGATTTTCACATTCAGGGATTAACTATGATTTTCTTAGAGCGGAGGGATGGAGGTGGAGTGCAAATTTGATCTGGGACAGCAAGCATTTGCTAAGTAGTAACCTGAAATTATTCGCAAGCAAGTATCTTTTATATAACTTTTTAATGTAACCATAATTAATCGAATAAACCTTTTTTAAATATCATAAAGTCAGATCAGATTTATCTATAATAACATAAATGTATAGTGGCCGGCTACATTAATAAAAACATTTTAATAGGAGTTAATTTATTGCACAAGTTGAAACAAGAGTTGGAAAATACTATAATTTGACTACCCCACTTTCTAAACAATAATATTCGTGGTAGGCTTATTTAACATATGCGCTAAAAATCTACCAAGAAAAATAATGTTTCAAAATAATTGTACTCAAAATATATGACGTTGGGACATCTGCTTGAAGGAATATTATAAATATCAACATTTTATTTCCAAAAACAGACAGATTATATTGTAACCAGATTATAATTTTACAGTTACAAAATATTTTTTTGTGCTTCTGAAAGTATGTTATTTTCTAAAAGAATTCTAAAACTGTGTTTGCTGCGTTACATTTTATCTTCGCAGAAATTCTCTTCAGTGATAACGTAAAAAAGTATCCTCTATTTTTCTGGTTTTAAAAAATATTTAGATTATGTATGCTGTTTTGTAAATACTTTTAAATCTTAGAAGGGCTTTCAGCGTTTCTAAAATCTTATACCTTTACTGCAATTATTTTAATACAAATATCTTTGGGGCGCATTTCTTAAACATCTCTTGTGGAAATAAATCAATTCTTTGATATTAATAATACAAAACGTAGAAAATTTTATGAAGGCTGTGAGCCCTGGCTTAAAACTTGATATGTAAATCATAATAATTATAAATTTTTAAATTAAAAAATCCCATTTAAGTATACATAAATTAGTATATTTCATTTTCTATATTATAAACTACATTTTAATAGGTTAAATCTTATCGTTATTTTGGAACGGGTACATTAGCCGGTCCGTAAAAGTGAATAAAACCATTCCCCTGACCTTTCTACCGCGGAATTTCTTAGTCAAATCTTATTTCCTCTTCTAAAGCCAAGGGAGGCGATAACTAGCCAAATTGACGACTGCAAAGGGAGAACTCCATCTTCCCATAAAACAGGGACCCTTTAAATGTTTACGCAGTCAGTTTTGTAGATTACAGGTCTTTTTTCATGAAGTTTGTAAGATGCACATGACTTTTATTATTGTTATTTGTAGCAATAACTTATCACTTATGAATTACGGCACATGATAAATTATTTTTTAGAAGTACAAATTCATAAATATAAATAAAATCATATATAAATCATATATAATTATAAATAAAATCATCAATATTTATTATTTTTTTTGTAATTATTTTAATACTAATATGTATAAATTAAATTATACAATATGTTTGTTTTGTTTAGAATATCATTGTTACAATTTTGTTACAATATTTTCATTTCAATTTTATTAAAGAAAAAGTAATATTGTGCTCTTCGAACATTTAAAATGATAAATATTTCATGCTATTTGATATTAAGTTAAGGAAAAAAATCAAAATCAATAGCAATATTAAACAGGAGTGAAAACAGCCAAAAAGAAAAGAGAGAAAATCTTGGTATTTTTAATATGGTATTTTTATTTCCTTTTACATTATTTCTTCATTCTTTCAGAATAATTAATAAGCATAAAACTACAAATAAAATAAAATAATAATCTGTATAATCAATTCATTTATTTATAATTACTCATTTGCGTATTGCCGACAAATTTGCAATTTCTATTATTTCTATTATTATTTTTCAAATTAACACTTTAATTGTTTTTGTTGACAGTACAGAAGTGCTTTTTGTATTACAATGTTTATACTTTTTTAGCTCACATGTTATCACGCTAATCACCCCAGTAATTTATTTTCTTTGTCTTTCTTTTTTTCCCAGTGTGGATACACCTTACTATTTGTTTTTACCCCTTCCAAAAACTACATTAATATTAAACAATAAATATAGTTTTAATATTAATAAATAATAATGAATATTAAACATGTAGTTTTATTCTTGAAGTTAGAGTATGCTAAATAATAAAATAAAAAGCCTATATGCTAAGGCACCTATATAATATGCGTAGTAGATTTCTGTAAAAAAGAGGATTCATATAATACTTTCGATCATAAACGCGCATATTCGTATGTGTATAGAAATCAGATATGCATGAATATAAAACATATGCATTTAAAAATGTGCTATTGATTTTATCAAAATTACTGGTAATATTTATTCTGTGTATTAAACAAGTGGAAACCCCTAGATACCAACATTTATGATATTATAAATAAGTTATCGATGATTAAGTATGAAGTTATTAATGATTTGAGAATGAATGATGAAGAGAAATTGATGTTCGAATTACTTTATGTCATGCAATGAAGACCTGTTGGAAAGATTTTTCGACCCGGTCCCGCACAGAAATCGATGAAAACAAGATCGGCCCGGTCCGCCCCGACTTATTCTGGCCCGTCACAATTTCTACTATTTTTAAAAAATTCCGATTTTATCACATAATTAAGATTCCTTTAAAGAATACTGCATACATATGTATGAGATGGTTTTACAGCATATTTTACAGGAAATACATATTAGCAACATTAATGTTTACTCAGATTCTTAGACTTTCGAAATACAAATAAAGATTCATAAAAAAAATAATATGGTTTAGAAAAAAAAAAAAAAAAAAAAGAGAAAGTTAGAAACGTCATAACTTTTGAATCTGTAGCATAAAAGTAGATTTATGAAAATATTTCTATTATCATGTTATTAAGGATTCAAAATCCAAATTCCTTCTAAAATCCTAACGAGCTGCTTTCTGATACATTTCTGAGTTCTCTCTCTCTTTTTTTTATTTTCCCGAAACACATAAGATTAGCAGGTGTTTTTATTCAGAAACTATGTAATAGAATGACATTATCCATTTTTTGATGCAAGCAATTTAAGAAAATACTGTCAAAGTTAGCGTTTTGAATCGAATTTCTGGAAGCGGCAGCATTGAAAGGGAGAAAAATCTGGAACCATCTGAAAACAATCCTTATATCTCAACAAGGCTATAGAAGTATCTTATTTACCTAAAATGAAAAACGCTATTCGATTACAAATGCCTTCAACAGTCAGGCTTGTCAGTTTTATACTTTACAGTTAAAAATGTGTCAAACTTTTGCGTTGTTGAGAAGTGAATTTAAGAACCGCCAAGAAGCATATATATCCAAAGATTACGTAAACATAAGTTCTTTATTGCTATTTATAACCATCATGTAATAGTGCAAGCAAAAACTGTCCATCCGAATGTTTTGAAATTGAATATATAGAACTATTGCAGAATTTTGACGGGCAATTTGTATAAAGATCGAATCGAAATTTAAAAGGACATTATTAAAAGTTTCCTCTTTCTACTAAATCCTATGATACGTATTTAATTATATTCCGTGATAAGCAGTAACTCTAGGTTGCTATGGTGATTATTCTACTAAATCCTATTATACGTAATTAATTCAACGACTTCCCTTCCCATGATAGGTAATCATTCTAATTTGCTATGTTAACTATTATATAAAACCTATCATACGAACTTACTTCGATGCTATGTCATCATAAATAATAGTTCTACGTTACCATGGAGATAATGCCGCTATTAATTTAGAGTCGTAATATTTCCGTATTTCTGACTTTAATATCTATAATAACATTAAATTGTGTTTTCGTACATTTTTGCATAAGAGTGCAATAGCTATTGCACCAAGATCTGAATATTTATAAAACTAGTCATAGTACGAACTAGAGGTCTGCACGGGCCGGAATTTCCAGGCCCGGCCCGTAGGAAAATGATTTCGGCCCGGCCCGGCCCGTTGCAAAACTCAAAAGTTCGGCCCGGGCCCGGCCCCGGCCCGGCCCGTTTAAATTTTTATATTTTAGGCCCGGCCCGGCCCGTACAAAAATCAGCGAAAACAGGCCCGGCCCGTTTTGGCCCGTTACAATTTCTACGATTTCTAAAAAATTCATGTTTTTATCATATAACTAAGATTCTTTTAAAGAATACTGCATACATATCTAAGGAATGATTTTACAGTATATTTTGCAGCAAATACACATTAAGAACGTTAATGATTACTTAGATTCTTAGGCTTTCAACATTCGAAAAAAGATTCATTAAAAAATTAATATGGCTTAGAATAAAAGCAAAAAGAAAGAAAGCTAAAAACATCGTTAATTTTGAAGCTGTTTAATAAAAGAAGATTTATAAATATATTTCTATGTCATTTTATTATAGATTTCAAATCCAAATTCATTCTTAAATTCAAAGAAGCTCCTTTCTGATACATTTCTAAATTCATTTTTTTTTTCAAAAACGCGTAAGATTAGCAGATATCTTTATTCAGAAACTATATAATCGAATGGCGTTATCCATTTTTGATACAAGCAATTTAAGAATACTGCAAACAAATAAAATACTGTCATAATTAGCGTTTTGAATAGAATTTCCGGAAGCAATAGCAAGGGAAGGGAGAAAAACCTGCAATCATTTGAGAAACTATTATATCTCAACAAGGTTATACAAGTATTTTATTTACCAAAAATGAAAAACGCTATTCGATTCCAAATCCCTTCAATAGTTAGGCTTATCACTTTTATACTCTTACAATTTAAAATGAATCAGAAAATGTGTCAAACTTTCGCACTATTGAGAAATTAATTTAAAAATCATCAAGAAGTATATATCCAAAGACTAAGCTAACATATGTTCTTTATCGCTGTTAATTTTACAAATCATGTTTTCTGCCAATAATTAAGTCTAGTACCGGTCCGGCCAGTCTATATGTAGAAAAATAATGCAAGCGTGATCTCGGACCGGCATGAGTCAGCTAAAAAAATATTAAAACGGGTTACACATAATGTAATTCTCCGATGCCGATACAACTGTACATTTTTATATTGATGTTGTCAAACTAGTATGGCCACATTTATACTCATTCTCGTTAAAATCATTTTCGTTGAAAATAGCTCATATTTTATCGTTTCTGCTTAAATCTTCAAAATGGGCCATGGGCC
The DNA here is from genome assembly GCA_964019185.1 of Maratus speculifer. Taxonomy (NCBI): domain Eukaryota; kingdom Metazoa; phylum Arthropoda; class Arachnida; order Araneae; family Salticidae; genus Maratus; species Maratus speculifer. Next base: position 119,018,826 of record OZ025299.1, on the reverse strand, counting down.
GGCAGGCCCGAAAATTTTTTTTTTCGGCCCGGCCCGCGCCCGTCTGGCCCGTTCAATTTTTTTGCCGGCCCGCTGAAAAAACTATTCTAAATCTGCCGGCCCGGCCCGGCCCGTTAGAGAATTCGAAACGATTCCGCCGGCCCGGCCCGCGGGCCGGGCCGGGTACGGGCCACGGGCCAGGCCCGGGCCCATGCAGGCCTCTAGTACGAACGCAACTCATATGTCACATTTAACGTACAATTTTCGACATATTAATCTTATCATATAATATATATATATATTACAAACTTAATTCGGTTTAACCTTCATTCGGTATCTCATAAATCCAAATTCAGCATAGTAATTTTTTTTTTTTTTTTTTTTTTTTTTTTTTCAGCGAGTTTAAAATAAAAATTTGTTCAAAATTTAAACATGCAATTGTGCTAAGTGCGCTTCAAAAGGAGGTCTAAAGTCGCACTGAGAGGTGGTTTCTTAATGGAGTTCATGTTTAAATCTAAATTTTAATTGTTGAAAAAAATAATAATGTTGCTAAAATTTATTTTTCACATTGGGAAAATATGAGATTTATAAATATCAAAACAAAAGTTAATTACTACATAGTTTAAAAAATGAATATAACATTGACATTTGCTTTGATTTGACGTTTTTATCTTTTATAGCTTTTATTTTCAAGTCCTTTCAAACTTCAGTAAATAAATGCATTTTCTTTTCTCTTTTTGAGAAGTGGGAAGAAACATTGCCGATTTTATTACTTTATTTATTTCATTCAGAATTCGCTGACAGAATAGGGTAGGGAGCTTTATTTACCCTTATTCTTACTTTTTCATAAGAGTTAAACTCATTGCCCAGAAGTTACAAAAAGATTTAAACATTTAAAAAGTACCTGAATAAAAGATAAAAAATCTAAACTTTGTTTAGAAGTTTGATGACTAATGTGCTCTCAATTATTATTTTTCTGATAAAACCTTCTTCAAACGACCAGGAAAAAACAAAATTTGTTTCCTTTTTTTCAAGGAAATTGGTCACTCACTGAAGAAATTCAATTGGTATGGTCTCTGGATTGAGGTAAATTTAGTATTAAACCTACGGAAATAAATTTCGTCCCCATAAAACGTGGTTGTTCAGGAAAGTGGTCGCTTAATAGAGGTTGTTGCACAGGGAAGTTTCACTGTAGTTTGCTTTTAACAGTTTGACGTTTATTGATTTACCTACTACTACTGCGCATTGCATAACAAAAAAATATCATTAAAAGTTATTATCAAGATTTTCAAAGCTGAAAGCACAATAGAGTAGGCATCCTGTGTGTTTATGTATAAACACACAGGGGAACGAGGGGCTCATGCCCCTCCTCTTAATTGATATAAATGGGTTTTTCATGCAGAAAGCAGAATTAAGTTTTCGTTCAAAATTTAGATATAGGATCATTCTGATGAGGCGATTCCGTGACTGTTATTAGGTGTTCATTGAATAAGTATAAACAGGGGGAACGGGGGTTCTAATGCCCCTCCCCTTAATTTATAAAAATGGGTTTTTCAAGCAGAATTGTCAGATTTCGTTCAAATCTCTGAATAGTTTTGGAAGTTTAATGGTTAAGTATAAAAGAGGGGGATAACTCCTCTTAAAATATACAAATGCCAAATGGGTTTTTAAGAATTATCCGATTTGCTTTGAATTTTGAATATAGATTATTATATGATAAAGCATGTCCTTTATCTTAAAGATAGTTTAGGAGGTTCAATGATTCAGTATAAAAAAAGAGGAAAGGGGAGAGCTGTTTTCCCTTCTTAATTTCTTTTTCGAACGGAATTAACCCTTGAAAATATAAGGCTGTAATGTACAATTAGTATGCGTAGCCTGTGAGCTCAATTCCATCAGTTTAACTGGGCAGTATTCTTTTTATTTTAATTTGAACTCTTTCGTAAGAGTAAAGATCAATGTTTTGTAGAAATTCACTCAGGCCGGGCCGAATTTTTAACTTTCGGGTCGGGCCGGGCCAATATTTTTTTCGTTCGGACCGGACTCGGACTTGGAAATTTCGGCCTGTGCAGACCTCTACTACAGCCTCCCAAATAATTTTTGAAAGTGATATGAAAAATATTGCTGATTTCTTTTTCACCTTTTTTGGAAAAAATTTTCATTTTTTTTTTTTTATCATATAGCAAATGAGTCGTTCTCATTAGCTTCATATTAGTCCATGTTGAAGAGAAGGGAGACTAATGAGGTTATAGCCCCCTCCTCTCGAAATATTTGAAAATGATATGCAAAAAATGCTTTTTTTCCCCTTACTTTATTAGATAAATCTGTAAACTTTTACTTTCTTCTGTTGTTACAAGAAAAAAGTACTGGATTCGTGAAATTTTTTTCAAAATCGGGTTTTCAACGGATTTACACATTTTAGGAGTCACAGATTTCAAAAAACATGTTTTTACAAAATGTCTGTCTGTCAATCTATTTGTGTGTGTACGTCAGAGTTGGGCAGTATCGAAAATACATGTATTTGAAATACATTTTCAAAATACATTTGTATTTTGTATTTTGTATTTTGAACTGACTAAGGGAAAGTATTTTGGTAATGTATTTTGAAGAGATTTTTCCAAGTATTTTGTATTTTGAAAATACTCTCAAAATACATTTTTGTAGATTTCAAAATTTGCAACTCTGTAAACCGCAAATCAAAGATTCGCAACAGGAAATACTTTTCACTTTGTTTAGTCTTTGAATTCGTTTCTGGATGTTAACAAAAACACCTTTTTACAGCCAGTGGTATGATAAACACTGTTAATGAACAGGATGTATAGGTTATGCTAAATTGTTACAAAAATAATGTAATACATCTTACTTATGCTACGAGAATTACAAAACAAAATGTTCCGTGACAGACAAGAAGGACTCATAAAGAGTTTTACTTCTTATTGCTTTTCTTTCTTTGTTTCCCGGGTCTGGGCCCAAATTCGGGCCGCGGGCAGAGCCGAGCTAGGCCGACTTTCATTCTCGGCACTCGAGTTGGGCCGGGAACGAGCCTTAATTTTTTCTGAAGGTTCGGATCGGGCCGGGCCTAATTTCTACTGGTCAAAACCTTTCAAAATTGTTCTTCGTGATAGAAGCTTGAAAAATATTAGAGGTATGTTGACATACATACGTTTAATTATTTTTAGTTTAGCGAAAAAATCGTCTAAAAAAGGCGCATTTTTTTAAAAAAATTGTTAAAATTTCTAATTTTTAAAAAAACAATTGCACCATCAAGAAAAAAAAAGTTTTTATTTGTAAATATAGCTTTTTAGCTCTCGAGCTATCAAATCCTGAGAGCTTACGTACCCGCCCGTTCTGTATATATATATAGTAACACGATACTCATGATAAAAAAAAAAAATCCGATATGCTTCAAATTTTTGATATAAGTTTATGGTGAAAGGGCGCTTTTCAGATTAATTTTGGGAGTTCATTGGGTTAGTATAGGAGGAGGGGAATGGGGGATAATACCCTCTCTTAATTTAGATAAATGGATTTTTCATGCTAAATTATTAGATTTTGTTCAAATTTTAGATATAGAATCATTTTGATGTAGTGCCTCCAGTTTGGAATATTCCTTGGTTAAGCATAAATGGGGGAGGGGAATAGGGGTTGACCCCCTTTTTAATTTGTGTAATTGGGGTTTTTTATACAGAATTTACCGATTAGTTTCAAATTTTAGATATAAATGAGGCGGCATCCTGATGAGGCGTCTGCATAATTAGTTTTGTGTATTCATTGGTTAACTATAAATAGGCGATGAGAATAGGAGATAACCCTACCCGTTTAAAGGTGTATTCGAAAAAACGCTTTTACACCTCCAACAGCTCGAAACTTTCTGATACAATTTCAGACACATTTTTAAAAGTACCAACATGAAACTTGCTGAGTGGATTCTTGAAGGGACGGTTGAGGTTCCGTGTGATGTCTTTTTGCACTCAATTAATTAGAATTTGAGTTATAAACAATTACCTTATCAGTATGACCCTTTTTTCGTTCCCAGAACTCCCGCTTGGGAAAAATCGGTTCGAAATGCCGTTTTTGATTGCTCTTTTTGTAACATTTTCTGCATTTATCAAAGAATCGGCAATTACGGCACCTTATGTACTTTCCAAATAAGAGATTGCTAAAGTTTGGTGTATTTGAGAGCAAAAATGAATTCAAAAATAAATTAGAAAATAAGCAGTTTGAATCGAAATACACCCTTAATGTATGCAAATGAGTTTTTTACGCCGAGCTTAGCTTCAAATTTTAGATATAAGATCATTCTGATGGGGCTTCTCCATGATTAGTTTTGGGTTTCCATTGCTTAAGGGTGTATTTCGATTCAAACTGCTTATTTTCCGATTTATTTTTGAATTAATTTTTGCTCTCAAATACACCAAACTTTCAAAATCTCTTATTTGGAAAGTACACAAGGTGCCGTGATTGTCGATTCTTTGATAAATGCAGAAAATACTGCAAAAAAAAGAAATCAAAAACGGCATTTCGAACCGAATTTTCCCAAGCGGGATATCTGGGATCGAAAAAAAGGGTCATACTGATAAGGCAATTTTTTATAACTCAAATTCTAATGAATTAAGCGTAAAAAAACATCACACGGCACCTCATACGTCCCTTCAAGAATCCCCTCAGCAAGTTTCGTGTTTCTACTTTTAAAAATGTGTCTGAAATTGAATCGGAAAATTTCGAGCTGTTGAAGGTGGAAAAGCGTTTTTTCGAATACACCCTTAAGAAGGGAACAGAAGTGACCCCCCCCCCTCCCTTTAAAGTAGATAAAAGGTTTTTTTACGCAGAATTTACCGATAAGCTTCAAATATTGGATATATGTTCATTCTGAAAAGGCGTTTCTCTGATTTGTTTTGGAGATCCATTTGTTAAGGAATAAAAAACAGATCAGGGGCTAACCCTTTTAATTTAGGTAAATGAATTTTTCATGCAATTAATCAATTTGCTTCAAGTTTTGGATATAAGTTCATACTGATAAGGAGCTTCTCAGATTAATTTTGGGGTTCTTTTGTTACGTATAAAGAAATGGAACGGGCGATTATTACCCCTCTTAAATTAGATAAATGAGATTTTATGCAGAATTATCCGATTTGCTGTAATTTTGGATATAGATTCTTTCTGATAAAGCAAATTTCTGAATAGTTTTTAGGATGTAATGATTAAGTATAAAAAGGAAAACGGAGGATTAACCCTCTTAAATTAAATAAAAAAGGTTTTATGCAGAATTATCCGATTTGCTTCGAATTTTATATTTAGGTTCATTAATATTAGACGTATCCCTAATTTGTTTTGGGAATTCAATCATTAAGTATAAAGGATGGAAATGGGGGAACTAATCCCCCCCCTTAAATTTTTTTCGAGGGGCATTATTCCTTGAAAAAATAAGGCTGTAATATACAATTAGTGCGGATAGCCTGTGAGCTCAGTGCTAAAAGTTTAATTGAGTAATATAATTTTTATTTGTTACTCGATACATCCGAAAATGAGCCGCATGTGTACGTTGCCGAAAGGGAGTAAAAGTCAAAAGTGAAAATGACCCTTTTTTAAAATACGTTTGTTTGTGTATGAAATGAGTTTTCTCTTAGAATTTAGACTCATTTCTTTTTTGTTTCATTTTGACACTTTTTCATTTTATTTTTAACACTTTCTATTAAGTTTAAAAGTGTTCATGAATTCGGTTTGCTTGTCTGTCTGCGCATGCTCTAACCAGTGTTGAATGCAGACACTTTCTCCTGGAGGGACTTTTGTGGCTCCCGGGGGGGGGCGACATTATAGAGTTCCAGGAGATAAATTGCAATTTTTGATCATTAAAAGCACAAAATTTCGAATTTTTGGAGGGTGCATTTCATTGCACCCGGGTGAGGGATAACCCTCTCCAGGCCAACCCCTGAATTCAACACTAGCTCTAACTCGCGTAAATACTGTCCAATTTCCATAAAATTCCAAGATTTTATTGGACATTAGTATGGCATGTTCATTGAAAATGAAGAGTGTAGCATCAACAGTTCATTTATAGGAGCACACAAAAAACTTTCGTTACATTATGATCTATGGGGAAAAATTCTTCGTGGTGTACTTTAATAATAATATACTAATTTAAATCTGCTGAAATTTATATATAACACTGAAGTATACGACATGACGATTACTGTTGAATGTGATGTGCATACATTTTAACATTCATTTACAGGGGTGCATGAAAGAATTTGGCTAAAGGAGAAACTGAATAATAATTAAACTTTTGAAGGCTATGAATAATAATTGCTAGAAGTACGTTTTTAGTTATGATAAGCGTTTTTAAATTTAATTATATTTTTAACATGATTTCGGATATTTAAATTTTAAATATCCTATACAGGGCTGTACAAAAGTGCTCAAGTACATTTGGTAAATTCACGGAAATTGCAGAAGGGGAAATATTCGTTCAATTAAAAAAACTTTTAACATACTATGTAGTATGTATATACAACTCCATAAATCATATACAGAACCGCACACACAAAAAGAAATCCGATATTTTTTTTTATTATTGATACCAATAGTAGAAATTGGGTTTTCGAGTGCATTATACGCCTTTTCAAATTCTTTATTTAGACATTATCGTTCTCTTTAATATGCTATAAAGTTTTGTTACAGTATTCTGAATGTGTTGGAAAATGTTTCATAATCTATGCTGGACGCATGATTTTTCTTTCTAGTTTCCCTTATTTTGGAAACTATGTCACAATTTCAAAAACTTAATCAGTTTTGAGAAAGCACTTTGCAACACCCAGCTATTTTCAAAATTTGAAAATGTATTTTGTATTTTGAATGTATTTTGAAAATACATGTATTTTGTATTTTGAATTTTTTCTTTTGAAAAGTATTTTGTATTTTGTATTTTAGGTTCTCAAAACCAATGTATTTTGTATTTTGTATCGAAAATGATTTTTCGATGTATTTTGCCCAACTCTGGTGTACGTCCAGTGGCGCAGCTAAGAGGAAGGTTTTGGGGTTGAAACCCCTCCCAGAGCTAAAAAACATCGTGATATTATGAATCAAAACAAAACTTAATATTTAAACGGTTTGAAGTATTTCGAAATTCGCCGTTTCGTTAAATCAGATTCCATTTTATAAAGTGGTTCAATTAAAGGACGAAAATTCTACTTAAAATTGTGAACACTTTTAAATGCATTAAGTGAAAATTGGTTATTTGAACTAAGTCATTTTTCGAGAAGGCTTATGATAAGAGAATGGAGATTTTTGCATGGTATCTTTTTAAATCCTTTTGGTAGTTTCAAATTTAACTCCTACAAAAAAAACCGCTTCTTTATAATATACGAGTTCAATACGAGTTCAACTCAAACCCAGGTATTTTTAGCGAATTTTAACAATAATAAAGACATTTTGACAAAAATTTCAACAAATTTGCATAACTTAATGCAAAATTCGATGTCATGTGATGAAAAAAATCTGAAATTCCGATTTTAGTGGTTGACACATAGGCTCATTATTGTCTTTTCCTGGCGTTTAAGTTTTCTAATTCTTATATTGTAAGCGCTGTTTAAATGAAACACGGCCAATGTAAATGCAGAAAAAATGCATTATGATTTGATTCATTAATAATACTGTTTCTATTAACCGGGGATTCAAATAATAGGCTAACACCATTATCAGAAACTCCCCCCCCCCCCCCCTAGAACTGAATTCTGCCTGCGCTACTGTGTATGTCTCATAAATATTGTGGGTGCTCTATCTCAGGAACTAATGCACGGAATTTCGAAAAACTTTGGATTCAGTTAGAACTTGATATAAACTGTATCTGATCAGTTTTTAACTCAACATAGTATGAAACCCTAAGAAGTTATGTGCCTGTCCATTCCAGGGCTGGGTTTTTGCCGGTACAAAATGGTTTCTGCCGTGCTAGTGGCAGAAAATGGTTATAACCGATTTTAATCGGCAGAAACTGGCATAAACTTCCTTCATGACATAATCTGAGACTTTTTTAGTTATATTAAATTGCTAATGTACATTTCATTATTCAGGATAATTACAAATAAAATATTGTGAAGTTTTAGTTAAAAAAATAAATTTGTATTAGAATTTGATAGTTTTGAATCTTTCAGGAAGAATCAACCATATTATTTGCAGATAGTTAAAAAACACGAAATTAATATTAAGAACATAGCATTGCTAAAATTGTAGATAAATAACATGATGTATGAAGAATGATTGTTACAAATGATAAAATATATTGCTGTTGGCCTTAGATAGAGATAAAAGGCATGACTGTTTTATTGCAGATGCTCAAAAAATTTGCTTAACTTTATTTAATGATGAAAATATCATAAAACTCACAAATGCAAGATTCAGATCTCATTTAATGCAATGCTAGTTTTTATGCTAGCTTATTTACTTCATCCTAAGTATGTGGGATTAAAAATGACGTGAGCATAAAGAATGGACAACGAAATTGCTTTTTGATATTTAATTTAAATTTTGTGCGAAATATAATAATTTGTGGCAAAATTGACTCTTTTCCCAAAAACATATTACCCCAAGGAAGTCTTATAAAATTTCTAGCTTCCTGTAGGTAGTCGCCTTTACAAATACCGACAAAAATGAGAATTTTTTTAAATTTTACATTCTCAATAATGACATCACCAGCAAATAATGCTAGTCATGAAAGAATACTTTCGAACTTTTCTTTCATTCAGAACAAATTAAAAAGCAGAACCATTTATATTTGTATGTAGTAGTAGATAATTTTTAAATTATCGGAGTGTATTATTTATTTTAAAATACTCTGAAAAATAATGTTAAATTATCATAAAATTTGTAAATTTATTAAAAAAAATTTTTTTTAATAAAAATTCAATAATATCAATAATTAAACTTGTACCATATCAGATAACCGTTATGAAAATTCCTGTTTTCCAAGTGACAAAAAATTATTAAATTAACAAAGTATAATTATGTGATCATTTGAAACTTTATGCTACTTTGAATAAAATTCCTAATCTTTTTTTTCAATCTTTTAAAAAAATTCTTTATACATTAAATACATGTGTGAATTATAAATCATTGCAGGTTACATACATTGAAGGTTCAAATACATCCACTGAAAGGGTTTTCAGTGTTCTTGTAAGTGTGATTGATGTCCTTACTATTTTTCAAACCAAGTTATTTTGAGAACGTTAATAAAATCATTTTTTTAAAGTTTCAACGTTTAAATAAATAAATGAGCAAATAAGTAACGAAATAAATCATATAAAACTGGATGAGCGGACAGATAAAATTAGTTGCAGGGACGTCGCTAAAAGGAGGGGGGATAGGGCGGTGTCTCCCCCCCAAACATTCGCAAATGTTGTTGCACTTGACAAATTTAAAACTTTTATAGCAAATTTAATTAAAATTTTAATAAAAACTATAATACATTTCCCATTTTTGATAGAACTGGCAAAAGTTACAACTCTAATAGGGTATATTATTAAACTTTTTACAAATAAGAACTGTATTACATTTTCTTGGCAAAATTATAAAACGAGTTGGCAAATATGAAAATTTGACTTGGCAATTTAAGATATTCTCCCTAAAAAGTCTAGCGATGGTCCTTAGTAGGTGGTCTCAGGCCCCATGGTCCCATATGAGCTGGCGCCTCTGTGGTCAGCTAAAGGTCAGCCCGTATTATCTCAAGGTTACATAATGGCATCGTTCAGAGTCAAGCGATTCTGATCAAGTGGGGTGTTCTAGCGAATGATTCGTGTTTAGCAGTTGCCATAGGGAAGAGGGGGTGTGAGAGAAATCTGGGATGGCTTGTTTGGTTTGTTTCCCTCATCTGAATGATGCGCAGAAGAAATAGCTTGTTTACTTTCAAATTACGCCCGGAGACTACACTTGACCATATATTTCTTAAAAAAAAAAAAAAAAAAAAAAAAAAAAAAAAAAAAAAGACCTTTCTCTTGAATATAGGGATACAAAGGTCACCTTTATAAGACTTTAAATGGAAAACAAATTTTACGGATAAAATAAGTTAAAATAAAAAAGGTTTAACTGTATCTTATAATCGTTTTTTATACTTTATTTTGCTTTGAAAACTGGTTCTTTTAATTTATTTATTTCTAGTGTTTATATTCTAAGATTAACCGAATCACGGAAAAAAGCGCACGGAAAAAAGCGCACCGGAAAAAAGCGCACGGAAAAAAGCGCACGGAAAAAAGCGCACCGGAAAAAAGCGTCCCCGGAAAAAAGCGTCCCTTTTTACAAATCACATATTTAAATAAGTCTGATAATAGTACACATGGTTAATCTTAGAATATAAACACTAGATTGAGACGGTTTTATGAAATTTAAGTCTTTGCTCTATCGAGACTCAGATGGGCGGGGAGGGGGGCTTTAAAAGTTACCTCAAAACCTGACATTGCTTTAATGAAAAAAAAAAATTGTAAGGTACGAAGAATTAGATAATAAACACTAGGTACTTAAATGATTTATTTTAATTCAGTCTCCCTTGTTCTCCTGTGGAGTGGGGGGGGGGGGAGGGAGGGGAGAGGGTGTCTACAAACTTTTGAATATATCTCTTATATTTACTTTTTTTAATATTATTTATAATTTGTTTATTTTTATTATAAAATTACATATTAATATTTTATTATATTTTATATTACATTTATATATTTATATTTATATAATATATAACATAATATATAATAATAAATATATTAATATAGTATAATAATAATACAGAATAAATAATTTATAATAAATAAGTAATAAATTAATAATACATAAATATAAATTAAATATAAAATTAAAAATAAATGTAATTAAATATTAAAAATTATACTTATTAACAAAAGTTTATTTAAAAATGATAATATTTTATTAACTCATAGTAAATCAATAAAAATAAATGTATTAATAAATAAAATTAAATATTAAAAATCTAGTTTCATTAACAAGAATTAATTTAAAAAATGATAATATTTTATTAACTTATAGGACATAATAAAAAAAGTGTATTAATATATAAAATTAAACATTAAAAAATCTACACATTAACAAGAATTTATTTAAAAAATGATATTTTATCATCCGCCATTACTGATACTATTGTCATATACCTCCAGCAATCTCGCTACGTATCCCCAAGGGTACGCGTATCAAAGGTTGTGAACCGCTGTCTTACGAGAATGATATAAAAGAGACAATTGTTGCCACTTTAGTTTTTATCTTTTATTTATCCACAAGTTCAATATTTATCAATTCCTTGTCACTTTTTTCTGATCACTTTTTGAGCTCTTATTTTTCCAGTCACTTTTTTCCTTAAATTCTAGAAAACATTCCGAAAAAAAATTATCGTCTAAAGCAGTGATAGATTTGGAGTTTGTAGGCTCACCCCCCCCCCCCCGCCCCCACAGAAGAACAAGGGTGGCTGAATGAAAAATATATATATGAGTTGATATTACTATGAGTTAATAAAATATTATCATTTTAAAATAAATTTTTGTTAATGAGTATAATTTTTAATATTTAATAATATTTATTTGTACATTTTTTTAAATTAAATTTTATATTTAATTTATAATTATGTATTATTAATTTATTATTTATTTATTATAAATTAGTTATTATTTATTATTTATTATTATTAATTATTATTATTATTAATTTATTAATTATATTATTAATTATTTACTATTAATATATTATATTAATATTAATATGTATTATATAAGTATAAATATATAATATAAAATGTAATAAAATATTAATATGTAATTTGATAATAATAATAATAAAAATAATAATCATATAATATATAAATTAATTATGTATAATTTAAATTAAAAATAATCAAATTATAAATAATATAAAAAAATAATGTAAGCGATAGATTCAGAGTTTGTAGACAATCGCCCCCCCCCCCCCCTCAACCACCACCACAGAAGAACAAGGGAGACTGAATTTAAAAAAATCATTTAAGTACCTAGTGTTTATTATCTTATTTTTCGTATCCTACAATTTTTTCTCATTGAGGCAATAACAGGTTTTGAGATAACTTTTAAAGCCCCCCCCCCCCCCCCCCACCTTCGCCCATCTCAGTCCCGAGAGATCAAGGACGCTCAAATTTCATAAAACCGTCTCAATCTAGTGTTTATATTCTAAGATTAACCATGTGTACTATTATCAGACTTATTTAAATATGTGATTTGTAAAAAGGGACGCTTTTTTCCAGTGCGCTTTTTTCTGCCTACCGATTAACCATATGTATTATTATCAGATTTATTTAGATATATGACTATATGATAAATAGGTGCACTTTTTACAGCCTACCTAGAAATAAAAATCAACACAGAAACATAAATCACATGTTTTAACAAAATTCATTATTGATGACATATTTTTAAAATATCAAAAATAATAAACTATTTTTAAAAAGTGCTTATAATTCGTATGTTTTAAATTTATTTAATATTTTATTAATTTCTTATCACTTAATAAAATATTATAATTCTTTAAATAAATTCTTGTAAATGAGTTTAATTTTCAATATTTAATTCTATTTATTTATATTTAATTCTATATTTATTTTATATTTATATATTATTTATTGTTATTATTATTATTATTATTATTATTATTATTATTACAAATTTTTATTATACTATAATAATTATTATATAGTATATTGTATATTAAAAATATTATAATATATGAATAATTATGTATAATTAAAATTATAAATAATATTAGAAGATAGATATATATAATATGAATCTAGGAAAAAAAGTGACAGGAAAAAAATTTATCGGAAAAAAGTGACATAAACTGCAAAAGCGGAAAAAAGGTGACACGGAAAAAAGTGACTAGGAAAAAAAGTGACAAGGAATTGATTTTAGGGATTTATTATTGATTTTGGGGATTCATTGGTTAAGTATGAAAGGGGGATCGAGGGTGGCTCATAATTTAAGTAAATGGGTTTTTCATGCTGAATTAACTATTTTGGTTCAGTCTTAGGATATACGTTCATACTGAAAAGATGCTTGCCTGATTAGTTTTAGGAAGGGACAATTACCACTCCCCCCATTCACCCTAAATCAGATAAATGGGTTTTTTATGCAGAATTATCCAACGTGTGTCAAATTCTGGATACAGATACTTTCTGATAAGGCTTATATATAGTATATAATGCTTGAAGAGATTTGGGAGTTTAAAATTTTGGACATAAGTTAATTATAATAAGATATATCTCTGATTAATTATGAGGTGCTTTTGCTTATTAATAAAGGGGGGGGGGGGCGGGCAATTATTACGCCTCAAATTAGATAATTCGTTTTTTATGCAGAATTACCCGATGTATTTCGAATTTTAAATCTAGGTACATTCTGATTAGGTGAATCCCTGAATAGTTTAAAGGGTTTAAAGGCTAAGTATAGAAGGGGAATAGAATATAACCTCCCCCCCCCCTTAAATTAAATAAATTGCTTTTTATGCAGAATTATCGGATTTCCTTCAAATTTTGAATTATAGGCTCATTATAATAAGGCGTATCCCTGATTAAGTATGGGGCTCTTTTGCTAATTAAAAAAAGGGGGTGGATGATTATTACCTCCCCCCTTTAAATTAGATGAAATGATTTTCATGCACACTTATCCGATGTATTTCATATTTTGGATATAAGTTATTTCTCATAAAGTGAATCCTGGAATAGTTTTAAGAGTTTAATGGCTAAGTATAAAGGAAGGAACGGGAGATAACCCCCTTAAATTAAATAAATGGTTTTTTACGCAGAATTATCCGAATTGCTTCAAATTTTGGATGTAGGTTCATTCTGACAAACAGTATCTCTGATTAGTTATAGAGTTATTTTGCTAATTAAAAAAGAGGGGGAGCGGGCAATTATCCCCTGCCCCTTAAATAAGATAAATTGTTTTTTATGCACAGTTATCCGATGTATTTGAAATTTTGGATATACGTTCTTTCAAATACAGAGAATCCCTGAATAGTTTAAAGGGTTTAATGGCTAACTATGTAGAAGGGGGAACGGAAGATCACCCGCCTTAAATAAAATAAATGGCTTTTTACGCAGAATTATCCGATTTGTTTCAAAATTTGGATGTAGGTTCATTATGATAAGGCGAATCCCTGATTAGTTGTCGGTTATCCCCCGTCTCCCCCCTCTATATTTAGCCTTAAAATTATTCAAGGATTCACATTATCAAAAAGAACCCAGATCCAAAAGTTGAAATACATCGAATTGTTGTGCCAAAAAAAAAAAAAAGTATTAAAGGAGGGGGGGATAAATTGCCCGCTCCCCCTTTTTAATTAGCAAATTAATCCCATAACTAATCAGAGATACGCTTTGTCGGAATAAACCTACATCCAAAATTTGAAGCAAATCGGATAATTCTGTGTAAAAAGCCATTTATTTAATTTAAGGGGGGTGGTATCCCCCGTTACCCTCTCTATGCTTAACCATTAAACCGTTAAAACTATTCCGGGATTCACTTTATGAGAAAGAACTTATATTCAAAATGTGAAATACATCGGATAAGTGTGTATGAAAATCATTTTATCTGATTTAAGAGGACCGGGGGGGGAGGGGAGTAATCACCAGCCCCCTTTTTAATTAGCAAAAGAACCCCATATCTAATCAAGTATACGACTTATCATAATGAACCTATAATCCAAGATTTGAAGCAAATCCGATAATTTTGCGTAAAAGGCAATTTATTTAAGGGGGTTTATATTCTATTCCCCTTCTAGGGATTCACCTTATCAGAAAGTATCTACATTTGAAATTGGTAATACATCGGGTAATTCTGCATAAACAACGATTTATCTAATTTGAGGGGAGATAATTGCCCGTCCTCCCCTTTATTAATAAACAAAAGAACCCCATAATTAATCAAAGATACGTCTTATCATAATGAACTTATGCCCAAAATTCCAAGCAAATTAGATAATTCTGCGTAAAAAGCTATTAATTTAATTTAAGATGGGTTATTCTCCCGTTCCCCCTCTATGCTTAACCATTAAACTCCCAAATCTCTTCAGGCATTATGTACTATACATAAGCCTTATCAGAAAAAACCTGTGTCCAAAATTTGATACACGTTGGATAATCCTGCATAAAAATCCATTTATCTAATTTAGGGCGGATGGGGGTGGGGTTAATCGTCACTTCCCATAACTAATCAGACAAGCGTCTTTTCAATATGAACATATATCCAAAAATTGAACCAAAATAGTTAATTCAGAATGAAAAACCCATTTACCTAAATTAAGGTTCTCAAAACGTGATTCTTTCTAAAAATGCGTCCTGGGGCGCGTACTTCCTCTGCCCCCCCCCCTCTAGTTTCGGCCCTGATTCCTTACCCCCCTTTTATTTTTAAGGGTGTCAAAGAAAGTTTTTTTCACATATATTTACATTACTTCTGAAATGTGTCAGAAAAGTACATATTTAAATAACTTTTTTAGTGTGGGTGCGCTTCTTTCCGAGGGTGCTTTTTTTCTGGGGACGCTTTTTTCCGGTGCGCTTTTTTCCGTGATTCGTATCGCACAATATATTTTGTCTTAAGCATGCTGTAGTGTGCTTCAGTAATATTTATCAAATTCAATATCGTTGAAATAGTGTAACATCATTAAAATTTACGACAAATGATTTTCCCTCGTTGACCGTAATGTAACAGCATTCTTTTGGGTGTTCCCTTAGACAAACTATTCATGTTCCCATAACAAACTATGCATTCCTTCTATTTTTAATAGGAAACATTCTATTGCGCAATAGCTTTTACCGATTTCAAAAAAATATAAGTTAATTCGTTAAAATAAGCGCAAGCACAGAAAAATATTTATTTTGTAATATATACATAGTTAAAAAATACTAAATTAATCTAGAAACTGTATCCCATTAAACATACATGTATTTTAAATATAATATGAGTATGAAAATTTAATACATACTCATCATTCATTATGAAATTTGTATTTACTGATTTCTACTACTGAAGTGTAAAAAAAGAAACGAAATACATACAATAATAGACACAAGGAATGTCCTCAAATACAATAAACAGATGAAATGTTAGGCATGTTGAAGTAATTATCTTGTATTAATATGAATACTTTTTTAGAAGTAAATTTTTAAAAATAATTTTATTTTTATATTTACACTTCCCTCCCCTCCCTACCCCAAAAATAAACTAATTCATTGTAGATATTAAATTGTAGTATAGTGAGACCTCGAAATAAGGGACATCTCTATTTAAGGGACGAAAATTCGGGTCCCAGTCGCTTCGTATAGGGTAGTAGCTTCGTACAGAGTGTAATGTATATAGTATACCTCTAAATAAGGAACACTCGATTCAAGTGATACTTGAAAATGAGACTAACTCTCTGAACTCGGTCGTTTCTTACGCAAATCTTATTTCATTAGCACCATTTTTTTTAAATGTTTACTTCAAGTACATAATCTAAAAAAAAAAAAAAAAAAAAAAAAAAAAAAAAAAAAAAAAAAAAAGGCTAATTAAATGAGGCAAAATTTTTCTTTGTTACTAATGCGAAAAAGAAATTTTGTAAAGAAACATGATGTCAGGTCACATTGACAAAGGATCAAATTTTTGCATTTCAGATAATAAAGTAATCTGTGTAGAAAAAGAAAATATAGAATTTTGTGAACTTATCAAACAGTCAGCCATGCTGAGAGGGAGATATACAACACAATAAATGAGCATTTATTTTCCCACAATTTAGATAAAGGCATCGAAATGTATTTATCCCTATTGAAGGTTATGCTGAAAATATGAGGATGACTCTGAAAGTGAAGGAGAAAGGAAATTTGTGAAAAAAAAGAATTCCACTGATGCTTTAAAATATGCAAAGCAGTTGAATACTTTTTTAAGGATGGCAAATGAATATCTGAAAAGTTTTGTATTAGAAAAATTGAAATCTGCAAAACAAACACTTTTTTTATTGATGACTTCAAGTAAGATTCTTTTAAATGTTATTGTACTTCTTGCATGTACACAAACATTTATGCAAAAAATATGTATATATATATATAAATCAATAATCCTACAAATCATTTAATGATTAAGTAAACGGTTGAAAATTTGAATTAATTAATTTTTTATTCTTCTTGCGCTTGATTAATGTAATTTACAACCTTCGGGTACATTTAAACTTCAACTTTAATCTTTTTGTTTTTTATTTTTTATGTCATTGTGAACGATTAGTTAAAAAAAAATCAAGAACTCTGGATAAGGAAACCTGTATTTAAAAAAGAAAAGCTCCGGTTCAATGGGTGTCCCGTGTTCGGAGGCTTCATTGTTTTATATAATGGTTGGTTATATAATATAATACAAAAGAAAAAAAAAGAAAAGAAAAAAGAAAAAAAGACGTGTCATAAAATTAAGCGCTTAGAACCATTTAAATTATCAGAATAAATAAAGAAAAGAAAACTGCTATAAATAATAATATTCGGCGATTTCTTTGGCTGTTAATATCTGGCACTAGATCTATGCTAAAGTATTGCTTTTAATAAATGTCTGATCTTTATTTCAATTCAAAAATAGTTTTTGATATTGTTAGGTGAAACCAAAGGTCTATTAGAGCTTTGAATTAAAAAAATGGTTTTAATCTATAATCTGTATGTAAGCTGGAAAACTTAGTGTGAATCTCTTTGTGATAAGGGAGACTGGGGCACATGTTAACATGGGGGAGATTTGAAAGTTGCTATTTTTCACTAGTTATATACAGTTTTTTTAATTAAAAAATGCCAAATATAGTAGCACCTGTAGACATATGGTGAAAAATAAATAAATAAATAAAAATACTTTGACATTTTGTTTGTCCTCAGGAGCCGAAACATTGTTTATTGATTTCAAAAAAAAAAAAAAAAAAAAAAAAAAAAAAAAAAAAAAAATCTCAGTTCCAACTTGCTAAGAGAATAACTTTATATATTTATTTATTTTTTAAATTGCAATGTTTTAATATATACAATGGATACTAATGAATATTTTTGATAAAAATTTTTTTTCTTCTAAAATTGAGAAATGCTAATGATTTGACATTTTAACTCTAGTAGGAATATGGGGCACTTGTGAACAGTTTATTTGGGGCAGATATGAACAGTTCATAAGTTCCCTAATAATCATTCTGTGAAAAAGTTCTTTCACTTAACTTCGTGAGAAATAATATCAGCTCCAATATCTGTAGTTTTCTTATAATATAAGGCATTTCCGTCATACAAAGTTGATTTTGTATTGAAACTTCCTCAATAATCTGTCCACAAATGTATAAAAAGCAACAAGTTCGTTTACGTTCAATTGTAATTTAAATAAATTTAATGTTTTCTAAAATGCAATAATTGTATATTTTATACAATAAAAAAATACATATATAGTATTTTATTTAGCGGTTTTCAATACTATTTTTTTATGCATCGTTAATTAAAAAAAAATTACATTAAGTAATTTTGCAAATTTTTCTGTTTCATTTGTTCCATACTTGCAGTATTAGTTTAATTCCATTTCTAAAACAGCTCGTTATTTGACGCTTTAAATAGATATAATACTTTAAGAAAGTAAAAATTTTAAACCTATAACTACTGTAAAATCTCGATTTTAAGCTTCCCTCCAATTCTTTCAAAAGCAAAAGAAATGAAATTTGAAGGGAGCCTATAATCGGAAAATATTTTTTTATCCCTAATTTAGGGGTAAATCAGAGACATCCCACACTTTCACATTTCAAAGATTTCCGATAAATATTATCTGAATGCCTTCTACATAAAATTTCCATCAAACCAAAAATCCTAAACAAAATTTAAATGCTCAAATTATTTTTTTCAAGTTTAATTCTTTATTTTTTTTATTTTACTGCAACAACATTTAATTAATCATGTAACCCCCCCCCCCCTCCTCCAATCCACATATTTTTATTTTATAATATTTTACTAAACTTACCACACTGAAACTACAGAAAGATACATAATTTTTCTCTGTATGATGAATTTAACCGATAGCATAAGTAATGATTATATTAACCTATGAATAAAATAATAATAAACATGTCAAAGGATAATTTCCCCTTGTGTTCACATGTGCCCTACATGTGTTCTCAACTGCTCCACCGTTGGGGCACATGTGAACAATTATTTTAAATTTATAAAACTATTAAAAAAAAGTAATAACTATAAAGCTAATTTTAAAGAAAATAGTTCGTAACGTCTTAGTAATAGTTCGTAAACGTAAAAAAAAAAAAAAAAAAAAAAAAAGTTGTTTACTATACAGAGTAGTTTTTGTGTATAAAAATTAACCCAGCTGCGAGAAAAAGCTATGTTTATGTGAGTTGTTCACATGTGTTTCAGTCTTTCCTATATAACACTACAAGTGGAGGAAGGCAGTGGGCTAAAATTGTTTTGTTATTGAGAAATTTTTGTTCTTTGATTATTTATTTTTATTTATTTATGTAATTTTGCTTACATTCATTTTTAAGCCAAAATTCAAATACGTTTTCTTCTTTCTTTCTATCATTTTTGCTTTTCTTCTTCTTCCTTTCTTTCTTTGTTTGGTCCCAAAGAGAAAATCAAATGCTTCATTTAACTGATGACATTTTTTTCAATTTGGTGAGAAAATTTTAAAAAGCAATAAGTCTATGCAATACTTCAAATCAATCAATTTAATAGTTGTAATTTAAGGATGTATTTCAATCCAAACGGCTTATCTTCTGATTTATTTTTAAATTCATTTTTGCTCTTAAATGTATCAATCTGGCAAATTCTCTTATTTGGAAATTATATAATTTGCCGTACTTGTCAAATTGCAGATAAAAGCAGAAAATATTGCAAAAAATGCTGTCAAAGCGGCATTTGGAACCGAATTTTCCGAAGTGGGAGATCTGGGGGCGAAAAAAATGGTCGAACTGAAAAATTGTTCATAAACAAAATTCTAATTAATGGAGCGAATAATGAAATTACACGGTCACTTAAACATGTCTTCAAAAATCACCTCAGCAAGTTTCCTGTATTTACTTTTAAAAATACACCTGTATAGTCTCAGAAAATTTTTAGCTTTTGAGGGTGGAAAAATATTTTTTCGAGTACACCCTTAAGTGTGCTATCAAAGATTAATTTGGGCTGAACTATTACGTCTAAAAATGAGTAAGGTGATTTTCAAAATATTTTACCCCGCTCATCAACGGGAAACATTCAGGGTCTTTTATAAATATAAAAACATAAAAAATGCAAACATGGTTTCTTCGAATAGTTTCTTTTTTTCTTCCTTTTTTTTCTTTCTTTTTATTATTGTTATTTTTTTTTTCATTTCCGCTAAATTTATTTTGAACTATGACGATTTTTTTAAAAAATGATGACAGTTTCTGACCTCCTGTCTATTCAGTAAAATTTGGATCCAAATCCCATTCAATAGCAAACCAAATAGATCTTTTGCATTAGATAACAAACCCCTTCCCCCCCCCTCCCTCCGGCTTAGCAACGTCAAACTTTAACTGTATTAATTAAAGAAAGAAGGCAGAATAGCATGAATTTTTTACATTTTTAAAAATTTTGCTAAGTATTAAAGTTTAAGATCAGCATAATTTAAAAAATTAGATATTTAATAATGAAAAAAAATCTTTAAAGAATGCTTCTCAGAAACAGCTATGAAAGCAAAAAATAACATTATATAAAATATTATGGGTAAAAAGTATATTCTTTTCATTTTACTATTTGTGGAAGTTAATTGTCAATTTTCCTGGTGTCGGAAACAAGCATCATTCTTAAACGATATACAACCCCCTAAACAAATCTTATCACTGCGATCTTTTTACCGTGAAAGTTTATCATAGTTATCGTACGCATCTCATACGAGCCAAGTAAAACGCCAAGGACATCTTGGAGGGGGAGATCGTGCATTGCAGGAAAGAAATGAATGAAAACCCCAGGTCCGAACGGGCCGACTAATGTACCCGAATTTATTCTTAGTATTGATAATGTGCAAAAATGTAGATCAATAATCTTACACCTACCTAAAATATTTATATTTGCTGTTTTCAATAACTGAAAGCTTAAGATATAGAATTTCAGTTCTCTGCACTTACATATTTCAAGAAATAATCGATCATATTTAAGTATGAATAAATCACTATATTACATTTTGTAGATTACTTTATATTCACCAAAGCCTTAAAATCTGTGTCATAAACTGTCTTTTAAAGTATCATTTTGCATGTATTAGGGTGATTAAATATTTTCTTCATGTACATTACGGGAATTCACAAAATATTCGAAAATAAGTATTTCCATGGCTATTAATTTTAAAGACGCTTATTTTGCTAGCATATAAATATTAGTAGAAATACTTTCCCTTAAAATTGCGCTTTCATATTTCTTCATTATCAATTTCTATTGAAACTTAAAAAAATATCTACATTCACAAATTACAGTTGCCAAGAAATTTTAGCAGTTTTCTGTATGTGGAACGTAAGTGGGTACGTTAACACGATGAGTGCCACTTCAGTCACCGGTGACTTACACTGAATATTCACCGGTCAGTCACCGGTGACAAACAGTCAAAAATATGATAAACAGCTAAAAAATTATATTGTATTAAGTAATTACTGAAAATTTATTTAAAATTTACTTAATTTTATTTATCACAGAATCATAATATTTACTTAACTCACGTGACTGACGCGACTTAAACGGAAAGTTCAATGTCAATCACCATGGCACTCAATGTGTTAAGAAATTTTAAAGGGAATCACGCCTGAATTACGCCATATTTATGAGATACGGGGCAGTTACATAAAGACAAAAATAAAAAATTCTGCAAAAACTGAACGTTTAAACAGCTTTATTCGCCTTCTTGTTCCAAAATGGCGGGAGCTTCAATACTTCAAATCGATAAATATGTAAAAAAATTATAAATTTAAAAATTTTTTATTGTTAAAGTTTCTGCTTCGATACAAGGATTCCGAAGCATTTCCAATTTTTAAAAATCGTCCATTCAGAGGTGGCGTTATATCGTGTTTGTAAATATTAAATATATTCACCACCTGCGCATTTTTTAAAGTAATATTTACTGACGCAATCAAAATTGATGATTTTATAATATAGCACTGGAAACTAGAGTGACAGTTTGTAACTGTCAAATTGACAGTAATAGTAAAATCAGGGCTGCCACAGGCGATTTTTTTATATTCTACTCGCACGACTATTTTAAAAAAATGTATTTTGTAGTATATTACTCTTGCAAGTTGTCAAAGTGTATGTAAACGATTTTTGTTTTGAAAAAGCGGTGATACCGCGGCTACCATAAAAATAATCACTAGTGGCAGCTCTGTAAAATTAGCAAGTAACATATGACTTAACCCTTTCAAGGCAAAGTACTTCTATTCGTAAAATACTGAAAGGGTTGATTGACACCGGAGCTTACAAAACAATTTATTTGAAAATATCACGTGCTTAATAAAAGATAAATTTTCAATTAAAAGTTCTGGTGTCAATGTGTCATTTAGGGATTGAAAATAGGTGGATCAAAAATGAACCTTCACACTTGAAGGGGTTGATTGAGGATGTGAGATTCAAATTCACCTGATTAAAAATGTAAAAAAAAATCCTTCTTTTCTATTAGTAACTCTTCTTGAAATAGTTGTATTATTCGCCAATAACTGTGTTAAAAATTAATATAATTCCTATTACTCAATAAATCCATCCTATTGATAACTTTGCACCGAAAAATCCAACAATATGGAAACACTAGTCGGATATGCCAATTGCAAAACTTGCTTCTATCTCATACGTACCATTAATATTTCAAAAAGTAGTTACACACGTTAATACTCCAATATTATTAATTCAATACTACACCAACTTTGATTTTCATTTAAATTTCTGCTCCAATTAATTAATTGGAGTAAAAACGAGTTAATGAGGATCATGATATTTATTAAAATAACTAGTTTTCCTTTATTCTGTAACCATCAGCTGCATAGCCGGCTTAGCAGGATGCGAGTTCCCGTCTCTGCACGAGCTGATGGACAATTGATCGACTAAGAATCGAGAAAATGATACAAAAAACGCTACGCTATCACAATACAATTTTCCCACGGAATACTTCCAAATTCAAGAAAGATCTGCTGGTCATAGCCGAAAACATACACAAAAATTTGGTTCAATTATGTACATCGATTTATACACTATTCGATGGTAGAATAATGAAAATAGCACGGAAATCGCTTTTACAGAGCCTCGTTCCGGAAGGTTTTTTTTTTTATTCAGGGAGGACCTGCTTGTCATGCCCAAAAATAATCATGCCCGAAACATTTAGTTCAGTTCTATGCATAACTTCATACATTTTTTGATGGTAAAATAATAAAAATGGCTCAGACATCGGAATTACAGCGCCCCCTTCCGGCAGATTTAAAAAAAATCATTCAGAGAGGGTTTGTTGACCATAGCCAAACAATTACATAAAAACATTTGTTCAATTCTATGCTTAACATCACACACTTTTGCGATTTTGGTGCCTCCTTCTAGCGGATTTTTTTTCAAATTCTGGGAGAGTCTGCTGCCCATAGTCAAACACTTACACAAAAGATTTGGTTCAATTCTAGGCATAACTTCATTTACTTTTCGGTGGTAAAATATTGAAAATGGCACAAAAATTGTTACTGCAGCACTGCCTTCCGGTTGTATTTTTTCAAATTCAGGTAGGACCAACTATCCATAGCCAAACACTTACACAAAAATTGGTTTAGTTCTATGCTTAAATTCAGTTTCTTTTAGTTTTTACAATATTGAAAATGGCACAAAAATTGCCATTGCAGCGCCCCCTTCCGGTGGATTTTTTTTAAATTAAAGAAGGACTAACTAGCTTCAGCCAAACACTTTCACAAGAAATTTGGTTCAGTTCCGTGCATAACTTCATACACTTTCTTTTAGGTGGTACAATATTGAAAATGGCACAAAAAATCGCTATTGCAGCGCCCCCTGCCGGCGTATATTTTCAAATTCAGAGAGGATCTACTAGCCATAGCCAAACGCTTACACAAAAATTTCGTTCAATTCTATGTATAACAGTAGTAGGAAAAGGACAGTACGGGGACAGCCGGCGGCGGCACTGCGGCACCGTGCCGCCGCCGCACCACGCAGCAACCGCCCCTCCGCATCCCTCCGCGCCCCGCCGCCACCACCGTGCCACCGCCGCCCTCCTGGTCCCTCCTGCGGTACCCCTGCGCCCACCGTGCATCCCCCACCACAAACGCCTCCTAGTGGAAAAAAGGAACATTCTATTATAACAGGAGAGGTGAACAACCTTCCCTAATTAAAAATATTATCAATCACATCTCAACTCGGAATCATACTATATGATGAAGATTAAATTTATATTTGAATTTTGAACAACCGTAATTTTAATGAGTATTATTAATTAAGTGAAACAATTAAAATCTCAGTTTTTAACCATTTTATTTAGATTTCTTCAACTACAAGATGAGATTATCAATTTAACACAAGAAAGTTAAACATATATTTGAATTTTGCTTGATAGACATCTTAATGAGTAGTATTAATTAAATAAAAACAATAGAAAATATCCAGTTTTATAGAAAAAGACTGATTTCTTTTCTATAAATCATTGGATTTTTGGAAAACAGTAATTTTTTCTGATGAGGGAAAATTCGGAATTTTCTTAGGACCAAGCATTCGAAAAAATTGGCGTAAAAATAAAACTGTTCTAGATCCAAAACGTATACTTCAAACTATCAAGCATGGTGGGGGGAATATTATGGTTTTGGGGTGAATAGCTTCTAATGGAGCAGGACATTTAAAATTTATTGACAATGGAAGGACAGGTTTAACATACATTGATGTGTCGCGGCATAATTTATTAATCCGTGCTAAGAAATAAGGCGTAGAGGAAGCTTTTCACTTTCTGCAGGATAACGACCAAGGCATACTGCTGTGATCACCAGCACATGGTTACTACAATATTCGAAGACGACTGGTAACTTGTCTAAAATCTCTAGACTTGAATCCAATCGAAAATTTCTGGATGCTATTGGATGCCAAAATCCGAAAAAAATATGTATCAGTAAAAAACAGTTTTAAAGAAGCTCTTATTGTGTCATGGAATAACATTAACCAGACCGCTACAAAAAAGTTGGTGGAGTCTATGTCACACCATCTAGAAGTAGTCATAAACGCTAAATGAATTCACACAAAATATTAATTTGTATCATTTTACTAAATTTTCATTAATTATATTACATGAATATAGTGTGCAAATACTTTTTTTGCATTATATTTTTGTATATTTGTTTATTATAATGTAAAAAATCGATTCGTTTAATTTTGTTTTTGCTTCTATAATATTATAATGCATTAAATTAATGTATTACAGTATTTTTTCCTTAAATCTTTTGTTTAATTACATTATAACTTAAAAAAGTGAAGTGTACAAAATTTTTTTTTTTGCCAACTGTAGAATAAGACAAAATTTAACTTTCTTCCATCTTCATTAGAAGAAAGTGTTGTAATCGAAATTTTTTCGACTTCCGGTTTTCGACGGATTTACATGTCTTAGTGTTCAGAGGTTCCAAAAAACATGTTTTTACAAAATGCCTGTCTCTCCGTGTGTGTGTGTGTAAGTCCGTATATCGCCATTCTACCATCAAAAAAGATATAAAGATATGAATAGAATTGAAAAAAAAATATATGGATGTTTTTGGTTGTAGTAAGCAGGTGATCCTTGAATTTTGAAATATTCCACCTTAAGAAGGTGATTAATCGCGATTTTTGTGCCTTTTTCAAAATTATGCCACATAAAAGTTAGAAGTTATGCATAGAATTGAACCAAATTTTTGGTGTAAGTGTTTGGGTATGGCTAGTTGGTCCTCCGTTAATTCGAAAAAAAAATCCGTCGGAAGGGGGGGGGGGCGCAATAGCGATTTTTGTGCCATTTTGAATATTGTGAAAACTAAAATTATATGAAGTGACGCATAGAATTGATCCAAATTTTTTGTGTGAGTGTTTGAATATGACCAGTTGGTCTTCGCTGAATTTGAAACAAATCCGCCGGAAGGAACTGCAATAGCGATTTTTGTGCCAATCTCAATATTGTACCAACTAAAAGTATATGAAGTTATAAGTAGTAGGAAAAGGACAGTACGGGGACAGCCGGCGGCGGCACTGCGGCACCGTGCCGCCGCCGCACCACGCAGCAACCGCCCCTCCGCATCCCTCCGCGCCCCGCCGCCACCACCGTGCCACCGCCGCCCTCCTGGTCCCTCCTGCGGTACCCCTGCGCCCACCGTGCATCCCCCACCACAAACGCCTCCTAGTGGAAAAAAGGAACATTCTATTATAACAGGAGAGGTGAACAACCTTCCCTAATTAAAAATATTATCAATCACATCTCAACTCGGAATCATACTATATGATGAAGATTAAATTTATATTTGAATTTTGAACAACCGTAATTTTAATGAGTATTATTAATTAAGTGAAACAATTAAAATCTCAGTTTTTAACCATTTTATTTAGATTTCTTCAACTACAAGATGAGATTATCAATTTAACACAAGAAAGTTAAACATATATTTGAATTTTGCTTGATAGACATCTTAATGAGTAGTATTAATTAAATAAAAACAATAGAAAATATCCAGTTTTATAGAAAAAGACTGATTTCTTACGATTTTTATCAACTATATGATCAATGTAACGTCTTAAAAGTTGAAAGTGAAACATGTATCCTAGTTTTTCAACAGCTATAGCCTTAATCAGTATCGTTAATTAAGTAAAAAAACAATGGAAAATATCAAGTTTTATGGAAAAAGACTGATCTCTTACGATTTTTATCAACTTAAGAGAGAAAACTTAAACATACATTTCAGTTTTTCAACAGCTATAACCTTAATGAGCATTCATAATTAAGTAAAAAACAATGGAAAATATCGATTTTTATAGAAAAAGACTGATTTCTTACGATTTTTATCAACTGCAACATCAGAATATCAATTTGATAGAAAGAAATTTAAGCATGCATTCCAGTTTTGGACAACCATTTCCTTCATGAACATTATTAATTAAGCAAAACAACAGAAAATATTAAATTTTTAACTGATTTCTTCATATTTTATTTATTTATTTATTTTTTTTAAATATAAAATCAGAATACACAACTTAAAATAGAAATTTAAAGATATTTTTTTAGTTTTTGAACAGTCGTTACCTCAAAGAATTTCGATAATTGAACAATTAACAAAGGAAACTAATGATTTTTTAACGAAAAAAGACGAATTAAACGAATTTGGTTAACTTTTACTCTAATTGGAAATTTCATCGTACTTTATATATACTAAGTAGAATTTTAAAATATAAACGAATAATTTAAAGAAATCCTCTACACACAAATGTGAACCTGCAGAGCATTCCTTATTACGTCATATCTAAACTAAAACTTTTTTCTGCAATCCCTCCATGCATGCATTCCAGGTAGGGGAACATAACAAAGAATTTTGACGTCACAACTTACAATGGTATACAACAAAATGTTTACGTCCAAGAAAAAGTATCACATAGAGAGAAAAAAAAGAAGAGATTTAAGCTATTTATCCAAGTTTTATAACAGTTACCACAACATCTCCAAATTAAAATTTGGAAGTCATAATGAGTGTAATTAATTAAGCAAATCAATAGAAATATTAGTTTTTCAGAGGGGAAAAGACGAATTTAAACAAATTTTATCAGTTTTACACTAGTTTAATAATAATTTTAAGAGGAAAAATACGAATTTGAACTTTTTTTTTTTATTTTTTTTTTTAGTTTTACACTATTTTTTCTCATCTCCAACACGGATATATCAATTTTAACAGAAGAATTAAACATATAATTTAGTTTTAACAACAAAATCTTAACAAGTATCATTAATTAAACAAAAATAAATATCAGTTTTAAAGAAAAGACGAATTTGAATAATTTTACACTAGTATTTTCAAAAGCAACATGGAAATATCAATACTTATTCACATATTTCACTTATTCACTGTATTCAATACTATATTTAATAAATTTGGATACACTTTAAGAATTTCCTAATCTATAATTATATATTAGCTGTATATTTAATGTTACCCGTGTTTTCAACATTAGTCCATAATCGTGAATTTTGTATTTTAAATACCATCTATTCAGGTTCAGATTATTTTCACTTGAAATCATACAGAATTTTTTAACAGAGTTTGTTTTTGAAATCATTGAAGCAACTATATTTAATATTTTTAACACCAATTTTCTAACATTTTCCGATTATACATTCCTCATAAGTACATTTCTAAATGCTACAATCACTTTACATATCGAAAAGATATCATTGAAGCAACTGTATTTAATATTTTTAACACCAATTTTCTAAGATTTTTTAACATTTTCCGGTTATACATTCCTCAAAAGTATATATTCTAAACAATAGAAAATATTAATTTTAAGAATAAAAAGACGAATTTAAACAAATTTTATTAGTTTTACAATATTTTTTCTCATCTCCAACACGGATATATCAATTTTAACAGAATTAAACGCATATTTTAGTTTTAAGAACAAAAATGTAATAAGTATCATTAATTAAACAAAAAAATAAATATCAATTTTCAAAAAAAGACAATTTTTTACACAAATTTTCAACTTTGAAATACATTTGTTTACATATATTGTTACAATATATTACTAAACTTAAACTTTTTAAAAAGTTTGAATGTCTTTACAAAGGGTTCATATTTATATTTATATTTTTCACGTCTTGACTGCATTCGAAATCTTACAACAAAAGTATACTTTTATTATTTTTATTATTATTATTATTCTAGAAAACCTAAAAAGTCATTTCTTGCTGCTTTAAACACTTGACATTTTAAAACTACTCTCACATATTCTACCCATATAATTAATCAAATTAGGACATGATTCACCTTACACTTCAAAATTTCTGAATTTTTACAATACTTATTTTCATCAAACTTTATTCTTGATCCTATATATTTTAGGAGTACAGAATTTTAACATCTGTTTTTATCTACTTATCAGAAAATTATTAAAACACCCAACACCATTTTCCAAATATGAATATTATCTTTACAGTTTAATAATGCAAAACATACACGAATACAAAGTTAAATTTTTACAAACATTTCATATTTCAAACCAAACTGTTCGAAATTTTCACAACATAAGAGCAAACATTAGACGAACTTTTTAACATTAATATTGCTTAGATCTTTTCATCATAACCTTTAACTATGATAATTATCCATTTTTAGATTGATTGTCGAAAAACTGTAACTGAAATTACATAAACTTAATGTAAAAAAACATGTTCTCACACAATTTCTTGAAATTCAACAAAGAATGGACTATTACTCTAATACTTATCTACATCAATCTCGACTCTCGATAGTATATAGATATTTCATCATTACATACTTACAACTCTTTTCAAACATTTATCAGAAAATCAAGTCAATCAAAGTCTAGTAATTATCACACCTGTTCCTCAGAAATATTACTATCATATGAAACAGTAAAGAAAATTAATAAATATTTAATATTTAATAACCTCATACGTAAAATTACTGCCGAATGAGAATACTAATAATCAATAAAATCAACTGTTGGACAAAAAATAGTACAGAATACCGAAAATTCAAATCAGTTTTTCTACAAAAATTACAAAAATTAACAAATGAATGACAAGTTAGAGAAATAACTAAAAAAATTAATGAACATATTTACAAATTTATTAAAATCACACCTTTTTCTGGATTACAAACCACAATTTCTTGAAAAATTTAACACCGAATTTGTAAGATTTTAATCCTAGTATTACATACACTCAACAAATATTCAAAATTAACAAAAAAATATTTTTTTAGTCTCATCAATAAGCAGAAATTCTATATTAAAAGAATATTTTCATAGTAGTACTTATAAAAATGAGAGTTTACAAACTGATTTTCATAATTTTATCACATTTAAACTTAATTTTTATACATAAAACATTATTTAATCAAATTTTATACGTTCTAATTCAGTAAAATTCAATACTTTTTTAGTTTTTAAACCAATACCACAATATTTATTTACATCAAACTTGATTCTTTACCTTTTATATTTCCACATTACACAAGTGAGATAAATACTAACTTGGAACGAGAGTTGAAGTCAATTGATTCTATTCGATTTTCATCGTATACGCATTGCTACTACACGAAATTTCTTACTTCTATAAGCATCTAATGTATTAAAACTAATCTACTCATATTTTTAATCAATTCATCAGATGTTTCATCTTGCATTTCTGAATTATCATCCATTAAGTTGCTTAAAATATAAATACTATCTTTATAGTTTTAATGTAGTATACATGACTAATCTTGAGTTAGACCTTCCATAGTATTAATCAAATTATCATATGTTTCATCTTACAGTTAACGATTTCTGAATTATCATCCATCTAGTTGTTTAAAATATTAATAAAATGTTTATAGTTTTTGATTATACATAGTATGTATGAATACAATCTTTAATTTTTAACAGTTCATATTTCAAATAATCTATTTTCGAAACCAAACTATGTGAATTTTACCACAATGGTTATCATCATACAGAGATTTGTGTTTCATACTTTTTCTAAAAATTATCAGATATGTACTCTTCAGAGGAATTTCTATCATATGAGTAAATAAAAAAAAAAAATTATATTAAACGTACAACGAAATTTGATTGCAATATACATGTATTTAATAAAAATAAATAAATAAGCGATTATTTATACATTAAACCTTTACTAAATATATATTTCTTGCGTTATACAGATGTTTCAACAAGATGAACTAAAACAGCAGCAAACTTCAGAAATTAATGATCTGAATGATTTATCCCTAGCACATGTAGCGTTAATGAATAATACATATGTAAGTACTTATATGAAAAATACTAGAATTCGTATATGTAACGTAATTAGAGTAATATAAAATGATTTGTCTTACTGCCTACACTTTAACAAATACCTTTTTACCTATATTGTTGAAGATAAATGTCAGTACTTATATGAAAAATACTAGAATTCGTATATGTAACGTAATTAGAGTAATATAAAATGATTTGTCTTACTGCCTACACTTTAACAAATACCTTTTTACCTATATTGTTGAAGATAATCCTAATTGTTTGCATTTATTTCTATTACAGATGTGTTCTATTTGCTACAAACACTTCTTAAGTAAATGGAATTTAACAGAACATACAAAAATCCATACAGGTGAAAAACCTTACACTTGGGAAGATTACCAAATGCGGTTTTCAAGAAGACGCGAATCAAAAATGCACACATCATCATATAAAGCGTCGTCATTTATATGCAAACTTAGTGAAGATATTCAAAAATTAGTCAGACGTTTGAAGAATTTAGACATAAAGGAAGATATTTAGACTATATATCCATCATATTTTCATAACACTTACCACAATATCTCAAACTTAAAATTTGGAAGACACACACTGCTGAAAAGTAATTTTGTTACCCGTGATTCTTCTAACCAGCATGAATGTATAGATATTATTTTGCAATGTATTATTTAAATGCTCACAATAAATATTCTTTTATATACATATATCGTTGTGTTTATTTTTTTAAAACCTATTACATTAATAAAATAGGTTACACACACATACATACACATAACATTTTAAGTGAAACAACACTCTCACAACTTAAAAAATGCATAAGAACATACAAAAATAAGCAGATGTATGAAAAAATATGCAAGTTTACAAAATAATTTCACTGTTTTCTAGAAATACCAACAAAAAATATTTACAATATAAAAAAATTACAAAAGTGAAAAGAAAAAACACAAATGTAAAACAAAAAAATCACAAAGTGAAAAACTCACAACAAAGTTTTTGAAATAAAAATTTACAACAAAAATTTTTTTTACAAAAACCAAAACTTCAAAAAATATTTTTACAAAAAAAATTTTTTCAAAAACATTTTTCACAAAAAATTTTTTTTTTCAAAATAAGTTTTTACAAAAGTAAAAAATAAAAAATCACAACGTTAAAAAAAATGAAAAATTTTAATTAAAAAAGTGTAAAAAAAATTGCAAAAAAAGTTGCAAAAATTTCAAAAAAAGTTATGAAAAAATATCAAAAATTTTGTTCTTTTTAATACAGTATGCAATGGCGAAACCATTGTTTTTGCTATTGTTGTTGCAGTTGATAAAAATCGTAAGAAATCAGTCTTTTTCTATAAAAATCGATATTTTCCATTGTTTTTTACTTAATTATGAATGCTCATTAATGTTATAGCTGTTGAAAAACTGAAATGTATGTTTAAGTTTTCTCTCTTAAGTTGATAAAAATCGTAAGAGATCAGTCTTTTTCCATAAAACTTGATATTTTCCATTGTTTTTTTACTTAATTAACGATACTGATTAAGGCTATAGCTGTTGAAAAACTAGGATACATGTTTCACTTTCAACTTTTAAGACGTTACATTGATCATATAGTTGATAAAAATCGTAAGAAATCAGTCTTTTTCTATAAAACTGGATATTTTCTATTGTTTTTATTTAATTAATACTACTCATTAAGATGTCTATCAAGCAAAATTCAAATATATGTTTAACTTTCTTGTGTTAAATTGATAATCTCATCTTGTAGTTGAAGAAATCTAAATAAAATGGTTAAAAACTGAGATTTTAATTGTTTCACTTAATTAATAATACTCATTAAAATTACGGTTGTTCAAAATTCAAATATAAATTTAATCTTCATCATATAGTATGATTCCGAGTTGAGATGTGATTGATAATATTTTTAATTAGGGAAGGTTGTTCACCTCTCCTGTTATAATAGAATGTTCCTTTTTTCCACTAGGAGGCGTTTGTGGTGGGGGATGCACGGTGGGCGCAGGGGTACCGCAGGAGGGACCAGGAGGGCGGCGGTGGCACGGTGGTGGCGGCGGGGCGCGGAGGGATGCGGAGGGGCGGTTGCTGCGTGGTGCGGCGGCGGCACGGTGCCGCAGTGCCGCCGCCGGCTGTCCCCGTACTGTCCTTTTCCTACTACTTATAACTTCATATACTTTTAGTTGGTACAATATTGAGATTGGCACAAAAATCGCTATTGCAGTTCCTTCCGGCGGATTTGTTTCAAATTCAGCGAAGACCAACTGGTCATATTCAAACACTCACACAAAAAATTTGGATCAATTCTATGCGTCACTTCATATAATTTTAGTTTTCACAATATTCAAAATGGCACAAAAATCGCTATTGCGCCCCCCCCCCCCTTCCGACGGATTTTTTTTTCGAATTAACGGAGGACCAACTAGCCATACCCAAACACTTACACCAAAAATTTGGTTCAATTCTATGCATAACTTCTAACTTTTATGTGGCATAATTTTGAAAAAGGCACAAAAATCGCGATTAATCACCTTCTTAAGGTGGAATATTTCAAAATTCAAGGATCACCTGCTTACTACAACCAAAAACATCCATATATTTTTTTTTCAATTCTATTCATATCTTTATACCTTTTTTGATGGTAGAATGGCGATATACGGACTTACACACACACACACGGAGAGACAGGCATTTTGTAAAAACATGTTTTTTGGAACCTCTGAACACTAAGACATGTAAATCCGTCGAAAACCGGAAGTCGAAAAAATTTCGATTACAACACTTTCTTCTAATGAAGATGGAAGAAAGTTAAATTTTGTCTTATTCTACAGTTGGCAAAAAAAAAAATTTTGTACACTTCATTTTTTTAAGTTATAATGTAATTAAACAAAAGATTTAAGGAAAAAATACTGTAATACATTAATTTAATGCATTATAATATTATAGAAGCAAAAACAAAATTAAACGAATCGATTTTTTACATTATAATAAACAAATATACAAAAATATAATGCAAAAAAAGTATTTGCACACTATATTCATGTAATATAATTAATGAAAATTTAGTAAAATGATACAAATTAATATTTTGTGTGAATTCATTTAGCGTTTATGACTACTTCTAGATGGTGTGACATAGACTCCACCAACTTTTTTGTAGCGGTCTGGTTAATGTTATTCCATGACACAATAAGAGCTTCTTTAAAACTGTTTTTTACTGATACATATTTTTTTCGGATTTTGGCATCCAATAGCATCCAGAAATTTTCGATTGGATTCAAGTCTAGAGATTTTAGACAAGTTACCAGTCGTCTTCGAATATTGTAGTAACCATGTGCTGGTGATCACAGCAGTATGCCTTGGTCGTTATCCTGCAGAAAGTGAAAAGCTTCCTCTACGCCTTATTTCTTAGCACGGATTAATAAATTATGCCGCGACACATCAATGTATGTTAAACCTGTCCTTCCATTGTCAATAAATTTTAAATGTCCTGCTCCATTAGAAGCTATTCACCCCAAAACCATAATATTCCCCCCACCATGCTTGATAGTTTGAAGTATACGTTTTGGATCTAGAACAGTTTTATTTTTACGCCAATTTTTTCGAATGCTTGGTCCTAAGAAAATTCCGAATTTTCCCTCATCAGAAAAAATTACTGTTTTCCAAAAATCCAATGATTTACTTCTGTATGCGAAAGCGAATACTATGCGTTTTCGCCTATTTGTTTCGCTGATGAATGGATTTTTGCTTGAGGTTCTTCCTTTTAAATCTGCATTGAGAATAATATTTCTTATTGTTTGAGGTATTACTCTGATGCGGGAAGATGTTGCAAGGTCTCCAGCAAATTTTTGAACCGAACGCATAGGATTTTTAAAGCTTTTTTAACAACACTCTCTTTTCCCCTCATTGTTAGTTTGCTGAGAAGTCCTGGTTTTCATTGAATTTCTATGCTTTTAATTTATTCATAGTTTCTCACTATGCATCCAATAGTTGTAAATAGTAATTTAATAGATTTTACAAATTCTTGTTGCGAGTTTCAATTTTTATTATGCTCGATAATAGGATTTCATATATCTAGAGGTACCTCTCTAGTTTTAGGTTCTATTCTCAATTACTTCAAGAGAAAATCAGATTAAATGTCAGACAAATATAATATGAAGTTAAAAATTATTAACAGCTTCTGTATAAGTAGTCCTATGAACCATAAACATTATAAAACACAGTACATATCAGGATGGAGAAATGTACAAATACTTTTTTTGCAAGAAATTTTTAAACTTTTCCTATTAGAAAATTATTTTACATCTTTCTCGAAATTTTCTGTTGTGCAATTTAAAACGCACGGTAAACAGGCTGTATTAAAACTATTTTTGACAAAATATCTGTTTTTATTTAGTTAAAAATTAAACATTTTAGAGTGTACAAATAATTTTTTTGCCAACTGTATATTTCTACCATTGTAAAATTTTGATTACATTGAAAACCAATGGCGTAGTTAGAGGTTTATTGGGTTTTTCCAAAATTTGAATTTTGGATAATGCGAGTTTTGATATTCACGTCCTCAATTCATTTATATTGTTGTATATTACTCTTCATTTTAGGGTTATATACTGGAGCCCCATCTCCCAGTATTAAGCCGTAATATTAACAATTTTTTTGAGCTACAGGACAAATAAAATTTTCAAAGAAATTACCGTACTCACATAATGCAATTTTAATTAAAATAATCGGATTATTCTTTGCGAAAGTGTGATATTTTTATTTACCGTATCATTGTGATGGTCTGTGATACAGTAGAAAATTCGATCTGTTACATCACATTTTGATTAATAATATCTGCAAATAACTGTTAGCAATTTTTGATCCACTCAAATTTTTAGTGCTTGAATTGGAATATTTTCTTTTTCTTCATCTATCTCTCCCCCTTGACGATTTTTTATATCTAAATAACCAAATTTACTGTTACATAAATATTACACATAGTATATCGGAAAGGACTCCTCCAACTTAGAAATGACATAACTGAGAAACAGTAAGAGACAGAAATATAAAACAGATAGTATGTACGAAAGGCAGGTCAGGAATTTGTTACACACCAGTTCGCAGAAATAGTTTCAAGATTGGCTAATAGTTAGCAGCACTAGTACTCAAAAGTACAGAAAGTTCATTCGTGAGTCTGTGTCATTGCTGACACGTGTAAGGAAGTCGTATCGAATTAGTAATTATACGGAAATTGAAGAACATAATGTCGTATCTCTTGGAACATGTTTTTATTGTACTAGAATACCACCGATGTCTTTGGTATGTATTGGCTTCCACATTTCCTGGATCTCGATCCATATGACTTTTCTTATAGGGATACATGAAAGATACTGTTTACTCTAAGACTCTTCAAACATTGGGACAACTTGAACAATTGATCTATAAAGCTTGTGCATCCGTTTCCGTAGAGACATTGCAACGAGTAACTTCAAAATTTATCCTTCAGTTACTGCTAAGGAAGGTGATCATATCAATATAATTATAATGTGATTTGACCTTTGTTTACAAGGCACGCTTTCAGACAATATTTCAAAGACACTGCTCTGTCAGTGCAGAACTCTCTGATGTTGAATCTTTTAACTATTTTTACAGATTGGAATATAACGATTTCCAGATCTGTCTGTTAAACGTACCATTTGTTTCAACTTTCTGTCTCTCACTGATTTCCAGTTATATCACTTAGGTAGTAGTCCACTCTGAAACTCCTGAACCCGTACAGAAGCAGCTTTGATTTTAGCTCGTCAATTTATAAAAATAGTTCGAATTATCCACTGTAAAAAATATGACTATTTCGCTGCATCGTCACTCCACCGCTTTTATAGAAAACGACTACTTTAGGCTATCATGGAGCATTCTCATTGGCCAAACGAGTGATATTCTATAAAAGGGGGGGAGTGACGATGCAGCAAAATAGTCATATTTTTTACAGTGTCATATGTGTAGTACAGTGTTGAATTCAGACACTTTTCTCCGGGTGGGACTTCTGAGGTTCCGGGGGGGATGTCCCCCCGTGCCACCCCTTGGATTCAACACTGCTAAACGATGTCCATACCTCTCGTTGTAAATAGAAAATGATGGAAATGAGGAAATTGTCCTCATTATGCGGAGATACGTTTTAAGAAGGAATGCATTAACGAGAATTCTTTGTACAATAAAATAAAGTTCCTAATGAGAGAAAAGCATGGATAAAAATTTAATAATTAATTTTATGGTATTTTAGGGAAGGGAAATGAGGTATTGTAAGTTCTAGAAATTAAAAAATGAGTCAGAATTTCTACAGAATTTTTTTTTTCAAATTCGACAAATTTCTGTCATTAAAATTGCCTTCTGCAAATTACACATTAAGAAATATGATATTTTGTATCGTATTTTTTTATGAAAAAATCAGAAAATTTACACACAAATAAGCATAGGTATAAGAAAGAGACGGATTCATAAGACTCGATCCCTCCACATCAAAAGAAAGAAAATATTTTTAAGACACAAGCAATTCCAAAAACAATATTTTTCAGTCTTCAGTGTTTGATGATTCATCTCTGAAATAAAAACTATGAATATAAATAAAGTACAAAAATTAATTAGATTTCTAACTAGTAAATCAGCAGATCAAGATCCTCAACATCAGCTATGGAAACTACCATAATTTCCGGCTTTAATCTGAAGGTCAAAGAATCATATTTGGTCCCAAAAATTTTATTTGATAAAATTTAACATCGTAAACCGTAAATATGTGATTTGAATAATTTAATAAGAATTCTATTTGAAAACATGATTGTTTCATCTGCAAGAAATTATCGTAATTTCCGCAAGAAATCACGGTATTATCTTTAGCTTGAGTTCAAGATGCTTTCAAGATGCAGATCTATTCCTTTCCTATTAGTATTTAATTTACTGCAAGTAATGTTTCAAGTACTTTCAGGAGATTTCACACTTTTGAATGACAAAGGAGAAACACTCGCAAGACTGTTTATAATTTATTAAAACTTTTATTCTGTCAGGAGGGTTTTTGTCCTTATCAACTTGTCGTTTTCTCACATTTTGATAATCGCAACTCTACAATTTTCAGTATATCTTCTCACTTAAATAATTAAAATAATTTTTCCAGAATGATAGAAGTAACAATTCGTTTGAATGATAAACTATACTTATAAGTATTTTATTAATTATTAAGGATTAGAATTGTTTTAATTATTTAAAAATGACTACTTGAATTACTTCTACAATTTTTGATTAGCTACGCCACTGAAAATAAGCTTTGAGATTTTTCGATAAGTTTCGATCACTTTTAAATTATTATGATTTTAGTAAAATAGAATAACTCAAAAAAGTAAAAACATACAGATATAGTAAAACATTACGATAAACAAGTTTTTTTTGCGTTGCAAATGAGATTGAAGTTTTATGGTACTGAAAAAATAATATATACTTCAAAAATACTTAATTCTCAAAAAAAAAAAAAAAAAAAAAAAAAAAAAAAAAAAATCTTTGCTTACTAATATGATGAAATAATCTGGTTTTTTTTAAATTCATGCATACAGGTCTCGGAATGGTCAGGGTCAATCCATTTCAAGTGATCCAGCACTGGTCGCTGAACCATTTTTAAAAAATCCGATTTTTTTTACAACAACCCTAACATGATGAAAGTTCAAAATGACTTATTTTAGTTTTATTAATTTTTGTTTTTGCTAGGCAGCCATCTGTGTTTCATCGTGTTCAGCGATTTTCTCATATACTATTCGAATACATACGAAATTGTAAGTATCTTCTCTTTTATTTTTCCAATTCAAATGGAGTTTGTAGCAATTTGTTCAGTATAAAATGGGCTAAAGATATGGCAATAAAATAGTTTTTAAAAATAAATTCTTACTGGTGAAATTTTAGCATAAGTTTGATGTTTTTTTTTTTCAAAAATCTGTCCGTTTACAAGAGGAAATTTTTCAAGCAAGGAAAACTGTCAACATTTTTTTTTTATTTTACAAATAGGTCGAAAGTACTTGTATTCACATATCAAGTTTCAGATCTGGGAGCTGATTTCTCTCTGCGAAAAAAATTCCAAAATTTGTCAAAAATTTCAAAAATGGCACTTTTTAGTTATTTTTATGACAGATTACTGTAAAAATTTTAATAAAAACTCATCGCGAAATAGATATTTACCAGATAAATGTGAAACTAATTTTGTTTTAAGGAAATACTGGTGGTAAATATTTTGTACTTATCTCTGTAAAAAAGTGACTACACCGAACATTGTGCAGGTAAAAATTTTGTACAAAGAGAAAAGTACCCACATGCAACATCTCATTTTATAAGAATGAAATTTTGTTTCTGCTGATCGTTCCACTGATTATTCTTTAAATCCTTAATAAACATTAAATCAATATTTCTAAAGATTAGAATATACACAGAATGTCAGAACTCTATAATTAGATTATTGAAGAAATAATCGATCATATTTAAATATGCATAAATTAGCATATTACATTTTGTAAATTACATTTGGTGAACCAAAGCCTTAAAATCTGAGTTATAAACTGTCATTTAAAGTATCATTTTACATGCATTAGCGTCATTAAATGTTTTCCATGACTGCATTATGAGAATTTTCCAAACAGTATAATAGTACGATTTGTACAGCTATTAATTTTAAAAGCGCTCAGTTTGCTATTAGTTCAATTACTTTGACTTAAAATTGCACTTTCATATTTCCACATCATTAATTTATATTGAAACGTCAGCAAATATCCGCATTCGCAAATCATTATAGTTACTTTTAATAATAATGTGTCACGAATGAAGGAGAAAGTTTTCACATAAAGGGAGAACAGTAATTGCATTCTTACTTTGAGTTTACGTTTATCTCTTTTAAATTATTACACTTTCAATGAAGTGAAACGGCTTAGATTTACAGTCCCTGGCCAAATTATTAGACGCACTCCCTTTTTCTTGTGTCGAATCATATTACTAGCTTCATAGAAATATTACTGTGTGAATAACTGCAATTAATTATGTAAATCATTTGTAGGATTATAATAAGTAAAAAACATGCCTATGACTTTAAAACTCTTTCTTTTTATAAATTAAATTAAAAATGGCTTAAATTGTAAAACTTATAACTTGAAGCTCAAAAAAATGTCAATATTTTTTAAGCCTCTTTTGGCGGCTATCAGTGCATCTATTCTTCGCAGCATGCTGTTAATACGAAATTGAAGAGTTTCTTGTATGCGTGGGTGACGATACCAGATATGGATAAGATTTTCTATGAGCTGGGTTTTGTTTGTTATGACTTCTTAGTCAATTCTCCAAACCAATATAAAGAGGTTTTCAAAATCGGTTTATTCTAAAGCTAAAATGATGGTTTCCAAATGAAGAACCATTTGTATTTTTGCAAGGTAAAGCTTTTTGTTACATAGCACGATCCGTTAAGGTATAGTTTCAATAAAAAATATCCCTATGTTGAACTGATCCTGGTAATTCATCAGACATGAATACCATTGAAAATGTTTGGGAGCTAATGAAGAAAAAACTGCACAAAGAGCTCATAACAAGCAAAACACAGCTCATAGAAAAACTTATCCTTGTCTGGAAACATCACTCACACATGCAAGAAACATTTGAATTTTGTAATAACAGCATGCCATGAAGAATAGAGGCACTGATTGCAGCCAAAGGAGACTCCAAAAAATATTGACATTTTTTTTTAAAATTTCATGTTTTAAGTTTTACAATTTTAGCAATTGTTAATTTAATTTACAAAAATCAATAATTTTAAAGTCATTGGCATGCTTTTAATTTATTATAATCCTACAGATGATGTATATAATTAATTGTAACTATTGGCATAGAAATATCTCTATGAAACTTGTAATATAATTCGACACAAGAAAATATGAGTTCGTCTAATAATTTGGCCAGGGACTGCATATAAACATTGAAAAAGAGATTTGAAATGCCGATAATAATTGATTTAATTTTAAAAAACACTAAAATTATCTACATCTAATTTATCCAAAAGAACAGTTTGTTATAATCATTATGATTTTTTAGTTTTTTGAAATCCATGCATGTATAAATATTTAGAATATCAAACCTATCACTTGATTTTATAAGAACAAATCTTTGTTTTCGCTGTTATTTTAATTATCATTATTTACATTCTAAAATATTTTTCCTAGTGTCTAAAATTGACAAACCATAGAGAGGCTTTCCGTACGCAGTAAAATAAATAAATAATAATTAAATAAATAAATAAAATCTGGAAAGGTATGAAACTTTTTCTACACTGTAAAAAAAAATCTGCAAACTTACAAAACTAGTTTTTGTAAAGCTTCAGAAATCTGCAAGTTTACTAAAATTTTATTTGTAACCGGGGTATTTTATTTACCAGCGCATAGTACAAATACATGAAATATCTCAGTTTCACCTGTCAGCCAATCAGAATGGGCTTCAGTAGTGACGTGATCATTGTTTACGCGACCACAGGAGAGTAAAAGACTTCCATCTTGAATCCCTTATTGGGAAGGATTTCTTGTTAGGAAGTAAGTAAATATTTATTCTTAATGTATTAAATTTTATTTTAACCACTTCAGTCCTGATTTCGCCCCCAGGAGACACTAATGAACACTCTTTAAATTAATTAAAATGCTTCTAGAATTGTTAAGATTACTTTTAGACTTCTTTTAATGCGTGCACATTATAAGCATCGATATATTGACTGATATATCATTGGAGATTTTAATAAAAAATTTAAAATGGTTTTTGTGGTCCTTCGTAGTATTAGTCTCAGGGCTGAGGAGGATATTTCCGTTCTACTTGATTCATAATAACTAAAAATAGAAAACTTGAATAAGATTGCTTGATTTTTTGTTATAATGTAGCATGATCTAGCAAGTAAATCTTTCTATTATTTTCTGTTAATTACATATATATCATTGTCAGATAACTATTTTTACGTGGGCATTTATTACAAGTGCGAAATTTCTAATGTTTAATGTAACAAATCAAACTACCCTTCTCTTTTTCTGAAATTTCCCTTATCCTTTTCGCCTCCTTCTTCAAAATACAAGAGATTAAAGTGTTTAAAATTTATTTTCTACTCTATTTGTTACTTTATAGTGAATAATCAATCCTAAATTTCATTAGCAATTGATTAGATCACTTTCATTTCATTAAAATTTCATCTGAATTTCACCCTCAAAATTTTGTTTTTGAATTTTCTCCATCCCATACGATAACAGAACTTAAAGTTGAAAAACTCTGTAAAACTTTTAAATTTAAAATAAATAAAATCTGCTCTATGTGTTATTTTATTTTCACAATAAATTGCCAAATAAGATTTTTCTCACCACTCGAAATTTCCATTTCCCCATTCCTCCCTCACCCCTTCATATTGCGCTCTATATATATTCTAAGCGCTCCTCATAAAAAACGCATAGAATTTTAAAGTGTATAAAACTCTTTAGAGCCCAGTGGTGGAGGGGTGGGATGTCGAAATTTGAATCAATTAGGGAAAAGTTGAAAATTGTTTATATCCCTGTAGGTCTAGAATGAATATATTTATAATCGAAAAAAAAAGCCTTTATTAATTGTCATAAAAATGGTCTAAAAAAACTATTTTTATCAAAAGCATTCTCAATTCAAATGTTATAGAGATTAAAAAGAATTGACGAGTT
This sequence comes from Maratus speculifer, assembly GCA_964019185.1. Lineage (NCBI taxonomy): Eukaryota > Metazoa > Arthropoda > Arachnida > Araneae > Salticidae > Maratus > Maratus speculifer. Next base: position 118,976,152 of record OZ025299.1, on the reverse strand, counting down.
TCGTGCATTTTAGTGATTCCTGCACAGCGAGTTTCGTGGATCCACTGATGTTTTTTTTAGTTTTAATGGGCGCGAAGCGCTCATACACACGTCTGTGACTGCGGTGTTGACGAGTTTCGTGCATTTTAGGGATTCCTGCACAGCGAGTTTCGTGGATCCACTGATGTTTTTTTAGTTTTAATGGGCGCGAAGCGCTCATACACACGTCTGTGACTGCGGCGTTGACGAGTTTCGTGCATTTTAGTGATTCCTACACAGCGAGTTTCGTGGATCCACTGATTTTTTTTTTTAGTTTTAATGGGCGCGAAGCGCTCATACACACGTCTGTGACTGCGGTGTTGACGAGTTTCGTGCATTTTAGTGATTCCAGCACAGCGAGTTTCGTGGATCCACTGATGTTTTTTTTAGTTTTAATGGGCGCGAAGCGCTCATACACACGTCTGTGACTGCGGAGTTGACGAGTTTCGTACATTTTAGTGATTCCTGCACAGCGAGTTTCGTGGATCCACTGATGTTTTTTTTAGTTTTAATGGGCGCGAAGCGCTCATACACACGTCTGTGACTGCGGTGTTGACGAGTTTCGTGCATTTTAGTGATTCCTACACAGCGAGTTTCGTGGATCCACTGATGTTTTTTTTAGTTTTAATGGGCGCGAAGCGCTCATACACACGTCTGTGACTGCGGTGTTGACGAGTTTCGTGCATTTTAGTGATTCCTGCACAGCGAGTTTCGTGGATCCACTGATGTTTTTTTAGTTTTAATGGGCGCGAAGCGCTCATACACACGTCTGTGACTGCAGAGTTGACGAGTTTCGTACATTTTAGTGATTCCTGCACAGCGAGTTTCGTGGATCCACTGATGTTTTTTTTAGTTTTAATGGGCGCGAAGCGCTCATACACACGTCTGTGACTGCGGTGTTGACGAGTTTCGTGCATTTTAGGGATTCCTGCACAGCGAGTTTCGTGGATCCACTGATGTTTTTTTAGTTTTAATGGGCGCGAAGCGCTCATACACACGTCTGTGACTGCAGAGTTGACGAGTTTCGTGCATTTTAGTGATTCCTACACAGCGAGTTTCGTGGATCCACTGATGTTTTTTTTAGTTTTAATGGGCGCGAAGCGCTCATACACACGTCTGTGACTGCGGTGTTGACGAGTTTCGTGCATTTTAGGGATTCCTGCACAGCGAGTTTCGTGGATCCACTGATGTTTTTTTAGTTTTAATGGGCGCGAAGCGCTCATACACACGTCTGTGACTGCGGCGTTGACGAGTTTCGTGCATTTTAGTGATTCCTACACAGCGAGTTTCGTGGATCCACTGATGTTTTTTTTTAGTTTTAATGGGCGCGAAGCGCTCATACACACGTCTGTGACTGCGGTGTTGACGAGTTTCGTGCATTTTAGTGATTCCTGCACAGCGAGTTTCGTGGATCCACTGATGTTTTTTTTAGTTTTAATGGGCGCGAAGCGCTCATACACACGTCTGTGACTGCGGAGTTGACGAGTTTCGTACATTTTAGTGATTCCTGCACAGCGAGTTTCGTGGATCCACTGATGTTTTTTTTAGTTTTAATGGGCGCGAAGCGCTCATACACACGTCTGTGACTGCGGAGTTGACGAGTTTCGTGCATTTTAGTGATTCCTACACAGCGAGTTTCGTGGATCCACTGATTTTTTTTTAGTTTTAATGGGCGCGAAGCGCTCATACACACGTCTGTGACTGCGGTGTTGACGAGTTTCGTGCATTTTAGTGATTCCTGCACAGCGAGTTTCGTGGATCCACTGATGTTTTTTTTAGTTTTAATGGGCGCGAAGCGCTCATACACACGTCTGTGACTGCGGTGTTGACGAGTTTCGTGCATTTTAGTGATTCCTGCACAGCGAGTTTCGTGGATCCACTGATGTTTTTTTAGTTTTAATGGGCGCGAAGCGCTCATACACACGTCTGTGACTGCGGTGTTGACGAGTTTCGTGCATTTTAGTGATTCCTACACAGCGAGTTTCGTGGATCCACTGATGTTTTTTTTTAGTTTTAATGGGCGCGAAGCGATCATACACACGTCTGTGACTGCGGTGTTGACGAGTTTCGTGCATTTTAGTGATTCCTGCACAGCGAGTTTCGTGGATCCACTGATGTTTTTTTAGTTTTAATGTGCGCGAAGCGCTCATACACACGTTAGTTATTGCGGCGTCGACGAGTTTCATGCATTTTACTGATTCCTGCACAGCGAGTTTTGTGGATCCACTGATTTTTTTGTTGTTGTTGTTTTAATGCAGTCATAATGTTTCAGTTTAAAATTATAGAAATTATATGATATAGAAATTATATTATTTGATAAATATCCTTACTAAATTTTACAAATAAAATATTTGTAAAATTCATGAATGTAAGTTGTAAAATTTATATAACTTTGTGCAAATTTACGCAGCAAAATTTTAAAATTCCTTTTCTGTAATTTTTATCTCTAGTAAGTAGTTGTTTTTCCCGAATTTTTAAGTATGGAACGAAGCGTACGAAGAGGAAACTGTGACTGGGTCAAAGTCTCAATTCGGCGCCCCCTCCCCGAACTTTTTCTTGTGACAAGCTAAAAATGACGTTGGTAGTATAATTTTCTGCGCCTGTAAAACTGCCATCTTCGCCCTCCCCCCCTTTTCGCACGGCGCTGATAAGTACATAATTATTTTTGTGACTGTTTATTGATATAAATAATATCTGTAAAATACACAAATAAGAAATTCCCCAATTTAAAATAATTCGCTTGAATGTACGCAGTGTCTTTTTAAAATTCATTTCTTTTAATTTTTACAGTGCTTAAATAGTTTTTTACGCTGAGTTTTTTAAGGAACAAAAGTATTTTTCATAGCAGAAATCTGGATAGATTTTGTGCTGTTAGCGAAACGAAATTGACCAATCAGAAAATTCGCTCACTTAAAAAAGCAAAAACTTTGAATGCCGTTTTCTGATTGTTCAATCTCGTTTTGTTATCTCTGTATTCGCAAAATGTGCCTGAATACCGGACATTAGATGAAAACATTGCATCAAATTTTGTAATTACTGAATCGTCTGCCGCATGAAACGATATCTGGAAGCAGAAATAATTCTTTTAGTTTGTTGGATAGATTTTTAATTTGGAACGCGTGATGTATTTTCTTCGATAAATTATAAATAAAATAAAGTATCCTCTTTGTAGGATTCCGTAACGTAAATAAGTAAAGGTAAGTGAATTTTTTTTATGGCTATTGTATTTTGTTTGTTTTAGAAAGTGGTGCATATAAAGTTTTATTATTCGAAATTAGTATATTATTTATTATTAGTATATTAGAAAGTCAATGGTTTTATATATTTATTGTGAAATTTTTTTTTAATCGGTGACGATGCAGCAAAAGTTTCAAATTTTTAACAGTGTGTCATGTTTTTTCGCTCAATGTATGACAGGTCTGTGGCAGGCCAAACATTGAAAGAAAAAACGTATGACATGGACAATTTCACAGTGATAAGAGAGAAAAAACCGGTTTGATTGCGTCATATTGCACGATTTTTGACGTATGTCTCTGTAGTGTGTGGCGGGCCTTGGAGAAAGACGCTCCGGGAGACAAGATGCAAAAACGCGCCAATTTGGCAATTTTTAAAAATCGCGCCAAGAGGGAGAGTAAAGTACATTCGCACCAAAAAAAGTTCAATGTCGCAACTATAATTATGAAAAAGCTAGAATCTATTCGAGATCTATTATCGAGTTTTTACTCTATTCAAGATAAATTTGCAATGAAGTAAGTTTCCTCCTACTGCCAGAAGAGCTTTTGCTTCTACAAACTTATCAATATCTTAAAATTTGCATTTTTCGATGTTTTTAAAATATTTCAAAAATGATTCGTAAGTGAGGGAAAACATTGTTTATTATATCCGATATTTGAAATATGTGTATGCAGAGTGAATAACAGTGCATATCTATTATAAGTAAGGAAATAACAAAAAAGTGCGAGATTTTTTTTGGGGGGGGGGAAGGGGGGAGCAAACAAATGAGTGTGCAAAAGCCTTTTCGCTAGAGGAAATTCAAAGTCAATTAGTAGCACGATTCTAACCTTCGATATTTTCCTTAAAGGACAAAGATGGTTTAAAAAAAAGATTTTCAATTAGTATACGACCACAATTTAAGTTAACCTTTAACTGACGTTACTTATCTCACACACCAATGACCCCAATCCTCCCCCAATTTTCACAGTCTAACTACAAACACTACCGAAGTTTTCTTTCATTTGAAACTTTTATACTATCATCAGAGAATTTTGAATAGGTAAATTTTTATTATAAGAGCACAAGATTTTTAGTACAAAAAATCCATCCTATAAGTTTATCGCGCCTTTTTGTCATCTTTCGATGGAGACCGCTTCACAGTAGTTATGACAATTTCTGTCAGGTTAAATTTATAAAATTGTTTAATCTTCGGAATATTGAAATAAAGTATTGTAGTATTGACGTAAAATTAAAACGATGGTTTAAGATTGGTGATATCAGTGGGACATGTAAAACAGCTATCATTCATGCACCTCTTTATCGATAATTACAAATTATAATCCTCAAAATATACAAAATAAAGTCCTAGCATAATTACAACATCGTAAAGGCTTTAACAACTTAAAACATGTAAAACAAATAGAGGCTGGACGGATTGATAATTTGGTCTTTCCTTGCATCACTATTTTGTTAGCAATTAAGGCAAAATTTTGAAATAGAATTCCAGAAAAATATGAATATTGGTACTCGTTTTATTTTTAATTTCAAATTCTAAGACATCTGTCTTGACAATGTTTGTTTATGATAGAATCAGATCTTTTGGGACATTCCTAAGATATTTTTTTAAGTGGTTTTTCGGCTATAAATGTGTACTTATTTTCTATAACGTTGACCTCGAAGGAAGAGGGGTAATTCTAAACTTAAACTGAACGGATTAAAACAACTTAGTTTTCTCCTAATTAATTTTGAGTTTTACCTCTGACTACTAAGCTAAAATTTTTAAACAGAACAGTGAGATTTAATGTCCAACAAAAATTTAATTGTAGGCGCTCATTTTATTCAGAACTTTAAACCTTAACTGTTGTGACAAAACTACTGTGAGTAGTCTGTCAGGCAGATTAATCTAAAGATGAATAAAATATTAAAGTAACTCTCATAATACTATTTTTTTTTTATAAAACTTTATATACAGGACTATTATAAATAAAATTCAACTATTTAAAACTCTCTAGCATAGTAATAGGATTCTAAACGAAACAAAATTTGATCAGTATGTATTGTTACGCTGAAAATTACGAATTAAAATTTGAAACTTGAAAAACTCAGCGGTCTATGAGACCGCTAATAGCAGTTAAGGAAAAAGCTCTACAACATTTGTTTTAATGTTTTTGATAGTTAGTTGTTTTTGAGGTATTATTATGGTATTAAAAAGAGTTTTATTTTAATTTTGTATTTTAAATAAGTTTTATTTAAATTATTTTTTATCTTAAATCTATATGTATTTTCTAAAGCTCGCCTAGTAAGAGAAAAAAATTAATATATTCATTGTAGACATAAAATAAACTGATTAAACCAATTTCCTGTTTCCCCTTTAACACGTTCGCTGCCGCTCCCGCAAAAGCGTGTGATATGGCGCCAACGTTAAGGAGCCACTCACGCGCCAGCGCGTGATGTAGGATGTTGTTCAGTAGCCAGTCACGCGCTTGCGCGGGAAAATCTTTTACTGATTCTTTGTTATAAAAATGAAGACGGCTTCTGGGAAAAACCTACTTCTACAGCGCGGCATTAACTCTCATCACATCTTCATGTAAGCGGCAGCGAACGTGTTAATAACGAATTCTACCAACTAACCACTGTGCTATTAGAATTTGCGTATATTTGTAAATTTTTAGTAATGTAAATAAGTTATCTAATAAATCTCCCTTCTTCTTAAAAAAAAAAAAAAAAAAAAAAAAAAACTCATCTTTTTGGCCCTTTAATATCTGAAGTTTAAAATCTTAATAATCTATTGCTTTTTAAAATTCTTTTCTTCATTTATCTGTTACTTTATTCTAACAAAAAATAATCGATGAAGAACTCTTAACTTGTTTACTTTTCATTTTTGCACACTATTTGTAAATCTTTAATATTGTAGATTAACAGTCGTTTGGTAACCTCCTCCCCTTCCTTTCAATAGTAAATAAAATATGGTTATCTTTGTCTCCTATTTGTAATCGCATAATTTAATTTTTTTAAATGTCTTCCTCTTTTTACTCCTTTATTTAATACTTTATTATAACAGCAGTTAACCACTTGAAATCTTCCCTCAACCCAAGATTTTTATACTTGGTACCAGTGTTGAATTAAGGGGCTGGCCCGGAAGAGACATTCCCCCCAGAGCAATGAAATATCCCCCCCGGAAAATTTGAGATTTTAGGTTTTCATTGGTCAAAAAGTGCAATTCTCCCCCTGGAACTCTACAATGTCCTCCCCCCCAAAGCCACAGAAGTCCCTCTCGGAGAAAAGTGTCCGAATTCAACACTGCTTGGTGCATCTTTTATATTCTGATAATTTCATAGATATAAACGCGTAGCTCAATTATATGTCTGTTAAATTTTGATTTATTTATATTTAATTAATTTTAGAAAAAGTTTTATCTCTTTTTAGGGAATATTAGCCGTAAGAAAATGATGATGAAACCTTAGTTTTAAGAGCAAGAGATAGCATGGAATATATTTTTTCAATTTATCTTTTCAAGTTTGTTTTTAAAACCATGTATAATCAGTGAACTCAAATGAACTTTTCAAACAAATTCAATTTGAATGATTTTTTTGCTATTTTGCTGCCTAAAAAAATTAAATTTTTCGATTACAAATGTGTTAAATTTGTGTGTTTTTAATATTATTAATTGAATTATTCATACAGGAAATATTAATTTCGTTATGGGAAATTAGTGAGAAATAAATATTGAAGAAATCTTGTTTTATGTACAAAATGTTTATATACTGAAGTCGGCACGTGATGCGATAAATTACGAAGAATCGTACTTGAAAATTATTTTAAAAACATAATATACCGGCCATTTAAAATAGTTTATAAACAAATATAATTTTAAAATGGATTGTTTCCATATGACGTTCTAAAAGTTGAAGGTGTGCGATGTTTAGACGTTTAAAAATTAGCAGTAGCAAAAATTGCAAATCCAGTATTTCATTTCAAATTGTTACCATTCGCAAGAGGATGTCAGTGTGATGCACAGATGTTTGTCCTTGATAATATAGATTTGTTTTTACATCAAATTCTTGAGTTAGTTATTTTGATTTTCGAAATAGAAGTTTTTCACCATTAAATCCGCTTATACCTGAACCAAACAAATACTAAATTGTTGGCTAAAAAAGTTAGCATATAATATTAAAATTTCAAAACTATAGTGTATAAAATTAAGTGTAGGGAGGGGGGAGGGATAAGAAAGATGGGACAATTTTTACAAAAATATTTTTTACCGATTATGTTTCGCAAATATAAAGTGGAAAATTTCAGAATAACATTTTTAAACATTTTAACACACTTTAAAATTATAAATTTGTTGATTCTAAATAAAATTTTAGACAAATAAATCAATTTAATGAGAAAGTCCCATCCCTCCCTCATGTAAGGGAGGAATGGGAAATATTTTTATAATGAAAATTCATATTTAATTTTCAATAACGTGGCAGAAAAAAATGGCAGATACAGTGTGATATTGTCGTTTCGAGGTTTTATTGTAAATTACAACAATTATTTTATGTTAAATTCTGTTTTGTGAAAATTAAATCTAATGAAAAATATTCTTTTATACAGCTAGTGCCGCCAATTGATTTTGGAGGATGTACAATAATGGATAAAGGTACATACAAATAATATACTGACATACAAACGTTAAATACAATAAACCCAACTGAAGTGAAAAATTAACCAGAGCCAGGAATCGAACCCAGGACCACAACATTCAAGCTGTTGCTCTATCCACTTTCCGGCCGATGCCTGAGACTGCAAGTTTTCCCGTCATCCTAGTCTGTCTAAATTATAGATGATAACTTTATCCAACTTTGTTTATTAGTGAGAAACTGCAGACTCGGCCATTGGCTGAAGTAGCTTAATGGATAGAGCAACAACCTGGAATGCTTGGTATCGGGTTCAATTCCTGGCTCTGGCTAATTTTTCACTCTAGTTGGGTTTATTGTACACTGCTCAAAACAATTAAAGGATATTGCAGTTTTAGGTGGATTTTGTATCTGGGAAACTTTTTAGCTGATTGATACATGGTCGACAGACATAGTAGGTTATATGAGAATAAATTACACATGTTTGGCAGAAAAAAATGCATTTTATTGCGCATTTGTGTACAAAAGGAAAAAAACACAATTTGTGCATATGAGAAAAAAATAATAAGAAAAGGTGCTTTCTTCAAAGAAAATCATTTTCAGTAGGGGGTATGGTTTCTACGGGCGGCCAGCAACATTGAACACCTTTGAGGCATGGACTCAATGAGGCTATTATTGACGAGTTGGGGTATTCTACCCCACTCTTCCAGGAGAGCTCTTTCCAGTTCTTGGAGAGTTTGTGGGGGTTGTTGGCGGCCAGAAATTCGTCGTCCTAGAGCGTCCCAAACGTGCTCGATTGGATTCATGTCTGAAGAACACGCTGGCCATTCCATTCGAACGATTCCTTCCTCGAAAAGGAAATCCTCCACCAGGTTTGCACGACGTGGCCTGCAGTTATCGTCCATTAAAATGAAGTTATCTCCGATTACTGCAGCGTAAGGGACTACAATAGGTCTGAGGATCTCATCCCTATATCGGCGACCAGTCAGAGTTACATCTCGAATGATGTAGTGGTCAGTGCGCCCGTCAATGGAGATGCCACCATACACCAACACTCCTCCATCGCCAAATCTGACACTTTCGTGCACGAACGCAGGATTATTCCTACTGCCACGGTCCCTCCAGATGAAAATACGCCTATTATCCGGATGCACAGAAAAACGGGACTTGTCAGAAAACAGAATATTGCTCCATTCATTTCTCCTCCAGTTGACATGCTCGGTTGCCCACTCCCTGCGGTCGCGACGATGCCTTGATGTTAATCTAACACATACCATCGGTCGGCGAGCATACAGACCTACAGCATGGAGCCGGTTTCGGACAGTCTGAGTTGAAATCGTGGTGCCTGTAGCCGAGCGAAGGTGTTGTTGGAGAAGAGTAGCGTTCATGTTTCGGTATCTCCGAGTTGTTAACGCTAAATACCGATCTTCATTGGGCGTTGTTGCCCGTCTACGACCTTGCCCTGGTCTTCGGCCTGCACATCCACTCTCCAAAAAACGATTCCAGATCCTGGAAATGACACTTTGTGACACTCCAATGGCTTGCGCTACTTCGGCTTGAATTTGGCCCCCTTCTAACCTACCAATAATTCTCCAAGCTTCTGAATCTGTCAAATGACTTCACTGAGACATCGTACTCATCGAAACAAAGCAATCACTGAATGCCGATCATCCTTGTCTTCATTCTTTTTTATCCATTTGAAAGTCAAATTTCATTCGCTGCCGCTGAAGCGACGTTTTTGACGTCGAACACAAAATTTGCATACTCCACAGTTTGAAAACCAGAAAAATTTGCATTTGTGATTCTCTTCTTCTATTTTCGGCAAAAAAATTTCGTTTATATATTTATTTTATGTAAAACTTCAAATATCCTTTAATTTTTTTGAGCAGTGTATTTAATGTTTGTGTGTCAGTACATTATTTGCATTCACCTTTTTTATAATTTTGAAGTATTTGTAAAATTTATTTATTCAATACGAAGGTGAATGTAGATTTTTTTATAAAATCAAATTCATTATAAATTTTATTAAATGTTTCTTTACTTTTCATGTTAACACCTAACTTTCTTCTATAGATGAATGAGAAAACTGAAGTTCAATTTATAAACAGTGCGAGCTTCCCTGACGCTGAAAAATTGATAAAGTCAGATGAGGAAAAGGAACCATTGTCTATGAGAAAAATTCCTCCCCATACCTCACTCGGACCTTCTAATATGTTCTACAGCCCTGAAATTTTCAAATATTTAAAAATAATGCCAGTTTATCAATCATTTTCTAACTCTATCTTAACAAGCATGTAAGTTTGATTATTGATATTTGAAGAAAATATGTTTCCAAAAATACTATCAATAAGTATGATTTTCATAGGTATTTGTATAAAGTCTAGTTATGTAATATTTGTAAAATATGAGTCATATTAAAAATGTATATGTAAATCATTTTTATTGTGTAGAATGTAATAAATCGTTATTTGGAAATGAAATTTATTCATATTTCATTGTATTATGTCATTTAATCACATCGCATTTATTGGATGTACATGTATGCATATCACATTTATAATAAAATGACTATTCATAATATTTTCCAAAGCATTATATACATTTCTATTTGTTTTAATTCTTATTTCCATACATTTTCTGCTTTTAGAAAGTCTTCTTAGCCATCTCTAGTGCTTATAGCATACTGATACGAACTAAAAAAATGTGAAACCTGCCCATAATGACTGTTGATATGCTTAATATGGATTTTTGCGCACATATGTTAATGTGTGTACATCATCTCTGTTATATGCAATTTTTTGGGTTAGAAATTCTAATTCCAGAGCTGAATTAACCATAGTTGAATCCTACTAAATTCATGCATTTAGATCCATTCTTCCGGATCTTTAAGCCAGTTGAGAGTTTTAAAATTGTGGTCCTATGAATAATTAAATTTTCGTTTTCACTATTTCAATATGAAACATAACTCTCAAGCAAAAAATTATTAGAAAATGTCTAGTGTATTAAGTGTAGATAGTGCAAGAAATCTGTAAGGAGAAAATCGAGGAAAAAGACAATAAAGTAAATAAAAGGAAGAAAGTTCCTAGTGATTAGTGACAACTATACGGAATATTCAGCAAAAAATAGAATAATAGGTTAAAAAAAGATATTTTCTTAAATATGGCATTCAGGTAAAGACATTTTTTACAGATTTTACATTTTTTTAGCTATTGAACCAGTTATTTTATAGTGTTTCAAATATATGTACCATAAGACACTCATTAATGAAATTCTCATGACCTTGGAATTGAACAAAATAATTGAACAAAATTGAACAAGACTACTGTATTTCCATTTCTAGTTTAAAAGCACATTTACATTTTAAAAAAAACTGTTGCTGTTTCTAATAATATACAGGTTTTCAAATCATGAATTGGATTAGATGGTGCACAGTGCTTACTTATACAAATAGAATATTGTCTTTAAAAATTGTAAATTTAATTTGTCTCAACTACATCAGTATATATATATTTTTTTTATTTAGGCATATTTTATAAACTTACTACTTATATTTTATTTACATTGTTATTGACTTTTTTAAGTTTAACTGAAAATCATAAGATCTCCTTCAGATTTATCTGCTCATTTAACGTTATTACAATGCGCATTTAATATAAAAAATGAATTTGTATCTATTTAAATATCTGCGGTGAAACTTCAGTGAGTTTTCTCATGCCTAACATACAAATACTTACGGCAATTGCTGTGATATTACTGAAACACATGTCAGACCATATTGCTTATTTTGTAAAAAAATATTTTGATACATGAGGACAACTCCACTGTGGGTATTTAAAACTATAAAAATCCACTTCATATTGAAAAAATACTATAACAACTCCAATTAATATAAGTATTAGAATACTAAAAACAATTACTTAAAATCTTTTTGGAATACTGCTGAAAAACTATTAGTAATACTACTGTAAAAATTTTATAGTTACAAATACTTTTTGGAAAGTGTAAATATTTTGGATACAATGCTAAGAAAACATTAGCAAATTTACTGCATTAACTCTTGTACTGTTGTAAAGAACTTTTTTGGTGATAATACAAAAAATGTTTTTGATACAATATATAATAATTTTTTTAATTTTTTTCTCTGTACCTGAATAAAGTTATATTTCTAATGATTTTTAGTACAGTTACAATGGAATTTTTTAGTAAATTTGCTTAGAATTTTTTGTGGATTTGTAAAGAATTTTATAATGCATTTATTATTATTATTTTGAATGCATACTAAGTATTTTATCTATTTTATCCAAAAATGCAAATTTTATTAAGGATATTTGATAAAGTACATAAAACACTTAGGGTGCATTACTAAATAAGAATAGTAAATGTACTTTAAAGTCCTTCACAAACTCACAAAATTTCTTAGCAACTGTACAAAAAAATCCCTTGTAAGTGTACTAAAAATCATTAGAAAACCAACAAAATATTTTTTAGAAAACACCCTTCAAAATAGTTAGCAGGTTTACTAAATAATCCTTAGTAAATTTACAAAAGAGTATTTAGTAAACTCTCTAAAAAAATCACTAATAAGTATACTAAACAATATTTATTACCTTTACAAAAACTAATTTGAGAAACTCCTTTAAAAATCTTAAGTAAATCTACTAAACAATCCGTAGTAAGTTTACAAAGAGTTTTTTGGGAAGCTCCCTAAAAAATCTTTACTACATTTACAACATTATCATTGGTAAATTTACTAAACATTATTTACCAAACTCCTTAAACGATCGTTAGTAAGTTTACTAAACACTATTTAAAAAACTTACAGAAGTTTCTTTGGAAACCACCCTAACAAATCGTTAGTACTTTTACTAAACAATATTTAGTATCAGTTACTAAAGAAACTTTAGTAATTTTACATGATTTTCTTTGGTTGCGGTTACATAAAAAGTTCTAGGCATCCCAGTTTCCAAAAAAATTCTTAGTAACCTTACAGAATTTTTTTTACAGTGTAGGAAACTGGGATTCCTTGAACTTTTCATGTAACGGTAACAGTGAAAACACATGTAACCGATACTGTTACGCAAAATTTTGCTGTTTCCGTTACATAAAAAGTTCTAGGAATTCCAGTTTCCTACACTGTAAAAAAAAATCTGTGAAGGTACTAAACCTTTTCTAGGAAACTGGGATTCCAAGAACTTTTCATGTAACGATAACAGGAAAAATTCATGTAATCGATTCTGAAACTTGAATTTTTGCTGTTACCGTTACAGGAAAAGTTCTTGGAATCCCAGTTTCCTAGAAAAGGTTTAGTACCTTTGCAGATTTTTTTTTACAGTGTAGAAAAAGTTTAGTACCTTCACATAATTTTTTTTACAGTTTAAGCCACGAATGAAGAGTCGATGGCCAATGTTAAAAAACGCACCCCCTTGAGAATAATGTTATCCAAAACTCATCGGAAATACAGTCGAACTAATCAATTAACCCATTCGTGCCCAGCATCTTTTGCGTAAATTTTATTTGGTTGGCACCACTATTTTGAGAAGATTTAAGTTTAGTTCATTAATCACGAAAATGCATCATTTAAATAAAATAATTATTGCTTTTCTTTTTTACCGGTGTCAAAATCAGTGCTGACTAGACCTTTTGAAGCGTCCCTAAAAAGGGACGCTAGACACTAATGGGTTGACACAAGATGTAAAAGAATTATAAAAGTCCTTCTGTTAACCGGTACTCGTAATACCCGTGAAGATTTTAAAAATCTTTAAAGCACACATAATTAAACTAATTATTATTGTTAACTACCTTAATGATCTTAATGTTGAAACTGATTTAATATAAAGTTAATATAAAGTACTACGACTTACTTATTGTGAGGATAATTTTATTTAGACGGAATTTACCTTTAGACAAAATCATAGTACAAAAGTCAAAGTCCCAAAACGAAATAATAATTTTAAATAACATGAATAGCATATAGTAATACATATGGTAGTTAACGTTTTCTCGGAAAAACTCGACTAACATTGCAATAGTTTCTGTAATTTCCAAATTCTCGATTTTACATAAATTTCATATTCACAGTACAATATGAGACGTGAAAAAGCCGGTTAAAAGGGTCCAGAGTTGAAATTCTGCCTAGTAAAAACTTATTTTGAGATATAGGTTTAATGTAGATCTGGTTTTGGTTTATGACGGCCAATTATCTACGCATAGGATATAGGCCCTAATGGGTGGGATGCCCTCCGTGGGGTTTTTTAAAGGAACCTAACCCGTATTTACGGAAGGAAATCCAAGGTTCGAAGAAAACCACGGAAATCCCCGAACGGCTAGGCCGACGGTCGCGATTGGGTTCGAACCCAGCACCTACTGTCTACCAGTTTCGAGGTCAGAATCTCGCGGCCACTGGTGGGGCGTTTTAATGTAGAAGTTATATCGTTGCGAAAAAGTGTTGGATAAGAAAAATATTTCTTTTTAAACTCTACACTACTTTTTAACGAAAATCACATTGAAATAGATAATTATTTGATCGTATTAATTGTAAACCAGATTTCATATCATGTAAAAAGCGTAAAAATTATAATATAGTTTGAATGATGAACAATTCTTTATTTGCAAATAGCTTTTTTTAAGATTGTTCTTTTTAGCACTTTCCAACAAAGTTGAAAAGTGCTTATGCATTCGGTTTGTCTGGCCGTCTGTTCGTCTGGCCGGATGGCCGTCTGTCCGTCTGTCCGCGCTCTAACTCCCGTAAATATACTCGGATTGCTATGAAATTTTTATACGTTATTGATGTTTACCCTAGCACGAACCCTATTGAAAATGAAGTATCTACCATGATTAGTTTATCTACAGGGCGAATCAAAGAGGTTTCCCATTACATTACGGCCTATGGGGAAAAATCGTTAATATACTCGGATTGCCATGAAATTTTAGGACGTTATTGAGGTTTACCCTAGCACGAACCCTATTGAAAATGAAGTATCTACTATGATTAGTTTATCTACAGAGAGAATCAAAAGTTTCCCATTACATTAAGGCCTATGGGGAAAAATCGTTAATATGCTCCGATTGCCATGAAATTTTAGGACGTTATTGACGTTTACCCTAGCACAAGTCCTATCGAAAATGAAGTTTCTACCATGATTAGTTTATCTACAGGGCGAATCAAAAGTTTCCCATGACATATTTTAAATATATTAAGCTTTTTCATGTATAATAAAATTGATATATGTCTCTGAAGCTTAATATAAATTATACGCTACTGTCTTGCATAATATGAAGCACATAGCATTTACAGGGCCACACAAAAGATTTCAAATAGTATATTTTTTCCGATGTACCGTATATGTGTCCGATGATGGCTGATGGAGACATGAAATGCATTTTAATTATGATATGTGCGTTTATATTTCGCTAAATATATGCACATTATATGGTGTGTATAAATGTTATAGTTGATATACAGGGCTACCCATAAAAAGCTCACCAACGTCACTGAATATGAGCGTAAATTATTTAAACGTGGTTCTTAAATAAGCTATGCATTTTTACGCTGAGCTTCATTCAATTTACTGAGAAATGTTTGCAGAATATAGATAAAAGGATATACGGGGCCACGCAAAGAATTCGGTAGATGGACGCGTATGAATGATGATTTATGAGAATGTGATTTCAGTTGTTTTAAAAGTGTTTTAGTTTACAATAAATTTTAGCCTAATGCTGACGTGTAATAAAGGTACAATGTAAACTACAGGGCTGAACAAAAGTATTCAAGTATGTTTCCATCTAATAGTATGAATTGCTCAAAAAGAAATCTCAAGCTACTGGGTATTTTCTTGCTAAGCTAAATTTTCCCATTATATGAACTGACATATGAAATACAGGGCTGTTCTAATGTACTGGAATACATATTTGGGTATATTTGGCTATACACTATTATTTCCCTAAATAACAAAGTTTTGTTAAAGATTTCATTAAGTGTTGGAAAGTGCTTCATAATCTATGCTTAACGCATGATTTTTCATACTTGTTTTTGGTTCGTGTTGGTATTCGACTGTATCTCTTCGGGATTCCGTAAATCGATGAGAGGCAACTTGCAAATTGGATATAAATACTATGATTGTTAGATGCTATTTGTATTTAAAGAAAAGTATTCTCGCAAATTTATCCAGAAATGATTTTGATGCAAAATTTTCTTATCAGATACCTTCTTTTAGAAACAGCTCAGCAAGGGCGTAAATATGCGGGTACTTGATGAATTTTGGAAGCGATCGATACTAAGCCAATTAATTTGGGTTGGTTGGTGCTGGATGGCTAATGTAATGTGTTTTCTCTGAATGTACTTTTCAATAAGCTGGAAAAAGATTTTTGTTTTTATTTGTGCATTTTTACTTGAGTTTTGTTTTCTAAAACGATGTTGGATCCCATTCAAACTACAGATTTATATGCTAGTCACAAATATTATGAGATAAGACTGGAAACTGGCAAGTTTGATTCTCTAAGAGTAGCACATAATTGTTGTGTAAGGTATTCGCGTTTTTAATAAACGTAGAGGAGATTGAGGCACTTTCTTTTTGAAAATTTCCTGAAGGCATTCCCCCCATGCCAATATGGTCAAAAGTAGACGATGCCTAGCTAATGAACCACAAATCGTTACGACATTCCAGATTACTTATAAATTAGAAAGAAAAGCGGCTTAATCCTCTCAGTAAAAGCCATTAGGAATTTTGATTTTAAAACCAGGTGTCAAAATAAATATTGCAATACACTGTAAAAAAAATCTGCAAAGGCACTAAACATTTTCTAGGAAACTGGGATTCCAAGAACTTTTCATGTAATGGTAACAGCAAAAATTCGAGTTTCAGAATCGGTTACATGGATTTTTCATGTTACCATTACATGAAAAGTTCTTGGAATCCCAGTTTCCTAGAAAATTTTAGTACCTTTACAGATTTTTTTTTTACAGTGTAGGATACGTAAAAAGTATAAGAAAAAAATGTGTTCATTTGTAAGAGGTACTTAAAGATCAATGAGGCGTAGAGACCTCTATTATCTTAAGATAATGCTGATTTCCAGGGGAAAAAATATAAATCTATCGCTCGATGACACAAGTACGAATAAATAAATAAATGAATACATAAATGTTAGTAAAATCACATGTAAACACATTCTACAACTAAATTAGTATTTTTCTTTAAACTTGTTTATTTTCAAATTTTTCGACTAAGCAGTCTAAGCATCATACCGTTTTAAGAGTCATTAAATGTCTTAAGGCCCCACACTAGACACAGAAAAAAACCCGGATGATAATGTAAAGTCTATGGGAGCGTTCTTTTCAAATATATCGCTCAAATTTTAATATTTTTACATGATTTGTTTGTACAAGATAGCTGAGGACGATCCACAACCGGCCTAGTTTTTACTTTTTCGATTTTGCTTATATATTTTTTATAGTACAATGTTTCAATGGTTGGTTTTAATAAATTCATTAACGTATGAATAAAACTTACACTATAAGATATCGGATTCTTTTATTCCGAGCAAAAATATTTAATTCTGTTTCATTAGTTAAATAAAGAACAGGCGGTAATTTAAAGTAAAATAAAATGTCCAACTTAGATATTGAAAATATTTAATGACTTTACTATGGAGCATGCAAATGTCCAAAACAAAATCATTGTCATTTTTTTTAGTTATATGCTAATGACAAAAGTTTCATAAATTTATTAATAAATCAATAAAACTTCCATTAAAAATATTTTAAACCCCTGATTGCTTAAACATGTAGCAAATGGATTTAATTATACTTAGCACATTAAACAAAAGCAGGTAAACAATCAAAAAATCTTTCGGTCTTGATAGTGAATTCTTTTAGTTCTATCTTACAATAACATATTATAGTCAAAGAGCCAACAGCACAAAAACCTTTGTTATCGAGCACAAGGAAAAAAACCTTTATTTTATGGAAGAGTAGTAATAGGGGAACTTAATGATCCATGTCTGCCGGAGGTGAAGTGGTGCATAAGCCAAAAATTAATACCACTGGTGGTTTACTCGAAGGTTTAACGTTGTGTTTGTCGCACAATCAAATGTATGAAAACATGGAAAAATGGGAGCAGGAAAACAATGATAAACCTACGAATGAGCCACTAATGATAGCATAGTATTCATAAGGCGATGGATCATAAGTTAAGGTGGGTGAAGTGAACAGTTGCGAAAATATAATTGCAATGGAAGTTGAAACCAAGACATTAATTAGATACCAATATACATACATAAATTATATAATCTTACAGCATCTGTGATAAAATAGTGGTTATCAGAATTATAAGGATTCACTTTGTCAATCTGAATTTAGTGCTCTTAAAAAATAAAAAATAAAAAATAAAACTACGTTGTGATGAGAACTTTAGTATATGGGATTCTACCTTGCATTGATACATCCTAGAACAAATGATGGAAAAAATAACAGCAACTATACTTTAACCAAGCAATTAGCATTTCTCAAATTGTATGCTAGCACTGAAATTGAAACTGTCATTGAAACTATATGTTGATTATTAACTTATTAATTAATCAGATACTGAGAAGCAGAGGTATTGGTCACATTTCCAGAATTAACTGATTGACTCTCTTCAAACAACAACTGCAAAAAAATCCTTAGTTATTATTTTCAAGAATTCTCATTTTTTGTATCTATTAAGCGTATGACTAATTTAAATATTACGCTATTAACCTTAAAATATACATTTGTAACTTCTCTAAACATTTTAATACAATTATTTACCAAGAAGTATTAAAGACAAACAAACTTCAATTACATTTTAACAGGTTAAAACAAAAAGTGATATTCAGGTAGACGTTTTATATGAACAAGCTATTGCTTGGTTATGTAGTATTATCTAACAGCACAGTATTAAAAACTTTTAATTTTTTATACATTATAGCTTGTGATTATACATTATAGTTTGTATTATCCTTTTAAAAGCCAATAAAATACTTGAAGTATGCTTGCGACAAGTTAGTACAAAAAAAGGGACGATTCATTCAAAGTGGAAGTTCAAACAACATTAATAATAAGGCTTCACAGTAACTCAACCCTTTCGTGTCTGTTTTTATGGAGTATTATTATGTTTTAATAGTTACTTTTGTTACTATTTACATATAGTACTGATGGTATAAGGCTATGTTTTCTTTTATTATGACTTCATTTATGTTTTGACAGTTAGTAATATAAAAAAAAATAATTATTCAGTTCTCTTTGCACTGTTGGCGATTCCCTTATTTTATACATAATTTTCACTTTTTAAATTTAAAATATAGGTAAAGTTTCTGAAAGAATCATGTACGATAAAAAAACTTAGAAAGTTTTAATATCTCTTAAACTCTGTTATGATACGATATTTTCCAGACGTCCCCCAAAACTCTTCCTTAGCTTATTATCATATAAATATGAATTGAATTGTACACAAAATAAGTACATTCGTTAGATTTCAGACACTGAGATAATCTTTAAATTCCACTAAATCTATTTGGATACCTATCAATATTATTAAAGTAATTTTATTCTCAAAACCGAAACATATTTGGACCCAAAAGGGTTAAAATCATTACGAGAAATTTTCAAACTCTGATAAATTTTGCTTAGCAATTAAATCTATAGTTGATCTTCACCATGAAAAGAAATACATGTCAAAGTGTACCTCGGTACAGATATCTACAGAAACTTCCTATTAAGCAAAAAAGATTTATTTGTAAAGTTGATTTTTTTTAAATCTTAAATTAACTTTTCCTAAAGTAAGAAAAGAGCTTTTTTATAATGGTATTTCAATGTCAGAAAACACAGTGCTTTGAATTTTCAAACGAAAAGCAGGATTTAATGTAAGAGCAGCTAGTTAGAAAATTTTTGTTCCTCCAGTAAACAGAAAGAAACGTTTACAATTCGCGGATCATACTATTAAGTATAGGCTTGAGTTTTAGAATAAATTTATTTTTTCTGATAAGACTAAACTATTTATCTCTGGATTTCATACAAGAAAAAGACGTGGTGTAAGATAATTTTATATGTGCGCCTAAGGGTCAATCACATATGTGGAAAAGTACTGGTTTGGGCCTTTATTCTAGCGTTAAAAAAGGACTATATTTTAATGTAGGAAAGATGGATCATAGAATGTAAAATGACATTTAAAATGAAATAGGACCCAGCAATGTCATTATTGTTTTCAAAACAACTCTATGACCCAAAAACCTACGACTCATAATACCAGGCTTTGGATTATTTAAAATACGCCAAAATATTTTACAGCTCTCCACTGGCATTAAACGGAAACTCGATAGTACATCTATGGAGTATCCTGGAATCTAAACTATGAAAAAAACTACTACTCAATAAAAATGTTTCAAAATATTATAATAAATTAAAGCTGTAATTCAAAAATTAAGATTATTCCAAAAAAGTTTTAAAAAATTTGTAATAAAATTTTAGTTGTTTTAATACTTTTGATGCACTCTATTTATTTTCACATTTGCCATTTCTTTCGTTAGCTTGTAATATATACGCATACATTTATCTTTTTAATATGAAACATGTTATTTTTTTAATTGTTTTTTATTTAAAACTGCTATGAGTAACTACGAAAAACATTTCATTTATTCAAATAACTCCAAAATACCAGAGGTGTAAGAATACTTTTGGCAGTAACAATATTCCAATAAAACTAACATTATTTGATCACAGATAAAATACATAGTTAAAAAAACTCACAAACTTTACAAACAAATAAAAAAAAAATAACTTATTTCTTCAGAATATTCCGACTACATTACCTTATCTCACGTTTCCGCCAGAATTCCAAATCATATCTGTTTGAATTTATAAGCTCTCTATTATTATTGCAAAATTGAAAAAAAATCGTCTAAAAAATTCTTTATTTTGGGTTAGTTAATAAATAATAAAAACAAATGAGGACGTAAGCTTCAAAACTCGGCTAATCCAGATGATCAAATTTTAGGAAATCGCGAAAAGTCTCTGAATGCGACCATTGATTTTCTTTGTAAACCAAGATTTTAGAATTCCAGGAATACACGAAAAAACTAGGTTTTTTGCATATTGTAGTGATTTTTCTATTCAGGTTCTCCAATAAAATAGATTAATATAGAAATCTCGATATTTTAAACTTTGGATAAGAAGAGTTTTTGAGTCTTTAAATAAATGTTCAAAAGTAGATAAACCACGACATTGAAAAATAAAAATTCCGATATATTTCACTGAAAATAAATTAACATTATTCGATTACCTGATCACAGAGACACAAATATATAAACAGAAAGAACTGCTTTATTCGCAGATTTCTTTTGTAAATCAAATTAGTGTAGATTATTAAATATGTTTAGTTTTTGAAATAATTTTTTTTTATACATTCTAATTCTTAATACAATCTATCCTTTATTTAGATATATTTTTTTATTATATGCTCACATACATGCTAACTTAAATTCATCTTATCTATTATAACCGTCTTGTCATAACATAACATGCATACATTTTTTTCGTTGAAAACTTTCTGTACATACATTAGATGTAAAAACCTTTTTTGCGGCAAATGAAAGTGATTTCTAGGTAGTGTTGTCAAGTATTTTATATAAATGGGGGTTTAAAATGCTCTGGATACCACTACTTTCTTACAGTTAATTTCGCCATATTTAATCGCAGGTAATTCTTCCATTAGATAAAGCGAATAAAATAAATTTAAAATACTAGAATCCAAAGTATTTGAAGACTTGACTTACGCGAGATACTTAACAACACTATTTGTAAGGTTTATTTCATAATCTGTATCCAACAGAACAATCGGTAGAAGAATGATTCTTTTCCATAATCAAAGTGCTTTTATAATAAATGACAAAACCTTTTTCCGGCGGCTGAAAGCAATAACCACTTTTTTCTTTAACTAAATAAATAAATAAAAAAAAGACAAACTAACTAATAACGGAATCGGATTTCCTTCAGAAAATAATTTCTTTTAAAATAGTCCGCCTACACTGTCTTATCGCAAGCTGCCGGCAGAATCCTAATCGTGTCAGTTTAGATTCAAAGTGCATTTTTGTGAGCTTTCTATTCTCATTCCATCGTTTCATGAGCTTTTTTTCTTCCAATACGACCCTTTTCTTTGAACTTTCCGTACTAGTTGTATTTTCGGAACAAAATCAGTAGAAAGTATAGAAATTGGAATTTCCTTCCCATCCTGTCACGCGCAAATCCATTTAACGACTCCTTTTACAGTAGGAAATGATTTCAGAGAAAAGAGATGGGTAAATTTCTTTTGCTTAACATTGCTTAGCATTTCCCTAATACAATCGGATATTTCAAGGTAAGGCTTCAGTTGAAAATATACTACTTGATTCAGTAAAATACAATTCTTTTTTTCCAAAACATATAAGTATATGGGTAGTTTAAAGAAACGTTATTTGGTGTATAAAGAAGAGACAATATGTATTTGTTTGTTAAGTATTTTTGGAAACATTATTTATATATATATATATATATATATATATATGTATTATGAAGCAATATACAGGTGATCATAAAAACAACTTTACTTACATATAGACCTATGGAGGCCGGTCCGTTCAAATAATCGAGATACGATTTCAGATATAGTCATTATGAGCTTGAGATTCTGTGAACAGTAATACCCTGTTCGCACTGGAATACTTAAGATATCTCAGACCGCCGAATTCTCTGAGAGAGTTCCACAAACTTTCTTAGTGAGTTTCATCTTGCTTCGGCTAGATACAGGAACTGCCACTCACACCCGTTGGCTATAAGGCTTCTCTTTTACGGATTGACTGTTGCGGCCGTTTTCATTTTGAGCGTATGCGATCCTTTACATTTATTCAGATCACAGACACAGTGACGTTTACTGAGCTATGTTAGGTAAGTTTTTCGATGCGAACAGGCATTCAATTCTGTTAAGGTACCATTTAAAAATGGCGGTCTAAGATATCTTTTTATCCACTGCGAACAGGTTATTACAATGTGGCGCTCACGGTTACGGTTATAGATACAGAAAATCTAAACTTTCGAATACCTATGCTCATTTTCTTCCCAGCACATGCCCAACGAAAACCCTAAGAACGTTGGAACTGTACGTGCATCACAAAAAATAGACACATTACGCACGCACAAAAAACAGCTTTGCGAACGGCCAAAAAAGTCATGATCGGAGGAAATTTTCATATGACAGAGGCAAAACTAGAGTCCTGCGTGGTTCGTGTTGTACCCGACTCAAACTCGCAAATTCCATTTTATGTCAACCCGCAACCCGAACCGAACCCACAAAAATAATTGTCGGCAACCCACAACCCTATACGAACCCACAAAAATAATTCCCAGAAACCCGAAATCCTAGGTATTTCAACCTGTAACCTGCAATATTTGTTCTCGAAACCAGACCACAACCCGCAATGTAAAGAAAGTAAATCATGTTTTAATGCCACTATGAAAAATAACCTACAATTGTATTTTTATAACATTTTTATATTTTATAAAGAAGAATGAATAAATTTATATTATTTTAATATTCAAATATAGTAAAACCTCTGAGCACATTGGGATGGTTCAATAGGGTCAAATATCAAGTCGGGTTAGTTCCAAATTTTGTTTTTTCGCCTTTGGAATGAATCAAATTTTCTTCCTATAGGTTCATACTAGAAGAATTCTTTCGGGGTATACGTAGGTTTTTTACCACTCAGGTTACAGGGAGGTTAACAAAAAGTTTTGACACAACAGTGTTTCAGATGAAAATAAATACCTATTTGGATATCCGTGATTACGCGTTCAGTTTACTGTATGAGAAATAAAATATATATAAGAAATATATGATCATAGATTATTCACTTTTTAAGAACCATTTTTTTCTTTTTTCGAAACATGAAAAATGTTATCAACATTTCAATTTTGATGCAAACAAAAACTGAGCTATCATATTATTGATAATTTTTATATACACATGTGTGTAGATTGAAAGATGCCCGCTTTCGGAGATATAAACGTTCAAATGTATGAGGATTATAATACGTAAAGAAATGAGTGTCCGCTTCTCGAGAGAAAAGCCATTTTGGAGGTTTTATTGCATATATATTTTTATCCTGAAAAAAATATTTTCGAGATTCTTTTGGAAGTTCGGGTCAACACGACTCCGACAAGAAAAAAATCAAAATCTAAACAACCCGAAATGGACCCGAATCCAAAACAATCAAATTAAACCTGATTCGCAGAAAAAGTGGAAGTTAATCAGATCTGAACCCGAATCCCAACAAAAAAAAATTGAGAGAAAACCTGACCCTCAACAGGACTCTCAACAGCGGTGCAAAACTAAATATATATAATTTTTTTTACTGATGGTTGTTTTGAAGTCTAGGGGTCATGGCTGGTGTATATCTGCAAAAATATTTCAAAAATTCCAATATACGGGAGAACGCAATAGATACTATTTCATACGAAATCTACCTAATACGATACGCAGCAAAACTCTAAATGACCCTTCTTATCTTCATGCCCATCACATAGTTTATGGTTATGGCAAAATCAGAAGTATCAAGAAATATAATTGTAAGTATTCAGTAAAATGCTTGAGCCGTTCAGAAGCATTTGTTTATCAACCTTATCGTAACACTAGTCGAAAAAATATGCTTATATTAACTTCCTGAAACGAAGTCTAAGATTAGACTATTACAGAATGCCACGTTTTATGCTTTTGTGCAACTTTGATCTGTAGTTTATATAGACTTTTAATATAAAAAACGTTTCGGATATTCTTTTAAAAAATTGGCTTAACCCGACCCGCATTCGGGTAAAAACAGGTCACCTGACCTGATGCAAGGCTCTAGGCAAGACGCATATCACAGAACTCCGTTCGTCAGATATTCAACGTAGAAAAGCGATAAAAAGCAAGGTGTGACTTTTGATTCTTCTGTCGAAAGCTCGCACATTGACGTTCACAGAATCATGAACTCATACCTCTGATGAATTATATCAAAAATCTCATCTAGATCAGTTGAACAGACTGACCAGTAGAGATCCATATGTCTGCAATGATGTTTTAATTGTGCACTGTGTATATAACCTGTCTTAAAAAAACAATAAAGTTTACCGGTACAAAAAATATTACAGTTTAAAGCCCTGTTTTTGAATGTTGAAATTCTATTGAATTCTTTTCATCAGAAAGAAATGTAAAACAGTGCTTTATCGCTAGAAAAGAGCAATCATAATCAAAATACCAATTGTAAAGGATAAACCAATTGAAATTTGAACCCTCTGCACATAGTTCAGTTTGTGCTACTTAACCACTCCCAACTATTCAAATCTTGAGTTCAAAATTTAAGTTTAAGTCTAAGCTTACGAAAACATTTAATCAGATGCAAAAAATAATGGCAAAAAATAGTTGTTCGTTACTCCAAAGTCTAAAGCGCCCTCTATTGGCATTTTTAAAAATTTATCTTTAAAATTTATGTTCAATAAAATACCAACATAAAGATTAGTTTTAGTGAAAACCACAAATCAATCGACCAATTTTTCCGTTTTTTATAATCATTTGAAATTTGAACCCTCTAAACACAGCTCAGTTTGTACTACTTAACCACTCTCAACTATTCAGATTTTGAGCTCAGAATTTAAGTCTAAACTTGCAAAACCATTTAATGAGATGCAAAAAATAACGGCAAAAAATAGTTGTTCGTTACTCCAAAGTCTAAAGCGCCCTCTATCGGCAGTTTTTTCAAATTTGCCTTTATAATTTATTTTCAAGAAAATACCGACATAAAGAATAGTTTTAGTGAAAACCGCTAATCAATCGACCGTTTTTTTTTCGTTTTTTATGCATATTTGAAATTTTGGACCCTAAACTTTAATGACGGCTACCTCCTTTGGAAAACATTTGGGACCCTTGGTTTCCTATTTCCTATTGCTCGTCTTGAAGTGTTCTGTCACCCCGTAGCGTATTTACCATGAGTTTATGGACACCCTGTTATCGTTATATAGAATATATTTTTATGGAGATTAATTTACTTGTAAATAGTGCTCAAAGTTCAGCAGAATGTGTCGTTAAGTAGAAAACTTCATTAAATAGGGATATCTTTAAAGGACTGTATTTTCAGAGATATTGTCGAAAATTAAATGCACAAGTATGGTCCCTCTTCTTCTGAATCTATTGAAACTAGTAGAATTATGAAAAAAACTGATAGTAGAATTTAATTCAACCTTTTCAGAAAAACTATAGCGATTACCGTAGGTCACACAGATTTTGAGAAAATCGCATTTTCCCGTTGCGCACAAAATTCAATTTGCGAGAGTTCAGCAGATGAGTTGAGGAGCGCTGGAGGTATCTATTTTCTTAAAGGTATAAAATGATTGCTGATAATGATTTAAAAAAAATAAAAATTGCTGGTAATTGGCCAAGATATTTTCATTAAAAGATACGGGTGGTTTGGACATACATGAACACGTACTCAGGGTTCGCACTGTTCCTAAAATTTCCTTACTTTTCTACCAGAATTTTAAAACGGTAATATTTATTGTGAAATTCTATTGTAGATATTAAAGTAACCTTCCATGAAGATTTTTTATTTAAAATACAGGTAGCAAAGTGTGGAAATTTTAGGAACGGTGCGAGTCCTGCGTAATATACGTGCCATCGTCTTCTAAAGCCTAGATAACAATGTTTAATGATATATATTTATAACAGCGCAGAATTCAATTCATCATAATTAGATTAAGATAAGATTAAAAAAGAGTTATATAGAATAGTAATATTTGATACTATTTAAGCGTCATATCCCGCTGAATTTTCATGATATATTCTAGTTTAAACATTTATACACAACCCAACGTTGTACAGATTTTTACTGAGATTTATTATTCTTTTAGCAAAGTTTGCTCTGAAATAATTCAGTTACTAATTAATATATTTATTATACGGAACGCACTGTATGCGAGTAACGCTCGCACTTGACCGTTTATTTTTTCTATGAATTCTAATATGATGACATTTCAACTGATTCAGATATGCAGCAGTATGGACTATAGGGTTACAAATAATACGAATTACAAATAATATATTATAAATGTATTTTCTTTATATAGTAAAGAAGAAAGGAATTTTTACTTTGAAATAAAAATAGAAA
Organism: Maratus speculifer; assembly: GCA_964019185.1. Lineage (NCBI taxonomy): Eukaryota > Metazoa > Arthropoda > Arachnida > Araneae > Salticidae > Maratus > Maratus speculifer. The sequence goes on along the minus strand of OZ025299.1, from coordinate 118,949,120 downwards.
ATTCGAAAAGGGAAAATAATATCCTTTAAATGAAGTCTTTCGACTCCTGAAATTTCGTTAACTTCTAGATATTTTCTTGAATTCAATTAATAGTTTTAAAAAATGCAGCTTGACTACCTTTTCTAAAAAAAGTTGAAGTGAATTTTCCGAAATAATCGAATGAAAGTAATTGGCTCTCATTAAATGACTGTACGCCTCAGAAAATATGCTATATGTCTCGTTAAAGTCTTTTCATATAATCAAATGTAAAATAGTCTTTAAAGAAATTTATGTTGAATTTAAAATTTGCTGATGATTTTTTATTGGTTTGTAAAACTCTCATAATGAAAAGTTGGTAAATTATTATTGCATGCGAAAGTCAGAATAATAATTTAAAGAAGAAAATTGTGTAGTAGAAAGTTAAAATTAAATTTTACTCATTGCCATTTGGTTACCAATACTATGAATTTCTTATCATACTTCTTTTTAGGGAGAAATTCAAATTTCTTTAAACAAAGATCAGTGACAAAAATGCATGTTCCATTTTTTGGACAGATCCCAAATTCCAAAAAATTTCATTTCAGTTCTATATATACATTTTTCTTCATTTACTTAATCTCAAAGAGGGAATTTCGTGATTAATTGAAAAAAAAGTGAATGTAACTATAATAAGATATTTTAAAAACACCCATGGTAAAATCACATTTGTAAAAATACGCCATATGTCTACGGACCAGATAATAGAATATTAATCATTTTGCACTTCACTGCTGAACAGAAGTTGGTCAGCTAAAAGATAATTCTCATTTTATGTTGAATATACACTGGTATAAGAAATTAAGCGAATTTTCACATTTGATTTTTTATCTCCGGAACTACTAAGCAGATTTTAATAAAATTTGATGTGAACATAGGCTGGTATAATACAAACAAAATAAACATTAAACAGTTATAACAGACACACATGTTTGTACGTAACACTCATGGGAGTCTGAAGGTCTGAAACAGCGGTTGCAGAATACACAAAAGAAATGTGTTAATAGGGGGTATGATCGCCTCTTACAGCTATACAGGCCTCGCAGCGTGATGTCATACAGGAAATAAGGCAGTTTATCAGTCCCTGTGGCAATTGGTCTCACTCACTCAGCAACGCTATTTTCAGCTCCTGGATGGTTCTCAGAGGGGGATTGCGAGTTGCAATTGCCCTCCCCAGAGCGTCCCAAACATGCCCTATAGGGTTGAGGTCTGGAGACCTGGCTGGCCAATCCATCCGGCGAATATCCTCACTCTCGAGAAATTCATCGACCAGAAAAACTCTATGTGGCCTCGCGCTATCTTCCTGTAAGATAAACCCCAGTAAGGGTGAAGTAAAGGACCCACTGCACCCCGGAAAAGGCGAAGATAGGGATCCAAAAGATCATCCCTATAATTCTCACCAGTCACAGAGCCTCTGTCAAAGACGTGGAGAGGTGTGCGGCAGTCTAACATGATGCCTACCGAGACCATTCTACTGCAACCGCCATAATTGTTGATTTCGCGGACATTGGAGGGCAGGTAGTGGGTCTCTGGCTCTCTCCCTATGAAAGTACGTCGAGAATCGGTGTTTAGGCTAAAACGGGACACATCATTACATACAAATGCAGATTCATTAAAAAAGTAAATGAAATACCATTTTGCGCTTCTTTAAAAATGAAGATTACAAACATGAAAAAAGAAAAGCTATAGTAAGTGTTCTTGGTCAGAACTCTTCAATAAGAAACAATTTATAACCATACAGACATGAAAAACTATATTCTGTAGAAGTTTTGTCAGACCGCCGCTCGGGCTAAAATTTTAACTTTTTTCCAGCCTGGGCCAAACTTTGATTTCTATATGGGTCGGTTAAGACCGACCGTAGATATTTCAACCCGTGTAGACCACAAGTGCAGACCTCTAGCATACACCAAATAAATTACAAGGATCAAAGGGACCTAAGTTTAAATATTAAAGATTGTAATTAAAGTTGCGAAAAGTAAAAAAAGGCTGTACACAAAAAGGCAAATGAAATTTCCGATTTCTTTTTGTTTTAAATAAAAGTTTACACTTTGGGCTTTCTATCTGTGAAATAAAAATGATGTCTTTCGCATGGCTTATGGAAAAATTTTGAGTACTTTCCAATTAGCCGGATGTGTGTTTATTTTTACATATGTACATATGTATAGATCTATATAAATGCAGATGTATTATACATGTACATATGTATGTATATATACAGTATATTGATATATATATGTATAACACTGGTGCCCGTCTAACCGAAAAGTACCAAATTTTGCCTTGTTTTGAGAATCTGCACCAATTAAGAGGAAAAAAATCTGACTAAGTTTAGCTGTGGTACTTAAATAATTACTGGAATTTCTATGAGTTATTGAATTTAATGTTATTTGATGCATGTTTTTTTTAATTTGCAAAGTAAAATTTAGGCTTTGTTTTTTCTAATTAAAAAAAAAAAATCTGACTGTAATATGTTTCACCATTAAATTTAGGGAATGGTCCATATATTTCATTTCGTTATTTAATAATGGGCATTTTTTGCTAATCTAAAGAATCTCTTATTTTTATTTTCAATAATTAAACTCAAAACAGATTTTTATTTTTTTTTATTTTTTTTTGTACAGTATAAAATAAATAATTTTTTCTCCTCACATTTCCATTCTTTCTTTTGAATGCTTATATATTAATTATTTGTGTTTAAAAAATGTTCAAAACCTTGTATTTTCTTTCCTTGGGTAATTTTAATCAGTTTAAATATTTATATTGGCAAGTTTAAATACACAAATGTTTAACAGAACTTAAATTTGTTTCTGTAGTCTGCAAGATTTAATTGCACCTGCCTTGTATAAACACCTTCTGATAAAGGCAGGGTTATGTTCGTTAGTGAAAGCAGATGTTTTGAAATCAATTTAATCAAATTATTGTCATTCTGTTGTTTCTTATCATAAAAGAATGATCTAACTTTTACTGTGCTACTAAAAATATATTATGATTTTTACATATATTATAGTTTGTGATATGTATAAATATTTTTTTTTGCTTTATTGTTTTAATATGGAGCCTGATATTAAACCTTCTACTAGTCTTCAGGCTTGCAGTATTGTAATATTAACTGGTTTAGAATGTCACAAAACTAGCTATACAAATAACAGAGAAATAGATTACATTGATGATCTCTGCGATTCAGAAAAAGAACTTTTATTACTTAGGACTATTGCATTTATAAAAACAAAAATAACTGAAAACCGTTTGATTAATATATGTGAGCACCACAGAATTTGGCTCTTAATGAAATATGAATTTTATCAATATAAATGTGCAGATCCATTTAAGCGGCAAAAAAAGCAAGTGAAAAAAGCAATTAGGGCAGTTAATAGAGATTTATATACGGCCGAATATGTAAACCAAAGTTGAAAGTTATGATTATTTTTCCGAAATTTTGTGACTTTATGAAAAAGTCTCTACACAAAAAGGCAAATGAAATTTCCAATTTGTTTTTGTATCAAATAACATTAAATTCAATAACTCATAGAAACTCTAGTAATTATTTAAGTACCACAGCTAAACTGAGTCAGATTTTTTCCCCCTTAATTGGTGCAGATTTTCAAAACAAGGCAAAATTCGGTACTTTTCGGTTAGACGGGCACCAGTGTTATACATATATATATCAATATACTGTATATATACATACATATGTACATGTATAATACATCTGTATTTATATAGGTCTATACATATGTACGTATGTAAAAATAAAACACGCATCTGGCTAATCGAAAAGTACTCAAAATTTTTGCATAAGCCATGCGAAAGACATCATTTTTATTTCACAGATAGAAAGCCCAAAGTGTAATCTTTTATTTAAAACAAAAAGAAATTGGAAATTTCATTTGCCTTTTTGTGTGCTTATGTAATATGTAAAAATAAAGCACGCATCTGGCTAATTGGAAAGTACCCAAAATTTTTGCATAAGCAATGCGAAAGACATCATTTTTATTTCATAGATAGAAAGCCCAAAGTGTAAACTTTTATTTAAAACAAAAAGAAATTGGAAATTTCATTTGCCTTTTGGTGTACAGCCTTTTTCTTGAGTAAATTTTTACTTATTTTTTTTATTAAAATCTGCATCTTTTTATATTCTTACAGTGATATTTTTAGGATGATTCATGTGTTAGATCCAGAGAAACAATTTTTTGAAGATGGAACTGCAATCTCAAAATACAGACTCAGAAATGTGCGATTTGAGAAAAACCCAAAAACTGGAATCTCATATCTCACAAACTATGAGGCCTGGGAAGGAAAAATTTCTGATGGAGAATCATTTGATGATAGAATTAGTGTGCACACAAAATTTCATCCAAATCCCTGAGGGTTGGGTTACAAATGGGGGAAAAATTGGTTGAATTGACATGGAATGACCCAGAAGTGACACATTCATCCTATAACTTTTCAACAATCGAGTAACAAACTTCAATGATACAGCCCCTAAAATAAGCTTATTTAAAAATAATTAATTTCTGGGAAACTAATATCATGACAATATGGATTTAAGCTAACTGAAGAGTGTAGAACTTTTTTTAGCGTCAAATTCGCGTATTGCTATTGAAAAAAAAAAGTTCGGCGTTGTTTTGATTTGTAGATGACCCCCATGCGAATTTTATATAGGACATTTAAAAAAATGCTGTATTTCCATTTGTTTGGTACAAGTAAGTTTCTTTTAAAATAATTTATTGCAAAATTAATAGGGAGTATTTTTTTAAAACCACGGCTGTACTTTTCCCCCGGGTTTAAGACCATTTTTCTTATTTAATCCTATTTAGTATGATAGAGAAATGCTTAGTTCTAATTAATTCTTATTGATCAGAAATATAGTTACTATTACTGATTTCATTAAATTATTTTTATCCCAACTAGCTGACCCGCCCGGCGTTGCCCGGGTCCGTATTAGCAATATTAAACGAACTTGAAATTTGTATGATTTTATCAATAACTGGAAGCATGCAGAAATGCATTGTCTGAAATACGTCGCAGCTGACTTTGTGAAAAATCAGTTTTAAAAACAACAACTAATATTAAACTCTAAAAATACTTAAAATGAGCAATGAGAAACACGGGAGGGAACATGTATCCAACGATTGCGTTAGTTTCGTGTTAAAGTGTTGATATTTTCTTAGCAGACGATTTTTTGTGATAAATACATTATCTGTTTTATATTTCTTCTTAATGATATTCCTCTGGACCGAGTTGGCGCATTGCCAAGATTATATTTCTTCTTAATGATATTCCTCTGGACCGAGTTGGCGCATTGCCAAGATTTGCTTCCTCTGGACCGAGTTGGCGCATTGCCAAGATTTGCTTTCCCCTGTGCCTCAATTAATTAATTAATTATTTATCCTCGGAATTCCTTTTATTTATAGAGATTAGAGTTTTCAAAGAAGGTTCATCGTAAAATCAATAACGACTTGCTCAATGCAACAAACGTATTAAAAAATATTTCCTTTTTAGGTGCGTTCGTAATTATGTAAATACGTAGCACCTATTGTTGTCGCTCAGTCCGTCCGTCTGTCTGTCTGTCTGTCCGTCTGTCTGTCCGTCTGTCTGTCCGTCTGTCTGTCTGTCTGTCTGTCCGTCCGCATATAACAACGCAAAAACTACCCAACCGAATCGTTTGAAATTTAAAATACATAATTATTACATAATTTTGTCGAGTCATTTCAAATTTTATGAAAATCGGATGGATAGATCATTTACAGGGACAATCAAAAGCATTCCGTTACAATACGGTCAATGGGGAAAAAGTTTCAAATGCATTTTAATCGTTTGAAATTTAAAACGTATATTTATTGCATAATTTTGTCGAGTCATTTCAAATTTTATGAAAATCGTATGGATAGATGAATTACAGGGACAATCAAAAGAATTCTGTTACATTACGGTCAATGGGAAAAAAAGTTTCAAATGCATTTTAATCGTTTGAAATTTAAAACGTATATTTATTGCATAATTTTGTCGATTCATTTCAAAGTTTATGAAAATCGTATGGATAGATGAATTACAGGGACAATCAAAAGAATTCCGGTACATTACGGTCAATGGGAAAAAAAGTTTCAAATGCATTTTAATCGTTTGAAATTTAAAACGTATATTTATTACATAATTTTGTCGAGTCATTTCAAATGTTATGAAAATCGGATGCATTGATCAATTACAGGTACAATTAAAAGTATTCCGATACATTACGGTCAATGGGGAAAAAAGTTTCAAATGCATTTTAATGGTGTTACACTCATTTGAATATAATAGAATCGACATGAATCTATGAAATATGTACTAAAAATACATTTTGTATAGTCTGTAATGCAAAGAATATTTATTATTAAATTACAGGGCCACACAAATGTATTCCACTAAATAATGTGTAATACGGGGAAACATTGTTTGGGGGGTGTTTTAATTATATTAAACTACTTCACATTTTATGAATAAGATATACGTTAATGAAGTATAATAAGAATTACTCCCTGCATATTTACAGGAACACAAAGATTTCGACCACTATACTGTATCCAAAGTACGCTCTACTATATCAGCAAGATCTGAATATTTTAAAACTTCGTTATCAACGAACGCACCTCATTTGCTACGCTTTACGTGCAATTTCCAACTTGTTTCTATTTAAATCCATTCTATAGTTTACAACTTACACAATGTGAAATAGATAAATATTTAAAACTTTACTTTGCTCCGAGCTTTTTCCTACATTGCAATAAACTTCCAAATAACTTCAGAATATCTCACAAATGTTTTCTGCAATATACTTAGCTGTTCTAAGCATGTATCGATTTCTGCATCATCTTCTGAGATAAGGGAAATTTAAGTTTATTTCGTATTTGGCAAGCGTAAATTTCGATACGACGGGATTTCATGTCTAGCTTTTTAAGAAGTGCTTGCGATAACATTCTGTATATTATTTTAAGAAATAAATTATTTTTAAAAGATTTCCAAAGACTTTAAGCCGATACATATATTATTTTTATAGTTTGATAATGTAAATGTTATAAATATCGTAATAAATTATGCCTAAAGGGAAAAAAGTCGTAGAATAAGCTTTAGGCGTTTTTTGGAAACATATTTAAGTTTTCTTTATTTGAATAAACTACTTGTGTATTATTTAGAGAAATAAATGTTACAATACAGAGAAATTTCTAAGTAACTACATCTCTTGTTTCTCTAATTTCATTGTGTATATATTGTAAGTATTGTAGTAAATTATTGTCAAAGAAAGAAAATTTAATATGAGCGTAAGTATTTTTTAGAAGATTAGTTGAAAATTTTGCTTTTTAATGATTTTTTAATTATTCGCTGAATTTTTTCTAAAACAGTTAATAAGATATATATTTTAATTAGATAGTTTCTTGAAGAAAATCAACTAATGACTACATTTCCCTGCGAAAAAAAGTTTTAAGATATAAATAGCTATTTTCAGGCGAAATAATTAAAATTCCAGCCATTTAGTGACCTTTTTTGTTTAAACATTTGTTAAAGAACTATGAAAATGGTTAAGAGGATCAGGATGAGATCTAAATTGAATGTACCGTAATTTTCTGCGTATAATCCGCGGATCAAAAAATTATTTTTCGACCCAGAAATTTTACTTTCTATTTGAAGGCAAATATTTACGGCGATCTAAAATGTTATATTTTATTTAATAAAATTTCTGGGTCGAAAAATGAATGTTTGATCCGAGGATTATACGCAGGAAATTACGATATGTGCTTCTAGGAAAAGACGATTAACATTTCGGTCATTTAATAAATTTTATATGTATGTAAAAAGAAATGTTAAGAAAATTCATTCAATTTTTGTAAGCATGGACAAAAAAATACATTGACAATATAGTTCTGTTTATTATCCCACGAAATAAATGCTTTCTAAGTGATTTCTAAAGCCACTATGCAAATGCAAATATTATGACCTGTAAAGTTCGTTGTCATTCCGATAATTTTTGAACGAAAAGAGCAATAGTCATAAAATGGCGTTTAGATAAAGTTGTGAGGGAGTGTCCTTTTGTAATAAAGGTACTCTAGCATTTTGAGTGAGATCGTGACGTCAATCTTCTAACATGTGTGGCGCAAAAGTGACACCTATCCTTTATGTAAATTTAACTTTCCCGAGTGTGTGTGGCACCCTCGAGTCTACAGTTAACTGCGGTTATGAGTATTATGCAAATTTATAGCTCCGACTTCAGTTTTCAATGTATAAAAGCTGTGAGTTGGAATGTGAGGTGTGTTGTGTGGCGAGAGGAGCCTACAGAAAAGGATAGCTTGTGTTGTGTGGCGAGAGGAGCCAGCAAAGTCGTGTGGCGAACCGAGATAGCATATGTTGAGTGGTGGGGTGAGCTGGGATTGCCTAAGAAATGAAGGTAGAGGAGTCTCTGCAATCAAATCGGGTAAGAGTTAACTAGCACTTTGAGTATTTGAGAATAAAAGATTTTGTGCAGCCACGGGCTGTTTTCTTATCAATTAAAGTAGCATTAAGCCGCGACCTAAAAAGTAGGGCCGGGGTGAGTGTTCTGAGCTGAACTTAGCCGTGGATGTGAGTATGACTTATAGTTTAATCTCATACTATTATGTTTAGTTACTAGAAATATTGAACTTTAGCTCCACTTCCCATTTCCTAGAGACAGTAAATAAAAGTGTTGGATTTTAACTTTACTTTAATTATGTTCTCATTTGACCAACATATCACCGGCGGCATACACAGCCACGTCACAAAGTAGCCATGTGCTACTGAATGAAATTACCTATGGTGTGACCCGGTGGAAGATGGCGGAGTAAGCAATTCTATCTCGAAAGCGGAAAGAGACAGGTAAAAAAAGTGAGTTACAATGTTGTAGAACATCATCGATTTAGTACGAAAAGTCACCGTGTAGATATTAATGCGAAGAACAGAGCGGTTAAAATTTACATTTGTTTTTTTTTACAATTTCCTACACTTTGACGAAAAAATGATTTTAAAAAGAAAAAAAAACTAATAACGATATATTATTATTTGAGATGTTTAAATTTCTCACCGTCAGCTACAATAAACATTGGGATGCATATTTGTACGAAAGATAACTATCTCTCCTTCCGTTCAAATTTCGTGGCGTCACAGTATAGGAAATGCCGAAAAATCAAACGCGTGTTTTAACCTTTCAATTATTTGCATTAATGTCCACAAAGTGCTTTTTCTTCCTAAATCGCTGATGAGCTACAACTTTGTACATCACTTTCCCCCCCTATCTCTTTCCGTTTTCAAGACATAAATGCTAACTTCGCAGATTGCCATGAGGTGGAGCCGTAGGCGGTTTCATTAATTAGACGTCATAACTTTACTACACCTACCGTAATTTCCTGCGTATAATCCGCGTATCAAACAATTCTTTTTCGACCCAGTAATTTTACTTTGTATTTGAAAGCAAATATTTATGACGATCTAAAAAGTTATATTTATTTAATAAAATTTCTGGGTCGAAAAATGATTGTTTGATCCGCGGATTATACGCAGGAAATTATGGTAGATCCCTTAATTTATGATATAGTCGTTGTCGTTCAGAAATCATTGGGGTGACAACAGACTTTACCGAGCACGCTGTATAGCTCAACAGTGTAAACTTTATAAAAATCATAATAAATTATTCCTACTAAAAAAATATTTTTGATTGAGCGCAGGTGTTATTTGATAAAATTTTAACGAACGTATAAATTAGCTTGAAGAATGTTATTTTCTTTTCAATACTTTCCAATAAAGTTGAAAAATCTTTATGATTTCGGTTTGTCTGTCTGTCTGGACGCGCTCTAACTCCCATAAATCCATTTGGATTGTCCTGAAATTTTTGGACGTTAATGATGTTTACCCTAAGGGACCGTCAAAATTTTACCGTTACATTGCAACATATGAGAAAAAATGGTTTCAAATGAATTTTAGTGATGTTACACCCTGTCAAAAATATTAAAATTTATGTGCATTTACGAAGTGCACTAAAATATGAATTCTGTAAAATTTGCGGGGAAAAATAGCTATTATTTACTTACCGGGGCACACAAAAGAATTCCATTACATAATGGTCAAGGAGGGAATTCTGTTCGACATATTTTAATTTTATTAAACTATTTCATATATAATAAAAATTATATGTGTCGCTGACGTTTAATATAAATTATACGATATAGTCATGCATAACATGAAGAGCGTAGCATTTACAGGGACATACAGAAGTTTTCAAATGGTATATTCATTCCGAAGAACTGTATATGTATACGATGATGGCCGATGGATAGATGAAATGCATTATAATTATGATATGGGCTTTTAAGTTTTATTAAATCTATGTGAATAAATGCTATAGTTGATATACAGGGCTACACAAAAGAGCTCGGAAACATTACTGAATTTAAGCGTAAATTATTGAAAGTTTTTAAAATAGCTATGCAATTTTACGCTGAACTGCATTTAGTTTACTAAGAATTCTTTGTAGAATATAGATAAAATGATATACAGGACCACGCAAAGACTTGGATATATGGACGCTTATGAATGATATTTTCTGATAATGGGATTTCTGTAGTTTTAAGAGTGTTTTAGATTTAGTTTAAATTTATGCAAAATACTTGCATGTAATGAAGGAAATCTACAGAGCTGAACAAAAGTATTATGTAAGTTTTCATCTATTAGTATAGATTGTTGAAAGAGAAATTTCAACTTGCTAGACATTTTCTTTCTGAACTAATTTTTCCAATTATATAGTATATATATATATATATCATCTGACAGATTAATTAGAGGGCTGTTCAAAAGTATTGGAATACATATCTGGCTATACACAGTAACTTTATATCCCTAAATAACGAAATTATATTAAAGATTTCAGGAAATGTTTGAAAATGTCTCATAACCTATGTTTAACGAATGATTTTTCTTACTTGATTAAACATGAAAAAGAAAAATGTAATAATAATATAGTTGTCTCCAAATGTTTGATGCGTATTGTTTTGGAACTTTTTGCAACTAAATTGTTTCTTATAATATAAATTTGCTGGTATATAAATGCAGATATATGTATAAATAACGAACAAACAAATTTTAGTTCATTTATACATAATAATTTAAATGACTATGTACTCTTTTTACTGTTACACTTTAAGCATAATATGTGAACAAGAACTAAGATCTTTATGTAAGGCACAATTTTTCCCGTTACTGTTGTTCACACCGATTAAAATGAAAAATTTAACCATTTTTGTAATTTAACTTTGTTTCATTTTATGTATATGTTTACGTACATTTATGTATATGATTAGAGCGAGATTATTACTAAACATTATATCACATTATTACCTCTTTATTTGAGTAGTTCGCTAAAAGCGTACATAATGCTTGGATAGTCAATAATAGTTCATTATCTTTTGTAAGGTAAAATGCATAAATTAATTCAATTTCCGTCTAAAATGATATTAGAGCTTAGAGCATATAATCGACTTATAATTATCCGAGAAAAATACCTCTAATACACAAATCTTAAATGAGATATTAAATAGCATAATAATCATTCTTTATGTAGACTATGGAGTGTAAAATTGCTTTAATGGATCTTCATAAATGCTTATTCACATTATAAATTATTTTGTGAAATGATTTTCGTTATTTTGTATATTACTTTGTTTAATGTTATAATTCTACCGTTATATCTTTTTATAAATATTTTATTAAAAATCTTTCTGAAATTTATACAACTATTAAATGTATAAATGATGTTAATAAACTATTAGTATAACTATTAGTAATAAATTATTAAATGATGCTGTAATATTTTCAATTAATATGTAGTCTTTAAATTTTCTTAAACTTTAAGTAACTATAACAGTTACTTTTTTAAATATTGATATTTTTGTCTATTTTTTAAAAATTTTCAAATTTGTATTACACAAGACTGCTCATGAATTGTTAGACACGTCTAATATTACATTTAATGTACTGTATATCTCGGCGCACTTTGAAATGTAAAAAATCACTTCATTTTTCATTGTGCGTGTTATACACCGAATATAAAATGGTTGATGTAAAAAATAAAAGAAAAAAATTCCAAATGGTTAAAGGTACATTTAAATGCATTTATACAGGGTGATTCTAAATTAGTGGTACAAATTTTAAGGGATGATAATGCACATCAAGACAAACAATATTAAATGAAAAACTAATGGTCACAAACGTCTTTCGAAGGAGATAGACGCCATTAAAGTTTAGAGTCCAAAATTTCAAATGATTTAAAAAAAATGGAAAGATTTGTCGATTCGTTTGCGGTTTTCGCTAGAACTATTCTTTATGTCAGTATTTTCTTGAAAATAAACTTTAAAAATAAAGTTTTAAAATGTCGATAGTGGGCGTATAGTTTTGAAGTACTGAACAACTATTTTTTATCGTTATTTTTGTATCTCATTAAATGCCTTCAAAAGCTTAGACTTAAATTTTGATCTCAAAATCTGAATTGTTGGGCGTGGTTAAGTAGCGCAAACTGAACAGTGTTCAGGACGGGATGGGGGTGTTTCAAATTTCAACTCCTGAACACAGTTCAGTTTCAGCTACTTTACCACTCCCAACGATTTAGATTTTGAGCTTAAATTTTAAGTCTAAGTTTTTTTAAGCATTTAAAGAGATGCAAAAATAACGGCCAAAGATAGTTGTTCGTTACACCAAAGTATAAAGCGCCCTCTAGCGGCATTTTTTGAACTTTATATTTAAAATTTATTTTCAAGAAAATACTGGCATAAATAATTGTTTTACGAAAACCGCAAACGAATCAACAAATTTTTCCATTTTTTTAAAATCATTTGAAAATTTGGACCCTTAACTTTAATAGCGTCCATCTCCTTCGGAAGACGTTTGGGACTCTTAGTTTCCTATTTAATATTGTTTGACTTGATGTGTATTATCACCCCCTTAAAGTTTGTACCATTAATTTAGAATCACCCTGTACATCAATATAAACAAATAAACTTGTAATACATATTTTCTAACAAAGATATTGTTCCTTATCAGATAATATGAAATGCTAGTTGTACTCGACCTCATTTTCTTTTTTGGAATCGTCATCTTCTTCCCCAATGTCGCTTTCAATTAGCCATAAATAATTATTCTCTGTAGCGTCAAGTTCATTTGATATTCCATATTTTTAAAATTATTTAACAGTTATTTCCAGATTGTTTTCATTCCATGATGCTCTGATTCATCTTCACAATTGCGTAAATGACGCATATCGCATATATCGTACATGTTTCTATCATCCATGTTTTCCATGGTGTCGCCTTAAATTTTTTTTAAAGGATTGTTTAACCTCTTAACTGCCGACGAAATTGGATGCGATCTCCCGTGTCTTTTATAATAAAATAATTCTATAATTAAATAAAGTGGCGATTAATTTTTTGAAATAACAGTAAGAAACGCACATGTTATACGTATGCAAAACACGGCTCTGTTGGTGAAAATTGTCCCGCTGTAATGAAAATTCCCTGTTTCTGTAATATGTGCAGGCATTCTCTGAAGATGTATATACGAAGGGGGAGTTAAGGGGTTAAGAAAGCATTTAGTTGTTGAGCAAACAAATGAACTCACTTCGAATCTCTACCATATCTGTATTAGATTCTTGTATTCTTTTTTTAATTCATTCTTTCAGTCTGTTCCATGGGTTAAATCACATTCCAAACTAAGGGACTTCCAGGCTTTCTTAAATCACATGGACGCTTTTCTCAAAAAATTTTTATCTATAATTTTAAATCATTTTCGTCCATACAGCCCTTCTCATGGACTTTAATAAAAAGTCCATTTGGAAAATTACCTGTCGTCTTTGTTTTTCATTTAAAAATCACCAATAATTTTTAAATTCTCGCCGATGACCAGGAAGGACATTTGAGCATATAATAGATAGGACATGTCTCAAATCAGAATTTTGTTACGTTTGTTATATGGATTCCAAAGGGTAGGAATGTATGAAAACTGTATTTCTGGATCATTTTTGTGGAGAAAAAGTGATGCTTGTTATACAGCAGTTTATTCTTGAAATAAAAATGTATACTCCCAAATTAGTGATGCATGCTATACGCCGGGATATACGGTATATTTTTCTGATATACAGGGTGCCCCTAAACTCATGGTATATACGCTAGCGGGTGATAGAACACATCAAGAGGATTAATAGTAAATAGGAAACCAAGGGTCCCAAACGCTTTCCAAAAGAGATAACCGCCATTAAAGTTTGGGGTCAAAAATTTCAAATACACATAAAAAACGGAAAAACTGGTCGATTGATTTGCGGTTTTCACTAAAACTATTCTTTATGTTGGTATTTTCTTGAAAATAAATTATAAAGATAAATTTCGAAAAACGCCGATAGAGGGCGCTTTAGACTTTGAAGTAATGAAAAACTATTTTTTGCCGTGATTTTTTGCATCTCATTAAATGGTTTCGTAAGCTTAGACTTAAATTTTGAGCTCAAAATCTGAATAGTTGAGAGTGGTTAAGTAGCACAAACTTAACTGTGTTCAGAGGGTTTAAATGTCAAATGGTTATAAAAAACGGAAAAAATGGTCGATTGATTTGCGGTTTTCACTAAAACTATTCTTTATGTCGGTATTTTTTTGAAAATGAATTATAAAGATAAATTTCAAAAAATGCCGATAGAGGGCGCTTTAGACTTTGGAGTAACGAACAACTATTTTTTACGTTATTTTTTGAATCTGATTAAATATTTTCGTAAACTTAGACTTAAACTTAAATTTTGAGCTCAAAATCTGAATAGTTGGGAGTCGTTAAGTAGCACAAACTGAACTGTGTTCAGAGGGTTCAAATTTCAAATGATTATAAAAAACGGAAAAATTGGTCGATTCGTTTGCGGTTTAAAATAAAACTATTCTTTAAGTCAGTATCTTCTTGAAAATAAATTTTGAAGATAAATTTCAAAAAATTCCGTTAGAGGGCGCCTTAAACTTCAGAGTAACCAACAACTAATTTTAACCGTATTTTTTGCAGCTAATTAAATGCTTTCCAAAACTTATTAAATGTTTTCGAAATCTTAGATTTAAACTTAAATTTTGAACTCAAATTCTGAATCGGTGGGAGGGGTTAAGAAGCGCAAACTGAAGTGTGTTCAGGAGTTGAAATTTAACCCCTTCCCCCTCGAACACAGTTCATTTTGCGCTACTTAAACACCCGCAACGATTCAGAATTTGATCTCAAAATTTAAATCTAAGCATTTGAAAGCATTTAATGAGATTAAAAAAAAATAACGGTAAAAATAGTTGTACGCTTATCCAATGTCTAAGGCGCCCTCTATCAGCATTTTGTGAAATTTATCTTTAAAATTTATTTTCAAGAAAACACTGATTTAAAGTGTAGTTTTAGCAAAAACCGCAAACGAATCGACTATTTTTTCCGTTTTTTATAATCGTTTGAAATTTAAACCCTCTGAACACAGTTCAGTTTGGGCTACTTAACCACTTCCAACTATTCAGATTTTGAGCTAAAAATTTAAGTTTAAATCTAAGCCTACGAAACCATTTAATGAGAAGCAAAAAAATAACGGCAAAAAATAGTTGTTCGTTAACCCAAAGTCTAAAGCGCCCTTTATCGGCATTTTTTGAAATTTATCTTTATAATTTATTTTCAATAAAATACCGACATAAAGAATAGTTTTAGTGAAAACCGCAAATCAATCGACCAATTTTTCCATTTTTTATAGTCATTTGAAATTTGAACCCTCTGAACACAGTTTAGTTTGTGCTACTTAACCATTCCTAACTATTCATATTTAAAGCTCAAAATTTAAGTTTAAGTCTAAGCTTACCAAACCATTTAATGAGATGCAGAAAATAATTGCAAAAAATAGTTGTTCGTTATTCCAAAGTTTAAAGCACCCTCTATCGGCATTTTTCGAAATTTATCTTTATAATTTATTTTCAAGAAAATACCAACATAAAGAATAGTTTTAGTGAAAACCGCAAATCAATCGACAATTTTTCCGTTTTTTATGTTTATTTGAAATTTTGGGCCCCAAACTTTTATGGGGGATATCTCCTTTGGAAAACGTTTAGAACCCTTGGTTTCCTATTTACTATTACTCGTCTTGATGTGTTCTGTCACCCCCTAGCGTATATACCATGAGTTTAGGGACACCCTGTATAAATAGAGAGAAAAACGATGAAATCTAACAACAAATCTTCATTACATAAAATTAACCATAAAATTAAAAAAAAATTACAAAAAGTGTGGAGACTTATTCCATGCACAGATTTATCACATAAATAAAAAACATACACAACGTTTAAATCTCTATCTCAAATACAAAAAAGAAAAAATAGCCTTAGCTACATCTGCCAAGTCTCCGGCTTGTTGGATACCAGAATTATAATACAGAAAATATTCTATTATTTAATTGGAATAGTTAGGCGATTTAAGAGAACACCATTTTCTTTTATATAATAGCGGTGTGCAAAAAGCAGTCTGCCTTAGCATATTTAAAACAGGAAAGTGACGAAAATACGAACATGGAGAAAAAGCCATTTAAAGTTTTAATTTGTATGGGTAATTGCGCTGGGTGTATTAACAAAATTTACAATATCTCGCGATATAATTGCGGTATGGGTAAAAATGAGGTGTCAAATTATTCACAATTAAACAAGATTTCATTTAACATTTTAAAAAAAATTGTGTTTGATCATCTTTGAGATAAACTGTCCCCTTTAATAGACAAAATACATAATGCGAATAAGAAAAAAATCTTAAGAAAAATATATTTATTTTTTAAATCTAGTTGAATTAATAAATAATGGAAAAAGTGATTTCTTAAATTATTTCGTCAAAGCATTTCATACTTATAAATTCAGAATTGATAAAATAAAAATCAATATCAATCCAATCTAGTAATTTCAATTTATTTTCCTTTATAAAAGAAGAAAATAACACTAGTTTACACGATTTTTATACCCCAGATGAAAGTTGTTAATTTATTGTTTATTGAGATAGAGTTATCCGGAAAAAATAATAAAAAAATTCTGTCACGTATGGTTTAAGAAATATTTATTTACTTAACTGTATTACATAATTTTGGTTTTAATATTAAAAAAATAAAAAATGGCTAATTTTTGCCTACTTTTTATAGTTATTTGGATTAGTTTCTGTTATAATGGACCAACAGTAATCCCCTAGCATGTTTTCATCCCAAAATCTCTGATGTCGTTCTTCAAAAACCTTTAAATCTTGGTGAAAACGTTCCCTTGTTCGTCACTCATACTTCCTAAGTTTTCAGGTAAAAAACTCAGATGTGAATGCAGGAAATAAATCTTTAATGACATGTTTACTCCCATCTGTTGAAAATTTTTTCATAAATCGGCAACAATTTCTTTGTAATTTTCACTTTTTTTATTTCCCAAAAATTCTTCCAAAACCATTATGAATGACTTCCTAGCAGATTTTTTATTAATAAATAAAAGGCTTTCAAACTGAGAATCTTTCATAATTTTACGGATCTGTGGGCCAACAAATATCCATTCCTTCAGTTTTGCCTCTGTAATGCTTGGAAATTTTTTTTGTAAATACCAGAAAGCCTGACTGTTTTTGTCAAGCGCCTTCACAAAGTTTTTCATGAGTCTCAATTTGATGTCTAAAGGGGGGGTAGAGTAATGTTATTTGGATCTACCAATAGCTCGTGTTTGATGTTCATTTTTTGTCGGAATATACTCGTTCAGAATTGGCCATTCGTTTTTTTGCATAATGATGTTTTTTTGTTTGTTTGTCCCACAGACAAAGGAAACAAGAGTATTTTGTGTGACCACCCTGCAATCCCAATAACAAACCGATGATTTTGAGGCCGCCGCACACTTTCCATTGGTGTTCTTTATACTTTATTAAATTAATTAAAGTACACATCATTTCATAGCTCTCTTTACAATTCACTGCGTGTTCCATTGGAACAGACGGCTTCTTATTTCCATTATGTAATAAAACAGCTTTTAGACTATATTTCGAAGAATCTACGAATAAGCGTCACTCTGTTTTATCATAGTTTTGATTCATTGCTTCAAAAAGTCCCGGGATATCAGGGCAATAACAATATTCACCTTCTTTTTTGAAAAATTCTGAGTAAACGTTGCTTCTGTTTCTAGACAACGTAACTTTTGTGTTTGGTGTTAATAAGTTCCACTGTTGTAGACGAGAACTAAGAAGCTCTACTTTAGATTTTGATAATTGTAAATCTCTTATAAGATCATATACGTCAGCTTGGTTAATTAAATGTGGAGTCTTTTCTTGCAGAGAGAACTCGCCAGAATCACTAGAAATCGATTTGAATTCAACATCACTTTCATTGTCATCTCCTAGTATATTTACACTCAAATTACCGGGACAAACTGGGCGTGGTAGATCTTTCGAGTGTAAAATGGGCTTAGTAACAGACGGAACTTCGGCATATATAATACTCGCCTTATTATTATTATTTTTTTTTTGTATTATATCCCACTGTCTTCGTAACACAAAAGTAACAATCATTTTCATGATTACTAGGTTCTCTCCATAGCATTGGTGAATGAAATGGAATGTGTGCGTTTTCTCCTGATGACCACTGGGGTAAACGATTCTACAGCTTTCGCAAAACACATGAGGCACCCACTTTTTATCTTGATTTGCAACAGGAAATGCAAAATAATGAAGATATGCACTTTTTAACGTATCTACAATGGGCGTTCTCTTTTTTTTTTTTTTTAATTTAAACTGTCCACAAACATAGCAAACCCCATCAGAACTTTGTTTACACATTCTACTCGACATTTTAATTCAATACGAAACAGAATATTTGTTGTTTGAAGCGAAGAAATGAACATTAAACTGTCATCACCACGTTGGGTAGTTAAAAGAAACAAACAAACAACAACAAAAAAAATGACTGCAGAAAGAAAATTGTGACGTGATAGAATATTTCTGCTGACACTTTTAGGTTTAAGCAAGGTAGACTAATACATTTATATACATTTCCTTCAGGGTATAAAAAAAAAGTTGAATTTTGTAAACTAATGTAATGAGGAATTTGCACACATCGGGAAATCAATCAACTACATGTTTTTCTGATAACTACAGACTCATACGTTCCAAAAATATCATCAAAAATGTAAAAAAATCGGTCAATAATTTTTAAATTAAGCTTAAAGTTAACAGAAAAGCATGCGACTCGAAAACGCCGCTTGATTGGCTCAGACGTCATAGTTCACGATATGCCCAATGTTTACATTTTGTTAGCAGGCGTTTTCTAAGCAAGCAAGCGGTTTTATACTCTATAAGCCTGTGTTTAGGAAGCATTTAAAATTTTTCTTACATCAAAATTTATTTATTCTTTTTGATCTTTATTAGATTTAATCAATCTATCCCGTATTA